>CM028350.1:469058-1025927 GCA_016618105.1 Dendrobium huoshanense
GCTTTGCTCCAACCCCTCATTCCCATGGGCCTAATTGACTAGGTTGACCAAGTCAATCCTTGACTTGGTCAACCCCAAGTCATATGGGTTAAATATGACCCATTAAGAGCCCATTAATACCAAAATTAATGCCAAAATTGATTTCGAACGGTTTGGAAATTCAAAACCCCGTGGTCATAAGCCTAATTCCCTCCTGGGGGATGCTTCTGGTTTGAATCTAGATTAGAATCCTAGCCGTCCCTTGGGTCGTTTAGGAAGTTTAAATAGGTAGAAAATTAGGTTTTGAACGATCTTTTCCTCTTGCTCGAGCTCTAGACCGTCTTAGGCCCTGAGACTTTGTGAGAGGACTCCCATACCCCTTCCCCACTTTTCTCGTTCGAAACCCGACCGCCTCGAGCCACCGCCGGCCAGATCCCGGCGACACCCGAGCCCAAATCCGTTCCAGGACGAAATCCCGGCAGATCGAGCGACCTTTGTGATCTCAACGTCACTAAAGAAAACGTTGCTGCACCTCTTACGAGCCAACGAGTCCAAGATCGTCCAAATCCACCGAGCGGATCAAGGTATATCTAAACCCTAGTTAGAACCTTCAAGTCAAATATCTTTCGATAAAGTGCTTTTTAGAACTCAAAATCTATTCCCCATGAATGCTCTTCGTATCTAGATCTAGTGTTTAAAATTTCATCCAATTCTATCGAGTATTCTTGAAGAACGAGACGATTATCTCCTTAGGTGGTCGGAACCAAGCGTGCATGGACTTCCCGTCTTCTGGGCCGTCGATCTTGAGATCAACGGCCCGATCTAGTCAGCCGCGGTTACGCGTTAACCGCATGGAGGGATCCGCGGTTTCGGGTGGCCACGTGGCTTCATCCACGCCGTCCGTTCGGTTTCACGCGGATCCGACGGTCGGAGCGGGTGGCTGACGTGGCTAAGTGATGCCGTGATTGCGGCATGATTGCCGCAATCATTGGCTGGCGGCGCCGCCAATGATTGGCCCGAAATCGCGGGATCCAATCAAAGTGCGCCACGTGTCGCCGGCAGTATTTTAATATAAAAATTAATTTTAAAACCTATTTTTCATTCAAAATTTCGCCAAAAATTCGTTTTCGCTCCGTTTTTTGACGTATGATATACCGAATTGCTCGGATTTTTATCCTCTTTAATTAAAGTTATTTTTATTTAAAAACTATAAGTATATATTTATTTATTTTAAAAAATAGTAAGTTGTTTCTTTTTTTTATATATTATTTTAATCATTTTTATTATATAATTATTATTATTTTTTTTTTATTATAAAATTAGTAATTAGATTATGTTAATTCTATCCTTATTACTGTTATGTCTTTATTAATATTATTAATTATAATTATAATGATTATTATATTTAACTATATGTTAATGTTTCATTGTTTTAATAAATGCTAGTTTTTTATTATTAGTTAAATTATTTAAAATATTATTAATAATTAAAACATTATTATATATTTTCTAATTATTGTTATATATATCAGAGATTTATCTTATTATTATTATTATTATTATTTAGTAATTATTTAATTATCTATAAATATAATTATTTTTAAAGCCTTTATTGTATTTAAAACTTCGAAAGTCCATATCTTTCTCGGTTTCGATCCGATTTTGACGCACAACCCCTTGTTTTGATCGTGTTTGGATTCTGCATGTTTTAAAGGTGGCTGGGCTCAAGTATTTTTAACCTGTCTGCAGTTATGTTTTAAGTCAGTCAATTGCTTATTTTATAAAACAATTAGTTATCGTATTCAAACTTTGAAATTACATAACTTTGTCTTTTTAAGTCCGCTGTCAACGCACAATACCTTGTTTTGGATGTACTCTGAATTCTGCATATTTTAAAACTATTTTCAGATGAAAATTTTGTCTGTATCTTCTATCATTTCAAAAATAGCAAAACTGTAATAGTTTGAAAAATTATTTTATTATATTTAAGCTTGTAAATTTCGTATCTTTCCCGTTTTAAATTAGATTTTCGTGTATAACCCCTCGTTCTTTTCAGAAAAGCGAGCTTTATGATTTGGAACCATTTCCAGCCCTTGATTTTGGCTGTCTTGACTGTTTTCTATTTTATCCTATGATTCGGTTATTTTAATATTATTTAAATTAATTATCATACTAATTATTTTTAAACTAAAAATTATTTTCAAACTATTTTGAAACCTCGATTGGGTGGTCAGCGGGTTTCCCTATATTTATGTATTATGAATTGAATTATTTTCAATTATTTTATTTTCCAAAAATATATTTATATCTATAAGTACTTTTAATTATTTTAAAACTACTTATACCTAAATTCTAACTTTTGGGAGACCCGCTATCGTATGAAATTTTAGACATGGATCTTATGTGTGAAGAGCAATCATGGGGAGTGGGTTAGTGAATGGTTGAGTCCCAATCATTCACTAATCCGTTCTTTAGGTGTCTGTCTTTTTATTTTCGTAGATTGCATGTGTAGGTCGCACCACGAGCACTTAGCCTAGGCTCTCCTAGATTTAAGGACATGGCGTGTTTATTTTATTTATGTATTCCCTTGCATTTATTATCCCAAGGGTTAGTGTAAACATCACTTTAAACTCCTACAACGTAGTGACACCCTAAGGATAAAAATTAAGGACCTGTCTAGCGAACTTAGAAGTTTTCTAGGAGCTAGGATAGATTCCGGATTGATATGAAAACTTCAACACTTG
Source organism: Dendrobium huoshanense (assembly GCA_016618105.1). NCBI lineage: Eukaryota > Viridiplantae > Streptophyta > Magnoliopsida > Asparagales > Orchidaceae > Dendrobium > Dendrobium huoshanense. The sequence goes on from CM028350.1 coordinate 471,782, forward strand.
AACCTAGTGACATCTAAAATATCACTGAATTTTCTAGGATTTTTTTTAGGGCTTGTTAGATCCTTTAATTAACCAACCCTAATTAACTGATCAAATAAGGCCCCGAGACCTTCTGAAAAATACAATAAATACATATTAGGTCAGAAAATTACCCATAATAGCTTGAATTGTTTCGAATCTGACCCTTGATCTTAGATAAATAGGGCTCCATAGTTTGACTTCAGGTTGTTCCCTAATTTGACCATAGGTGAAAATTACCATTTTGCCCCTAATAATTCATTAAAAATTATTAAAAATCTCAAATCTCCTCCAAACACTTGGAAACACTTTCTCTGGTCTTTCCTGACCTTTGGGAGTGATTCCAATCAGTTTGGAGTTGATTTGGATCAAAACAATAAAAAATGCCATTTATTAGGAAATTTAGAAAGTTCCCTTAAATACCCCAGACTTAGAAAATTCGTATCTTTGCCTAGAGAACTCGGATTTCAGTCTACTACCTGTCTAAATACTCGTATTAAGGTATAGTATTTTCCTAGGGTATTAGGAATCCCAAACCTAGCCTATTTTTTATAGTGACTTTTTGGACCCTTAGTCTAGTTCCTAGAAGGACCCGGAACTTTCCAAAATTGGCTAATATAACTTTGACTTCAAATATCATCATCCAAAGTTCCTAAAATTGATCAACAAACTATATTAATAAAAATGTACCCCAATTCATTAATATTTGAATTTCAACAAAAATTTCCTTTTCAAGGTTTGGCAGATCTTACTCAGTTGACCAGCCAGGGGGACAGCCCAGGACCTCTCGCAGAACTCCAGAGAGTCAGCAGCACCTGCAGGAGAAGCTTAGGAAGGAATATCCCTTTAAGAGGGAGAGTGTGAAGAAAATTTTTAGATTCCTTACTAAGAACAACCTGTTGGTATTCCCCGAGAGCAGTAGAGCAGAGGAGGAGGGTCAGACTGAGCACCCCCTTTACTGTCCTTACCACAGACATGTCGGACATGTGTTGGAAGACTGCTATGTCTTCAAGGATAGAGTAGAGAGACTGATGATCACAAGACAGATACGCCTTCAGGACAGTGATCTAGTGCAGCCCAAGGGCAAGGCCACTCAGACAGTTCAGCTAGTCTCCAGCCCCAGTGATTATCAGAGTGATGCTCAGGGCACTACTAGCAGTTTACCCACGAGTTTTGAGGATGATTGGCAGATCTCACTTTCTAGGAAGACCAGGAGGATGATAGACAGAGCAGTTCAGAGCTCAGAGGCAGTTGAGAGTTGGCCATCTCAGGCCAAGTCGATAGTTGCCGCTGCAGTTACCACTCCAGCACTTTCTTCCTCTTCTTCTCCTTCTGTTGTAGTGCTAGATAAGCACATTTCCTCTTCTACTTTTTCCTCTTCTGGATGTAATAAAAAAATGTATGAAAGAGAACAATATGTTGTAACTGCAGAGGGGAAGACAGGGTTCCTTCCAGCACTTACGCTGAAGAACTTTGTTCTCCCTTCATTTGATGAGGAAATAAAAATAGAAGACGATTCTGAGTACTTTTGGTCTTCTATACCTTCTACTTATGTTTCTACTATTACTCCTAGTTCTTCTTCTTCCAGCACTCGCTCTTCCGCAGTACTACATGTTTCTTATAATATGAATGATTCTAATGATGAGTTTGAGTCTGATGAAGAACCTGTTTTTACAATACCAGAGGGTAGATGTTACATGGATTCAGAGGATGAATCCGAGAACCCACTCTCACTAATTTCCTTAGAACCAACACCTGCCACCACCACTGAACCAGAGGAATCTCCTATTGAGGATGACTCAATACAGGAAGTTCATCTGCGTTCAGGGAAGGTCCTTCCACCCAGGTTGGCTAAAAATACAAAAGATAAGAATATCATTACCCAGCAGGATGACTCTATCCCTTCCTCCCAGGAGCAGCCTAAGAAGAAAGGGAAAGGCCCTCAGCTGGAGGTTGATTACAATGTGTTGGCTCACCTAAGGAAAATTCCTTCCCTTCTTAGTGTCTATGATGCTTTGATGTTGTCACTCGACTTGAGAGAGACACTGGTAAAAGCCCTGCTTGAACCAGAGACCTACCAGGCATTCTTTACTTCCGACCCTTATGATGGGGCATGGCATTTGTACAACATGCCATGCATCACTTTCTCTAGTCGTGACCTTCTGTTATGGACCACTGAGCACAATCGTCCCTTGTATGTCACTGCTGAAGTCAATGGTTATGAGCTGAATAGGGTCCTCATAGATCAAGGGGCTTCAGTAAACATACTAACCCATGAAACTTTGAAGAGTCTCTCCCTATGTCATTTGAAGCTCACTTCCGACAAGATCATGTTGAAAGGCTTCAATGACCAAGACCAACGAGCTCTAGGGTCTATTACCCTGCCTCTAAAATTTGGAAATTTTCTAACTGAGGCAAAGTTTCATGTGATTGAGACTGATACTTCATACAAGGCTCTCTTAGGAAGGCCTTGGATCCATGAGTATGGAATGGTGCCCTCTATCTTGCCCCAATGTATGAAGTTTTTGAGGAATGATGTTGAGTATACCATTCCTGGAGATACCCAGCCCTTTTCCGTGCATGAGATCTCTATGTACGACGACGCTGAGTACTACGTACCTCGGAAGACTCGTAGAGCTCCACCTGCTCAGTCCCCAGTGATACCTGATACTGTTGTACAGGGTCCTACGCAGCCACCTGCACAGGGTCCTATACAGTCGTCACTACAGGGTCCATCACAGGATTGTATCGAGCTAGGTGTTCCCACTACCCGTTCTGATGGAGATCCCTCTCAGTTGGCAGTGAGGCACGACGTTCCCCCTAGTAGAGGCAGGGGAGGTAGAGGTAGAGGGAGAGGCAGAGTTGCGATCCGCGAGCTGCGGAATCACGACACTCGTACACCTCCTCCCCCTAACCTTTACACTTCTTCTTTGACTGTAGAGTCCGACTCTTCCGACGATGAAATGATCGACATTCTTCAGCGTCCAGTCACTTCACCACCTCCCTATTCCGTAGGCTATGATTCACTACATACTCTTTATAGCCATTTGATACCCGAAGGTGGATTGATTATTGATATTATCTCAGACGAGGAAGAGGACTTCCGACGTCAGACTACTACCAAACAACCTTCCCCCCCATCAGATACGCGGGATAGGAGTTAGGGATTCCAGTCAAAGATCTTCTGACACTCCCATAGTTGATAACAATGACACAATTTGGGGTAGCCACAATCCCATACCTCGCTTGTACGACACATTTGGGCCAGCCCGACCTAGGGAATGTCCCTCTGTACCCCGTAGTATAGGTGCACCACTGGGTCCTGTGAGACAGGATTTAGAGGAGACCGCTATGGATATAGAGGTCAGGAGTGCCCCTCGTTACATTTCACCTACTGTAGAGAGCTTTATCGAGCGAGGTCTCATTCGTTCCACTTGGCCCGACGAAGAAGCTCTACAACAGGCCCTAGTTTGGCGGACTGATTTCCCCCAAGGTCTATGAGGCGTAGGTTACATGGGGTTAAATCAGTCCAGTGATGCCAACATTCATGTCATTTCTCATTATTATCTGGTTGTTTCTCTTGCCGACGAAGAAAGATCCAGATAGTGAGGATGATAGGATACTTGATGCTCCACAAGAATTTGAAGATGGCGTCACTTCAGCCATGGACGAACTGTGTGAGGTAAACTTAGGCACTGAGTCAGATCCTAGGCCTATTTTTCATACTGCCCTATTATCTGATTCAGAGGCTCAAGAATACATCAAGTTACTATCAGAGTTTAAAGACTATTTTGCTTGGAACTACACCGAGATGCCTGGTCTAAATCCAGAGGTAGCAGTCCATAAGTTAGCCATTAAGCCTGAAGCAGTCCCTTTTAAACAAGCACCTCGTAGGATGAGGTTGGAAATTAAACAACAGGTGATCGCTGAAACCAAGAAGCTTATAGAAGCTTATTTCATTAGGGAAGAGAAGTACCCAACATGGCTTGCCAACATTGTTCCAGTCCGGAAGAAGAGCGGACAGATACGAGTCTGTATCGACTTCCGTGATTTGAACAAGGCATGTCCTAAGGATGATTTTCCTCTCCCCATTCCAGAGCTTATGGTAGATATAGTATCATCCCATAGCATCTTCTCATTCATGGATGGTTCATCTGGTTACAATCAGATAAAGATGGACCCCGAGGATGAGAAGTTTACTGCTTTCCGGACACCTATAGGTGTCTTTTGTTACAAGGTGATGCCCTTCGATCTTAAGAATGCCGGGGCCACCTATCAACGTGCCATGACTGTCATCTTTGATGAGATGATAGATGAGCAAGTTGAATGCTATGTGGATGATTTGGTTGTCAAAAGCAAGGTCCGCGAAGATCACCTCAGAGATCTGCGAATCATTTTTTAACATCTGCGCAAATTTGATTTAAAGATGAATCCTTTAAAATACGCATTTGGAGTCAATGCAGGAAAGTTCTTAGGGTTCATAGTCCGCTACCGTGGCATTGAGATAGATCCCTCTATGATCAAGGCCATAGTAGATTTAAAACCCCCTAAGAGTCTTACCCAGTTGAGATCCTTTCAGGGTAAACTAGCTTTCTTGCGGAGATTTATCTCCAATCTTTCTGGTAGGTGTCATCCTTTCTCCGCACTAGTGAAGAAGGATGCCCGATTCCACTGGGATGAGAGTTGTCAGGAGGCCTTTGAGAGCATAAAGCGCTACCTGATGAACCCCCCTATTTTAGCTGCACCTATCCCAGGTAGGCCGTTGATTCTCTACACTACGGCCCTGGATGAGTCTTTAGGTGCACTGTTGGCTCAAGAGAATGAGGAAGGCAAGGAGAATGCCTTGTACTACCTCAGCAGGCGACTAATACCTGCAGAGCTTAAGTACACAGCGATATAAAAGCAATGTTTAGCCTTAATCTTCGCGGTACAGAAGCTTAGGCATTATATGCTATCACATAAGATCAATCTGATCTCTCGAGTCAACTCATTGCAGTACTTGATGACCCGTCCGACCCTTTCAGGTCAACTAGCACGATGGTCTATGATACTACTGCAATTTGATATCACTTTTGTTCCTCAGCAGGCCGTCAAAGGATAGGCTCTAGCTGACTTTTTGGCCGATCACCCGATCTCTGCTGATTCCCCACTCAACGATGAGTTACCTAATGAATTTATCATGAGTGTGGATGAACAGGAATCCCCTACTTGGGAGTTTTACTTTGACGGTGCGTCATCCGTTAAAGCTTCAAGTCCATATGAAACTCCTATAATTAGGGTGGGATTAGGCCTAATTTTTGTGTCTCCTGATGGTCATACTCTACGGTACTCCTATAGTTTATCAGAACCTCGTACCAATAATGAAGCTGAGTACGAAGCTCTGATTTTGGGGCTAGAGTTGTCCATCCATATGAGTCTTACGCGGGTGAAGATCTTTGGAGACTCCCAATTGATAATCAATCAAGTAGCTGGAGTCTACAAAGTGCTTAAGCCTGAGCTCATTCCATATCATAATAAAGCAATGGAGCTCCTGAGCTTAATACCAGAAGTAACTTTGGCCAAGGTCCCTAGATCTGAAAATAGAAAAGCAGATGCATTGGCCAAGTTAGCAAAAGAATTAGCTGACCCTACTGGAAATTCCGTGTCCATTATTATCCAGTATCGTCAAGCTCTGTGCCCCGCGGACTTGTCTTCTCCCAATCAGACCCTTGCAGTACTTGCTGTGGATGAGGAGTCAGATTGGAGAGAACCCTTCATAGAGTATTTGAAACATGGTAAGCTTCCAGATTATAAGTCTCTCGCTGCTCAAATTAGAAAGAGAGCCTTATCATTCGCCTATGTAAATGAAACTCTGTATCGACGCTCTTTTGACCAAATGTGGTTGAGATGTCTCAGTAAAGAAGAGGCTAAAAGAGTCATGAGCGACATACATGAAGGGCTTTGTGGTGCCCATCAGTCTGGACCTAAAATGAAAGGCAGAATTAAACGCCTTGGCAACTACTGGCCGACTATGATCCACGATTGTATGGAGCACGCTAAGAGATGCCACCAGTGCCAGATTCATGGCACGGTGATTCCCCAACCCCCTAATCCATTGCACCCTACTGTTTCTTCTTGGCCATTTGAGGGCTGGGGCACGGATGTGGTGGGTCCTATTGACCCTCCTTCCTTTAAGGGTCATAGGTTCATTTTAGCCGCCACTGATTATTTCTCTAAGTGGGCAGAGGCTGTCCCACTTAAGAAAGTTAAATCAGAAGATGTGATGCGCTTCTTTCGCGATAACGTGGTTTATCGCTTTGGTGTTCCGCATCGTATGATCTCAGATAACGGCCCGTCCTTTAGAAGCACCAAAATTGTCAGATTTGCCCGCCGCCATAACATTAATTGGCGATACTCGTCAATTTACTATCCTAAAGCCAATGGCTTGGCAGAGGCATTTAATAAAACTCTTGTGCAACTGATAAGGAAAATCCTTGTTGCAAATAAGAGAGAATTGCATGATAAGTTACCTGAAGCATTATGGGCATATAGGACTACCTACCGTACTCCTACCCAGTCCACCCCATATGCTTTAGCTTTTGGGGCTGAAGCCGTCCTCCCACTTGAGGTCGAGCTCCCCTCACTGCGTGTCGTAGTTAGTTACAATCTATCTGAGGAAGATAATGCCCGACTAAGATTGGAAGAGCTAGATGATTTAGATGAGCTTCGCTTACGAGCTTATCAATACCTTAAGCTAAGTCAGGCTCGAATGATACGACACTACGAGCGCCTTGTTAGACCCCGTGCTTTCCGGGTAGGCGAGTTAGTTCTTGTTTTGCGTAGGCCTATCATCTCGCACCATCGGCGAGGTGGTAAGTTTGAGCCTGTTTGGGAAGGCCCCTTCGCTGTAGAGCAAGTTTATGAAGGTGGTGCCTACCTTCTTGTTGATGCAAATGGCATTCACCCGATGCCTGTCATCAACGGACAGTACTTGAAAAAGTACTATGCCTGAGTCTAGTACTTCACAGGGGATCCTCCCTATCGCCTGTAGATATTCCTCTGTATATGTAACCCCTAAAAGGATCTCTTTTACATTTCGGCAGTCTGCGTGGCCACGACGATTTGTCCTCTACCACGCGACGTCGCTTAGAAGAGTATGAAGCTATCCTTAGAGGTGATACACCAATACGCCGTAGGAATGTTTTGTACTTTTGTCTGTGCGCACCAATCACGTTGGTGCTATTGCATAGAATTTTTAGTTTGTTCTCCCCTTTGTAGGGCTTGGTCCCCCAGTTTCACCTGTCGCCCCAGGTGTGGTCTGGGATATCAAAACCAGTAGTTTGAGTCTAGTTTTTGAGAGGTGATACTGGGTCCACACCACCTCATGACAGTTAGGTATGGTAATGGAGATCCACTATCTCAAATTATGTTTCTCTTTTTCCTATCAGTCTTGATCTGATAGATGTGGCCCTAATCCATTCATATAAGTTGAATGTGATCAAAGATGTTAGAGTCATTGGCTTAGATTCTTTTGAGACAGGATACAATCCACACCATCTTATGCTAGTCAAATGTGGTAGTGTTGATCCTTTATCCTGATGATAATTTCAGTTGTACATCAATTTCTATATGATTGTGCTCCCCAGTTCATTCGCATGATATGAATGTGGTCTGGGTTATCAAAAACATCCAATACCCCCAATTTAAAAATTCATGTGTGATAAAGGATGGGAGCTCTTAGTAGAGCAAAACCGGTTGCCCTTGTTGCAGGAGAAACCCGGTAAAACTCTCCAAAAGCATAAATTTCTCAGCTCTGTTCATGTGGCGAATATGATCAGGGTCTAAAAAAAAAAAAAAAATGGGAAGCTCTTAGGAGTACAAAAATCTGGTTGCCCTTGTCGCAGGAGGAACCCGGTAAAACTCTTTAAGAGTTCAAATTCTCCAAAAAATTTCTCTTTCTCCTCCCTTGAGAGTGTTTTGACGATCTCCTCAAGGTCGAGTTCCCACTTAGTTGGTCGATTAACTTATATGATTTTAAATGTATTTCTTCTTTAGTGAGGTAGTACATTATGTTTTGAGATGTAACCATCACTACTTTTTGGGCTTAGATCTTTTTAAGAAGAGATCACCCCCTGCTGTCCTCCTTTGACAGTCTACCTCCCATTCATGAACTACTCTGAGCTGCCAGAATAGTCATATGAATGTGGCAGTATTACCTTCACTTCGAATAGGGTCCTACCTGATTAGGGTAGGTGTTACCACTGTGGTCTTATGATAATCATAGATCTCACTCATGATTATCAGATTAGGTGTCAAATGTGCTCCCTTGTCTCCTTAGAGTTATTTCCTTAGTGGTGATGTAGTACACCCTCCTTCAGGTGTTAGCATCACATCCTCAGGAGCTCAGATTTTCTAGTAGAAGATCAGCTCCCTGGTTCCTTTACTCACTCACTTTCAGCATTCGTACACTACTCTTAGCTGCTAGAGTAGCTCTATGAATGTTGCTTTGTTGCTTTTTACTTTCTCACAGGGTCCTATCCGATCAGGATAGGTGTTACCACTGTGACCCTCTTGATGATTCTTCACTCTTGTTTATGATTACTATTCTCATGTAGTGAGTGCGTCCCCTTACTACCTAGAGCTGTTTTTCTCGTAGTGATGTAGTATGCCTTGCCTCGGATATCAACATCACTGCTTTGAGAACTTTGAGCTTCTAGCAAAAGATCAGTTCTCCTACTCCTTTTCGTGACCTATCCCACCATTCATACACTAGGCCCAGTCGCCAGATTGGTCTTATGAATGAGTTGAGGTCACTTTCACTTTCCACATGGTCCCACTAGTTCATGTGGGTGTTACCACAGTGAAGTTTTACTTACTCAGAGTTGTTGCCCTCAGTAGAGAGGGTGCTCCCTCACTACTCTGGCCCTCTTGCCCTTACTTGATGATAGAAGGCGTCATGACTTAGATGCCGGCTACCATCACCTTTTACTTGAGCTTTTGATTCTCCAGATGAGATTTAGCTCTTTCAGATACTTTCACCACTTGTTTCCCCATTGAGACTCCACTCTTAGCTGCCGGAGAGGTCCTTTGGATGTTTTGATCTTGTTTCTACCTCTTACAGGGTTCCCACCAGTTAGTATGGGTCCACCACTGTAGCCTCTTTGAGGATTGTTTTTACCAGGCATAGTCCTGCCTTATGTAGTTGAGGTGCCCCCTCGCTACTCGAGTTCTTTTTACTCATTTGGAATGAGATCGCCCCTTTACACACTTTACAGCGGGTATATCTCTTCCAGCCTTCTGGAGGGATATCGTTCTGATGTCTTCTCCCCCCTTGTGTAGGGTTAGGGTTATCTAGGAGATCCTGACAGCATTTGGATACTCATGGCCACGACAATTTGTCCTCTACCATGTGGTTACCAGGTTGCTAGAAAGGGTTCCCTAGGTGGCTCTGCCCTCAAAATTATCCCATTTACTTATCTCTTTTTCCCTCACATCCCTACACAAATACGTGTTGGGCTGATGTCGAGGTGACTTTTGACCTTCTATTCTACTGTTTGAAATGAACAGACAGATAGTTGAGTTTACCTGGTAGAGAGGACCTGACAGAGCACCTGGCAGGTACTCCTCGCCACGCTCTCGTTTGCCCTGTCCTAATCAGGCAGGCATCAGAGCCTGACTCTTTATTCACTCAGTTGAAATGACTGGGTGGGTATTGAGCCATTCTTCATCTACAAGACCGCACTGGCTACAGCAGATGTCGAAGCTTACCCATTGAGTGAGCCCGACAGAGTCCCTGGGAGGCATAATTCCTCAACATTTTTTTCTTTTACTTCGGATGTCCTGTAAAAGACTAAGCAAGCTTCCATTTCGTGGTTCATGAGCTTCTTGCTGAGGTCAGACAGAAGTAGTGGCCACCCCAATCCACTGTTCCGAAAGGAGCAGGAGGGGCGGGATCCTTTCACCCTCTACCCGCTGTCCAGATGCGGTCAGCCTGGTAGTTGGTTTTACTTTACCGTTGAGTGAGCCCGACAGAGTTCCTGGGAGGCGCAATTCCTCAACAACCCTTTACTTCGGATGTCCTATAAAAGACTAAGCAGGCTTCCATTTCGTGGTTCATGAGCTTCTTGCTGAGGTCAGGCAGAAGTAGTGGCCACCCCAATCCACTGTTCCGAAAGGAGCAGGAGGGGCGGGATCCTTTCACCCTCTACCCGCTGTCCAGACGCGGTCAGTTTGGTAGTTGGTTTTACTTTACCGTTGAGTGAGCCCGACAGAGTCCCTGGTAGGTGCAATTCCTCAACAACCCTTTACTTCGGATGTCCTGTAAAAGACTAAGCAGGCTTCCATTTCGTGGTTCATGAGCTTCTTGCTGAGGTCAGGCAGAAGTAGTGGCTACCCCAATCCACTGTTCCGAAAGGAGCAGGAGGGACGGGATCCTTTCACCCTCTACCCGCTTTCCAAATGCGGTCAGCCTGGTAGTTGGTTTTACTTTACCGTTGAGTGAGCCCGACAGAGTCCCTGGGAGGCGCAATTCCTCAACAACCCCTTTACACGGATGTCCTGTAAAAGACTACGCAGGCTTCCACTTCGTGTCTTCTTTACTTTTGCTGAGGTCAGGCAGAGGTATCGAGTCACCCCAATCCACTGTTCCGAAAGGATCAGGAGGGGCGGGATCCTTTTCACTTTCCACCCCGCTGTCCTGATACGGTCAGGCGGGTAGCTGGTTTTACTTGGTAGAGAGGGCCTGACAGAGCACCTGGCAGGAACTCCTCGCCTTTTTCTCTGGGTGTCCTGTTCTGATCAAACAGGCACCAGACTTCGTGACTCCCTTTATTTGCCGCCTTAAGTAGGTCGGGCAAATACTGAGTCACCCCAATCCACTGTCCTGAAATAGGCAGGAGGAGATGGGATCTTTTCACCTTCTATCCTGTTGTTTGAAATAAACAGACAGGGAGTTGGTTTACTTGGTAGAGAGGGCCTGGCAGAGCACCTGCTAGGAACTCCTCGCCACCTTTTTTCCTGAGTGTCTTGTTCCGGTTAGGCCGACACCAGGTTTCGTGATTCTTTTGTTTGCTGACTTGATTTGGTCAAGCAGATACTGAGTCACCCCAGTCCACTGCTACGAGATGGGCAGGAGGATATGGGATCCTTTCACCTTCTATTCTGCTGACCCGATATGGTCAGCCAAATAGTCGGTCTACTCTCACTACCTTACTTTTGATTCTTCTCTTGGCTCCGCTCCTGCTACGGAGTGAGGCCAGAAGAGAATCCCCCTACCCTTTTTCACCTCAGTGGTGATCTTCACTTTTGATTCTCGTTTCTGCTCTGCCCTCGCTACAGGGCAAGGCTATGAGAGAATCCCCTTACTTTGTTTTCACCTTTCTAGATGATCTTTACCGTTGGTTCTGTCCTTGGCTCTACCCTTATCGAGGGGTAAGGCCGAGAGGAGACCCTTCTACTGGTTCACTGCTTCAGTGATACCTTGCCTGCGCACTGCTTTTCACTCTCTCCTAGGCTATGCCCTTGTTGTAGGGTGAGGCCAGGAGAAGAGTTCCTTGCTTTCTTCCAACTTTCTGGAACTCTTTCACTTTTTTTTTTAATGTACTTTGTGCGGCTTAGTCGGTCAACGCCAACACGAGCGGTTCACTAGTTGTTCGCCACTCCTGTTGGGGGTCCGTTTGTTGACCTCGATTTTGCCCAGAATTGAGCTTGGAGAGTTGACTTGGTCAAATTGACCAAACCAGACCCTATGGCCCTCCCCACTGGGTTCAGTGGGTCGAGTCGAGTCTGTCGAGCCCGAGCTTGGACCCTGGGTCAACCCGGTTGACCAGGTCAACCAGAATTGACCAAATGGGACCCTCTAAGCCTAAATTTTTTTTTTTAATTTTTTTTTCATGGTTTCTTGAGCTTGAGCCCCACCCCCTTGACTCCTTTGACTGGTTTGACCAAGTCAATCGTTGACTTGGTCAAACCAAGTCTTAAATAGGTTTAAATAACCTATTTAGAGCCCAATTAAGTCCCAATCAATGCCCTTAACCCCTCCAAACATTTTAAAACTCCAAATCCCGCCCAAATCACTTGATCTAGCCTGGTGATGGACGGTGGATCGAATCGTGGCCGTTGAGATTCAATTCAAGCCTTTAAATATTGATTTTAGGGTTCCAATTAGGGGATCTTGCAATTTATTCCCCCTAAGCCCGAGATTTTTCGTAGAGAGCTTGAGAGAACTCCCCTCTACCTTTCCCGACCAGATCCCGACCTGCTCGAGCCGCCGGCGACGAGAAGTCCGGCGAACCCGACCGTGAAACTCTTCCCACGCAAATCCCGTTTGATCAAAGGAGATTTGGAGCTCGGCATCAACTAGAGATTTGTTCCTGAGGATTCCACGAGTCCAACGAGCCCAAGAACTCCCGAATCCACCGTGTGGATTGAGGTATATCGCAAACCCTAGTTAGAAACACTTAGGGTTAATTAGCGCCATGATTAGAGCATATTAATTGAAATAAATTATTCCCCATGAATGCTCTTCGTACCAGAGATCTAGGGTTAAAATTTCATGCGATTTGATTGAGTATCGAGCGAGAACGAGACAAAAAACACATTAGGGTTTCGGTTCCGGTTCGGCGTACACATGACGGACTCAGACCGTCGGATCTGTGATCAACGGGTCAGATCCCATCGCACGGCCCTTTGCATCCATCCCGCGGTTTGATCCGCCGTCAGATTGAACCGTCCAGCTTGATCTGGACCGTCCATTTCATATGGCGGAAGATCGGACGGCCCACGCCTCCGTCCGACGTGGTCAAGTGGGAGACCGCCGCCGCTATCATGCCGCAATCATTGCGGCCAATGATTGCTGGCGGCGCAATCATTGTCCGCGGAGGGCGGAGCCAATGAGCGTCTGCCACGTGTCAGACCTGTCCCGCCGCCGTTTTCTTTAAATAAATAAGTATTTTAATTTATTTTAAACCTATTTTATCTTTGAAAATTCGCTAAAAATTCGTTTTTGCTCCGATTTTGACGTATAATATCTCGTTTTGACCGTATTTTTATTCTCCACATGTTAAAAATGAACTATAGATTTTTAATTATTTTTAAAAATAGTAAAAATACTTATTTTTATTATTATTTAAATTAGTATTTTACTAGTATTATTATATTATTATTCAATTATAATTATTTATCATAATTACTGTTATTTTAAGTTATTATTTTATTATTTTGTATTTATCTTTTATTATTATTAAAACTATTACTATTATTTAAAAAAAAAAAGTATTTTTACAATTAAACATTATTGTAATTATTCTTGATTATTTAAATCATTTAAAAAAATATATTTATATATATACTTTTTCAAATGCTTTAGATTACTTTTATATTTCATTGATATTGATATTTTAGGCTAATATTATTTAACGATTATTTTAAGTAATTATTCTTCAAATTATTTTAAACAAATATTTATTGCATTTAATCTTCCAAAATGCATAACTTTTTCGTTTTTAGCCCGATTTTAACGCACAACATCTTGTTTTGAGCTTATTTGGATCCTGCACATTCTGGAATTGGTTTTATTTGAAATTTTTGTGTCTGTGTGCAATTGTTTTCAAAACAGCCAGCTGCCCTATTTTAAAATTAATTAATTATTCCCCGTTAAACTTCGAAATTACATAACTTTGTCGTTTTAAGTCCGCTGTCGACGCACAGCACCTTGTTTTAGATGTACTCTGAATTCTGCATATTTTAAAACTATTTTCAGATGAAAATTTTGTCTGTATTTTCTGTCATTTCAAAAACAGTGAAACTACATTATTTTAAAATATTATTTTATTGTATTTGAACTTGTAAATTTCGTATCTTCGCCGTTCTAAGTCGGATTTTGACGTGTAATCCCTCGTTCTTTTCAGAAAAGCGAGCTTTGTATTTTGAAACTATTTCCAGCTCCTGATTTTGGCTGTTTTGACAGATTTCTATTTTTGTGGCATTATTTGATTATTTAATTATTATTTACTCAATTAGTATAATAATTACTTTCAGGATACAAATTATTTTTAAATCGTTTTTTTTTTTGTTACCGTGTGAGAGTGGTCAGCGGGTCTCCCGTATATCTATTATAAATTGATTTATTTTAAATTATCTATTTTCCTAAAAAATTATTTAGTTTTAAGTATCTTTAAAGTATTTTAAAACTATATATACTTTAAATCTCTTAATTCCAGGAGATCCGTTATCGCATGAAATTTTAGACATAGGTTCTATGAATGAAGAGCAATTATGGGGAGTGGATTAGTGGGTGATTGAGTTCCAATCATTCACTAATCCTTCATTAGGTGTCTGTCCTTTAATTTTTCGTAGATTGCATGTGTAGGTCGCACCACGAGCACTTAGCCTAGGCTCTCCTAGATTTAAGGACATGGTGTGTTTATTTCATTTTTGTACTCCCATGCATTTATTACCTTGAGGGTTAACTAAAACTTCGATTCAAACCCATATAACATAGTGACACCCTAAGGACAATAATTAAGGACTCGTCTAGCGAACTTAGAAGTTTTCTAGGAGCTAGGATAGATCCGGAACGACACGAAAACTTCAACGTTTAAACTTAGTGACATCTAAAACATCACTGAATTTTCTAGGATTTTTTAGGGCTTGTTAGACCCCGTAATTAACTGACCCTAATTAATTGGTTAAATAAGACCTCGAGACCTCCCGAAAAGTGCAATAATTACGTATTAGGTCAGAAAATTACCCACCATACCTCAAATTGACCAGAATATGACCCTTGACCTTAGATGAATAGGGCTCCCTAGTTTGACTCTAGGTTGACCCATAATTTGACCATAGGTGAAAATTACCGTTTTGCCCTAATAAATTATTAAAAATTATTAAAAATTCCAAATTTTCTCCATACACTTGGGAACACTTTCTTAGGTCATCCCTGATTTTTGGGAGTTATTCCAATCAGTTTGGAGCCTGTTTGGAGCAAAACAGTAAAAAAGGCCCTTTGTTAGGAAATTTAGAAAATTCCCTTAATTACCCCAAATTTAGAAAATTCATAACTAATTGTAGAAAATTCCAAATTAGGTAAACTCATTTGCATTGGACTCCAATTAGGGCCTAGTATTTATTAGAAATTTTAGGTTTCCAGAAATAGGCTTAGATGAGAAAGTCAACTTTTTGGTCAACCATAGTTCATTTAGAGCCCGAAACTTAGAAAATTCATAACTTTACCTAGAGAACTCCGATCTCAGCCTACTACCTGTCTAACTACTCGTATTAAGGTCTAGTATTTTCCTAGAGTGATAGGAGACTCAAACCTAGCCTATTTCCCATAATGACTTTTTGGACCCTTAGCCTAGTTCCTAGGAGGACCCGAAACTTTCCAAAATTAGCTAATATAACTTTAACTTCAAATATCATCACCCTAAGTTCCTAAAATTGATCAACAAACTATATTAACTAAAACGCACCCCAATTCACTAATATTTGAATTTCAACAAAAATTTCCTTTTTTGGGCCTTCAACAAATTTGAACTTTAGACAATTTTAACTAATTACCCTGCCTAGGACCTATCCAAACCACACTAGCCTTATACACACATAGAATGGTTTGCTAGGGCACCACTTCTAGATCTAGGTTAGGCCGCTGGGTTTTATTTTTCTGCTGTGTGCCGGAGCTTTCCGTGGTTTTCACTGCATGCTGTTTGAAAAATGATTGGTGTGTTTGCTTACTTTTTCTGCACTCTGGATGTGAGCGTTAGACTTACCCATATGTTAGGAGCGCTATATATATACTGTTCTTCCGTGCAGGTGGCCATGCTCAAGCTGATAAAAGGGGGGAGCAATGTCATGATTTCTAATAATGTGTTTTATGCAGGTGCTTGCTCAGCTCCCCCTAAATAAAAATGAGGGCTAAAATTAGTAATTATAACTGCACAGATGGAGCTGCTTGGCCCTCATAATTAAGAGCATGGCTTGGCACAGGGTCAATGGTGTTAGCATTTTCATTTTTCATATAAACTGCTTGGGATAATTTTTATTAGGATAACCTTGCAGGGCTTTAGAATTTTCTGCTTTCTATTTTAATGTAAAAATTTGTAACATTTTTAAGAGTTGTGAAAACAACTTCGAGTTGGGATATTCTTATCCAGTTCGGATTCCAAAAGAAGAAGGCATCCCTAAGGGGAGAGTCTTCTTCCATTTGAAAGATCGAGCTGGATGGCTTCAGATATCCAAAGAGAAAATGCAATATACTCCTGTTGGAGAGAATTGTCTCTTCATTTGGATATTCAAGCCACGACGGATCCAAGGAGTCCAAGGATGAGTGATCCAAGGAGTCCAAGGAGAGAATACCCAGGAGACTGAAGATATTGAAGATTTGAAGACCCAATATCCCACTCAAAGTTGTTGGCGTCTGTCATAGGCTTAGAAACCCGGGTTTTTGGCAGTGGTGCCCGGCCACTTTACTTTTCTGCATACCCTGGGTTGTAATTAAAGGACAGTTGGCCTATGGACATTTATTTGATTAGTTTGTGGATTTATATTGATGTGCTTACCTGATTGCGCTTAGAAATATCTGCTTTTTCTAGGTTTCTTTCTTGCATGCCATTTTTGTTTTCGCCTGGATCGTATTAGGCTCATTAAGGACTATAAAATTCTTCTACTCGTAATTAATCTTTAAAAATTTAAGTTTTAAATAACATAGAAACTTAACGAACCTAGGGAATTGCCGTAATCATTCGGGGTCGCATGCATATTACTGCATATGCTCTCTCCTTCTAATAAGACATCTCCCTGCCTGCGGGTAGAGTCCGGATAATCTGGCCTATGAGGATGAAGTGCCGGACCTAGGGAGACTCTGTCTTTTCTAAAAATTTATTTTTTATAAGCCTGTTTTTTAAAATTCTATAGCATTCATGAGCTGACATTTCAACTAGCATGCATTGCATTAGAAATCAATTTAATTAAAATTTAATTACATTAGTTAGAGGCATTCACCCAACATGAGTCCAGGACCACTTAGGAGATCCTCTAGATGTCGGTCCTATTTTCAATAAACTGTACCTCCCACCCATATTTCATAATCGACCTGACAACATGGTTTTGAAGCAATTAGGTGGTTAGCTGGCTCCCCAAATCCAGGCCGGGATAACTCCAGATCTTTGCATCGCATTAGCTAGGACACTGGTCTTAGTGTGTGTCGAACACTAAGTCCAAACTAGATTTAGGATTCGAGGCTACTACATTCGGTCTCGTAGTATGCCTTAAATAGTAGGTAGGTCCCTTCCTTTCAGGGACTATAAATCCTACTTATCTGCATCACAGGATGACGCCACCTCCATCCTTCTCTCACGCATGTGATGGAGTGCAAGATTTTCATTTCCCCAGTTTCTCTCTAGTGCCCTAGTGCCTCCGAATGCTGGTATGAGCCACGTATGTCGATTCAGCCCTTCGGACCTTTCTTCCTTTTGAGTAGGATTTCCTAGTCGGTACCCTCGTGTCGATCCCATTTTAGGAAAGGATAATGTATAATCCTTAATCGAGAGTTTTCTCAGGCTCCGGCCTGGGATGTAATTAACCACGGGGGCTTGCGCCCGTGGGAAACTCGATCCCACATCTACTAAACCCCATTCAAACTCTTTCATCGGATGGGGGAAACCCGTGATTTGGTCATGTATATTACTACCCATCGAGGTGTGTTGGTGAAAGCCTCTATCCTCAATGGTTAGTCGTATGCACGATCCAATCTGTCCCTTCCAATCGACCCGTTCGCGCGGTGTTCTTTCGGAGGTCCACAGGTTTCTGGCGACCACGATGGGATTTCTTTGATAATGTTGATACCAACAAGGTCGCAAAATAGGCTTCATATTGGATGGTTAAATAGCTTATAAGAATATTCAGTTCAACTCCAATATTATTTTGCTTTGAAGAAAAAGATAATCGTAAAATGATTGTTTTATATCATCATTTTGCAGGTTTGAAGAGTACAACAATAACATACTTGGACTGAAACCTGTGTGTATAACCAAGAGGAACCACTGAATTTATTTTTCATATCCAGTAAAGAAAACTCTTAAATGAACCACTAGATCTCATATAAGATCAATGCAAGATCTACATTTATAATATTCGAAATTTTGATAGTGCTCAATCAATACAAAAGTAAAGGAAATCAATCAGATCTAAAATAAATTCAAAACTAAACTTAAATCTGAGTGATAAAAAAAAGCATTAGATGAAAACTACTTAGTCCAGTTATGAACAGTTCAAACAAAGTACAAGCTGCAGAAGTAAAATATACTAGATTTGATTAACATATATTAAAGATGAGCAGAGAAAGAGCTACTACGGCATCATGTTGTGTCACAATGATCAGAACAGATGACAACAGCAAAGCGAAAGCCTATTCACATCTCTTGAAACAAAGGACTGGAAATATAGATGTTGACAGAAATATATTAAAAAAAAGCACATGCATATAGCTGGATTCAAGGATTTATATGCAAGCTTAATTAACTCCTAAAGACATTCACATTCAGAAAATAAACACACAAAAAAAAAATGAGTGTAGCATTTAATTTAAGAGGAAGAAATGATTCTTACCGTCACTGTTCTTATACGGGGAAGGGATAAGACTGATTTGTTCTTTCTTGATATCGTAGGAAAGATTGCAGTTGATAACCTCAGGCTTCTTTTCCCCTTTGACGCTAAAAGTAAGATCTTCCCTCTCCTTTGAGGTGCCTTGGTGTTTGTCTCAAGGATGAAAGCACACATATCTGAGTATGATTTTCCACAACTTTAATTATCTTTGTTAAGTGATGTAGTACATTGTGTTTTGAATGTTAAACATCACTACCTTGTGGGCTTGGGTCTTTCTGAGGAAGGATCAATCCCCTTATGCCCTCTTTCGGCAGTCTACTCCCCCATTCATACACTACTCTGAGCTGCCAGAGTGGTCTTATGAATGCGATAATGTTACTTCCACTTCTCACATGGTCCTACCCAGTTAGGGTAGGTGTTACCACTGTGACATTCTGATGGTTGTGGATTTCACTCATGATTACTGTACTATGTGTCACGTGTGCTCCCCTGACACTTCAGAGTTGTTTTTCTTAGCTGTGATGTAGTACACCCTCTCTCAGGTGTTAGCATCACATCCTCAGGAGCTCAAATTTTCTAGTAGAAGATCAGCTCCCTGGTTCCTTTACTCACTCACTTTCAGCATTTGTTCCCTACTCTTAGCTGCTAGAGTAGCCCTACGGATGTTGTTTGGTTATTTTTCACTTCTCGTAGGGTCCCACCTGATCAGGGTAGGTGCTACCACTGTGACCCTTCTAATGTTTTATTAATCTTGTACATGATTACTATCCTCAGGTAGTGAGTGTGTCCCCTTACTACCTAGAGTTGTTTTTCTTGTAGTGATGTAGTATACATTATCTCGGATATCAACATCACTACTTTGAGAACTTTGAGCTTCTAGCAGAAGATCAGTTCTCCTACTCCTTTTCGTGACCTATCCCACCATTCATACACTAGGCCCAATCGCCAGATTGGTCTTATGAATGAGTTGAGGTCACTTTCACTTTCCACATGGTCCCACTAGTTCATGTGGGTGTTACCACTGTGAAGTTTTACTTACTCAGAGTTGTTGCCCTCAGTAGAGAGGGTGCTCCCGCACTACTCTGGCCCTCTTGCCCTTACTTGATGATAGAAGGCGTCATGACTTAGATGTCGGCTACCATTACCTTTTACTTGAGCTTTTGATTATCCAGATGAGATTTAGCTCTTTCAGATACTTACACCACTTGTTTCCCCAATGAGACTCCACTCCTAGCTGTCGGAGAGGTCCTTTGGATGTTTTGATCTTGTTTCTACCTCTTACAGGGTTCCCATCAGTTAATACGGGTCCACCATTATAGCCTCTTTGAGGATTGTTTTTACCAGGCATAGTCCTGCCTTCTGTAGTTGAGGTGCCCCCTCGCTACTCGAGTTCTTTTTACTCATTTGGAATGAGATCGCCTCTTTACACACTTTACAGCGGGTATATCTCTTTCAACCTTCTAGAGGGATGTCGTTCTGATGTCTTCTCCCCCCTTGTGTAGGGTTAGGGTTCTCTAGGATATCTTGACAGCATTTGGATACTCATGGCCACGACGACTTGTCCTCTATCATGTGGTTACCAGGTTGCTAGAAAGGGTTCCCTAGGTGGCTCTGCCCTCATAATTGTCCCATTTACTTACCTCTTTTTCCCTCACATCCCTACACAAATGCGTGTTGGGCTGATGTCGAGGTGACTTTTGACCTTCTATTCTGTTGTTTGAAATGAACAGACAGATAGTTGAGTTTACCTGGTAGAGAGGACCTGACAGAGCACCTGGCAGGTACTCCTCGCCATGCTCTCGTTTGCCCTGTCCTGATCAGGAAGGCATCAAAGCCTGACTCTTTAATCACTCAGTTGAAATGACTTGGTGGGTATTGAGCCCTTCTTCATCTGCAAGACCGCACTGGCTACAGCAGATGTCGAAGCTTACCCGTTGAGTGAGCCCGACAGAGTCCCTAGGAGGCGTAATTCCTCAACGTTTCTTTCTTTTACTTTGGATGTCCTGTAAAAGACTAAGCAGGCTTCCATTTCGTGGTTCATGAGCTTCTTGCTGAGGTCAGGCAGAAGTAGTGGCCACCCCAATCCACTGTTCCGAAAGGAGCAGGAGGGGCGGGATCCTTTCACCCTCTACCCGCTGTCCAGATGCGGTCAGCCTGGTAGTTGGTTTTACTTTACCGTTGAGTGAGCCCGACAGAGTCCTTGGGAGGCGCAATTCCTTAACAACCCTTTACTACAGATGTCCTGTAATAGACTAAGCAGGCTTCCATTTCGTGGTTCATGAGCTTCTTGCTGAGGTCAGGCAGAAGTAGTGGCCACCCCAATCCACTGTTCCGAAAGGAGCAGGAGGGGCGGGATCCTTTCACCCTTTACCCGCTGTCCAGATGCGGTCAGCCTGGTAGTTGGTTTTACTTTACCGTTGAGTGAGCCCGATAGAGTCCCTGGGAGGCACAATTCCTCAACAACCCTTTACTTTGGATGTCCTGTAAAAGACTAAGCAGGCTTCCATTTCGTGGTTCATGAGCTTCTTGCTGAGGTCAGGCAGAAGTAGTGGCCACCCCAATCCACTGTTCCGAAAGGAGCAGGAGGGGTGGGATCCTTTCACCCTCTACCCGCTGTCCAGATGCGGTCAGCCAGGTAGTTGGTTTTACTTTACCGTTGAGTGAGCCCGACAGAGTCCCTGGGAGGCGCAATTCCTCAACAACCCCTTTACTCGAATGTCCTGTAAAAGACTACGCAGGCTTCCACTTCGTGTCTTCTTTACTTTTGCTGAGGTCAGGCAGAGGTATTGAGTCACCCCAATCCACTGTTCCGAAAGGATCAGGAGGGGTGAGATCCTTTTCACTTTCCACCCCACTATTCAGATACGGTCAGGCGGGTAGCTGGTTTTACTTGGTAGAGAGGGCCTGACAGAGCACCTGGGCAGGAACTCCTCGCCTTTTTCTCTGGGTGTCCTGTTCTGATCAAACAGGCACCAGACTTCGTGACTCCCTTTATTTGACGCCTTGAGTAGGTCGGGCAAATACTGAGTCACCCCAATCCACTGTCCTGAAATAGGCAGGAGGAGATGGGATCTTTTCACCTTCTATCCTGTTGTTTGAAATGAACAGACAGGGAGTTGGTTTACTTGGTAGAGAGGGCCTGGCAGAGCACCTGCTAGGAACTCCTCGCCACCTTTTTCCCTGAGTGTCTTGTTCCGGTTAGGCAGACACCAGGCTTTGTGATTTCTTTGTTTGCTGACCCGATTTGGTTATACAGATACTGAGTCACCCCAATCCACTGTCCTGAAATAGGCAGGAGGATATGGGACCCTCTTCACCTTCTACTCTGCTGATTCGATATAGTTAGACAGATAGTTTGTGTGCTTTTACTACTCTACTTTTGGTTCCCTCTTTAGCTCTGCCCACCCCATAGGACAAGGCAAAGAGAGATACCACCTTACTTTTTCACCCTAGTGGTGATCTTCACTTTTGATTCTCCTTTCTGCTCTGCCCTCGCTACAGGGCAAGGCTATGGGAGAATCCCCTTACTTTGTTTTCACCTTTCTAGGTGATCTTTACCGTTGGTTCTGTCCTTGGCTCTACCCTTATCAAGGGGTAAGGCCGGGAGGAGATCCTTCTACTGGTTCACTGCTTCAGTGATACCTTGCCTGCGCACTGCTGTTTTCACTCTCCCCTAGGCTCTACCCTCGTTGTAGGATAAGGCCAGTGGATGAGTTTCCTACCTTCTTCCACCTTTGCTGATACCCTTTTGTTCTTTTACTTGGGCTCTCTATTTTACTTTATGTGGCTTAGTCGGTCAACGCCAACACGAGCGGTTCACAAGTTGTTCGCCACTCCTGTTGGGGGTCCATTTGTTGACCTCGATTTTGCCCAGACCCGGGCCTAAAGAGTTGACTTGGTCAAATTGACCAAGACAGACCCTATGGCCCTCCCCACTGGGTTCAGTGAGTCGAGTCGAGCCTGTTAAGCCCGAGCTTAGACCCTGGGTCAACTCGGTTGACCAAGTCAACCCGGGTTGACCACTTAGCCCATTTAGAGCCCAAATCAAGTTTGGGTGCACTTGGACCTTGGCTTGGCTCAACCCCTCATTCCCATGGGCCTAATTGACTAGGTTGACCAAGTCAATCCTTGACTTGGTCAACCCAAGTCATAATGGGTTAAATATGACCCATTAAGAGCCCATTAATACCCAAATTAATGCCAAAATTGATTTCGAACATTTTGGAATTCAAAACCCCGTGGTCCTAAGCCTAATTTCCCTCCTAAATTAATCTAGATTAGATCCTAGCCGTCCCTTGGTCGTTTAGGAGTTTAAATAGGTAGAAAATTAGGTTTTGAGGGATCTTTTCCTCTTGCTCGAGCTCTAGATCTTCTTAGGCCCTGAGACTTTGTGAGAGGACTCCCATACCCCTTCCCCACTTTTCTCGTTCGAAACCCGACCGCCTCGAGCCACCGCCGGCCAGATCCCGGCGACAGCCGAGCCCAAATCCGTTCCAGGACGAATCCCGGTAGATTGAGCGACTTTTGGATCTCGACGTCAACTAAAGAAACGTTGCTGCACCTCTCACGAGTCCAACGAGTCCAAGATCGTCCAAATCCACCGAGCGGATCAAGGTATATCTAAAACCCTAGTTTAGAACACTTCAAGTCAAATAGCTTTTGATAAAGTGCTTTTTAGAACTCAAAATCTATTCCCCATGAATGCTCTTCGTATCTAGATCTAGTGTTTAAAATTTCATCCAATTCTATCGAGTATTCTTGAAGAACGAGACGATTATCTTCCTAGGTGGTCGGAACCAAGCGTGCATGGACTTCCCGTCTTCTGGGCCGTCGATCTTGAGATCAACGGCCCAGATCTAGTCAGCCGCGGTTACGCGTTAACCGCATGGAGGGATCCGCGGTTTCGGGTGGCCATGTGGCTTCATCCACGCCGTCCGTTCGGTTTCACGCGGATCCGACGGTCGGAGCGGGTGGCTGACGTGGCTAAGTGATGTCGTGATTGCGGCATGATTGCCGCAATCATTGGCTGGCGGCGCAACCATTGCCGCAATCCAATCGGAGTGCGCCACGTGTCGCCGGCAGTATTTTAATATAAAAATTAATTTTAAAACCTTTTTTTCATTCAAAATTTCGCCAAAAATTCGTTTTTGCTCCGTTTTTTACGTATGATATACCGAATTGCTCGGATTTTTATCCTCTTTAATTTAAAGTTATTTTTATTTAAAAATTATAAGTATATATTTATTTATTTTAAAAAAATAGTAAAGTTGTTTCTTTTTTTTTATATATTATTTTAATCATTTTTATTATAATATTATTATTTTTTTATTATTATAAAATTAGTAATTAGATTATGTTAATTCTATCCTTATTACTGTTATGTCTTTATTAATATTATTAATTATAATTATAATGATTATTATATTTAATTATATGTTAATGTTTCATTGTTTTAATTAAATGCTAGTTTTATTAATTAGTTAAATTATTTAAAATATTATTAATAATTAAAACATTATTATATTATTTCTAATTATTGTTATATATATCAAAGATTTATCTTATTATTATTATTATTATTATTATTATTTAGTAATTATTTAATTATCTATAAATATAATTATTTTTAAAGCCTTTATTGTATTTAAAACTTCGAAAGTCCATATCTTTCTCGGTTTCGATCCGATTTTGACGCACAACCCCATGTTTTGATCGTGTTTGGATTCTGCATGTTTTAAAGGTGGTTGGGCTCAAGTATTTTTAACCTGTCTGCAGTTATGTTTTAAGTCAGTCAATTGCTTATTTTATAAAACAATTAGTTATCGTATTCAAACTTTGAAATTACATAACTTTGTCGTTTTAAGTCCGCTGTCAACGCACAATACCTTGTTTTGGATGTACTCTGAATTCGGCATATTTTAAAACTATTTTCAGATGAAAATTTTGTCTGTATCTTCTGTCATTTCAAAAACAGCAAAACTGTACTAGTTTGAAATATTATTTTATTATATTTAAGCTTGTAAATTTCGTATCTTTCCCGTTTTAAATTAGATTTTCGTGTATAACCCCTCGTTCTTTTCAGAAAAACGAGCTTTATGATTTGGAACAAATTCCAGCCCTTGATTTTGGCTGTCTTGACTGTTTTCTGTTTTATCCTATGATTCGGTTATTTTAATATTATTTAAATTAATTATCATACTAATTATTTTTAAACTAAAAATTATTTTCAAACTATTTTGAAACCTCGATTGGGTGGTCAGCGGGTTTCCCTATACTTATGTATTATGAATTGAATTATTTTCAATTATTTTATTTTCCAAAAATATATTTATATCTATAAGTACTTTTAAATTATTTTAAAACTACTTATACCTAAATTCTAACTTTGGGAGACCCGCTATCGTATGAAATTTTAGACATGGATCTTATGTGTGAAGAGCAATCATGGGGGAGTGGGTTAGTGAATGGTTGAGTCCCAATCATTCACTAATCCGTTCTTTAGGTGTCTGTCTTTTTATTTTCGTAGATTGCATGTGTAGGTCGCACCACGAGCACTTAGCCTAGGCTCTCCTAGATCTAAGGACATGGCGTGTTTATTTTATTTATGTATTCCCCTGCATTTATTATCCCAAGGGTTAGTGTAAACATCACTTTAAACTCCTACAACGTAGTGACACCTTAAGGACAAAAATTAAGGACCTGTCTAGCGAACTTAGAAGTTTTCTAGGAGCTAGGATAGATCCCGGATTGACATGAAAACTTCAACACTTGAACCTAGTGACATCTAAAACATCACTGAATTTTCTAGTATTTTTTTTTAGGGCTTGTTAGATCCCTTAATTAACCAACCCTAATTAACTGGTCAAATAAGGCCCCGAGACCTTCCGAAAAATACAATAAATACATTTTTGGTCAGAAAAGTACCCATAATACCTTGAACTGACCAGCATCTGACCCTTGACCTTAGATAAATAGGACTTGCTAGTTTGACTTCAGGTTGATCCCTAATTTGACCATAGGTAGAAATTACCATTTTGCCCCTAATAAATTATTAAAAATTATTAAAAATTTCAAATTTTCTCCAAACACTTGGGAATACTTTCTTAGGTCATCCCTGATCTTTGGGAGTGATTCCAATCAGTTTGGAGCTTGTTTGGAGAAAAACAGTAAAAAAGGCCCTTTCCTAGTTAATTTAGAAAATTCCCTTAAATACCCCGATCTTAGAAAATTCCTAACTAATTGTAGAAAATTCCAAATTAGGTAAACTCATTTGCATTAGACTCTGATTAGGGTGTAGTATTTATTAAAAATCTTAGGTTTCCAGAAAATGGCCTAGATTAGAAAGTCAACTTTTTGGTCAACCGTAGTTCATTTAGGGCCCGAAACTTAGAAAATTCATAACTTTGAATAGGAAACTCCGATTTCAGCCTACTACATGTCTAACTACTCGTATTAAGGTCTAGTATTTTCCTAGAGTGATAGGAGACTCAGACTTAGCATTTTTTCCATAGTGACTTTTTGGACCCTTAGTCTAGTTCCTAGGAGGACCCAGGACTTTCCAAAATTGGCTAATACAATTCAAACTTCAAACATGAATACCCTTAGTTCTTAGAACTGATCAGCAAACTAAAATAATCAAAATGGATCTAATTCACTAATATTTGAATTTCAATTAAAACATCCTTTTTAGAACCCCAACATACCTGAACTCTAGATAATTTCAACTAATTACCCCACTTAGGATCTATCCAAACCACACTAGCCTTACACACACATAGAATGGTTTGCTAGGGCACCACTTTTAGACCTAGGTTAGGCCGCTTGGTTTTATTTTTCTGCCGTGTGCCGGATCTTTCCGTGTTTTTCACTGCATGCTGTTTGAAAAATGATTGGTGTGTTTGTTTACTTTTTCTGCACTCTGGATATGAACGTTAGACTTACCCATAGGTTAGGAGCGCTATATATATAATGTTCTTCCGTGCAGGTGGCCATGCTCATGTTGATAAAAGGGGGGAGCAATGTCATGATTTCTAATAATGTGTTTTATGCAGGTGCTTGCTCAGCTCCCCCTAAATAAGAATGAGGGCTAAATTAATTATAACTGCACAGGTGGAGCGCTTAGCCCTCAAAATTAAGAGCATGGCTTGGCATAGGGTCAATGGTGTTAGCATTTTTTTTATATATATATATGAACTGCTTGGGATTTTTATTAGGATAACCATGCAGGTCCTTTTAGATTTTTCTACTTTTCAATTAATGTAATATTTGTAATAATTGTTAAGAGTTGTGAAAACAACTTCGAGTTGAGATATTCTTATCCAACTCGGATTCCAAAAGAAGAAGGCATCCCTAAGGGGAGAGTCTTCTTTCATTTGGAAGATCGAGTTGGATGGCTTTAGATATCTAAAGAGAAAAGGCAATACACCCCATGTTGGGGAGAATTGTCTCTTCGTTTGGATATTCAAGCCACGACGGATCCAAGGAGTCCAAGGAGGAGTGATCCAAGGAGTCCAAGGAGTCCAAGGAGAGGATACCCAGGAGACTGAAGATATTGAAGATTGAAGACCCAATATCCCACTCAAAGTTATTGGTGTCTGTCATAGGCTTAAAAATCCGGGTTGTTGGCAGTGGTGCCCGGCCACTTTACTTTTCTGCATACCCTGGGTTGTAATTAAAGGGCAGTTGGTCTATGGACATTTACTTGATTAGTTTGATTTATAATGATGTGTTTACCTGGTTGCGCAGTAGAAAGTGCATGCTTTTCTTAGGTTTCTTTCTTGCATGGCGCTTTTGTTTTTCGCCTGGATTTCGTTAGGCTCTTTAAGGATTATAAAATTTTTATACTCATAACTAATTTTCTAATATTTTAAGGCTTTAAACAACATAGAAACTTAACGAACCTAGGGAACTGCCGGAACCGTCCGGGGTCGCATGCATATTATTGCATTTCTTCCTTTCCTTGTTATAAGACATCTCCCTGCCTGCGGGTAGAGTCCGGATAATCTGGCCTATGAGGATGAAGTGCCGGACCTAGGGAGACTCAGTCTTTTTAAAAAATTATTTTCTATAAGTCTGTTTTTAAAGTTCTATAGCATTCATGAGCTGACAATTCAACTAGCATGCATTGCATTAGTAACCAACTAATTAAAATTTAATTGCATTAGCTAGGGGCATTCACCCAACATAAGTCCAGGACCACTTAGGAAATTCTCTAGATGTCGGTCCTACTTCCAATAACTGTACCACCCACCCATCTTTCATAATTGACTTGACAGCATGGTTTTAAATCGATTAGGTGATTAGCTGGCTCCCCCAATCCAGGCCGGGATAAGTCCAGATCTTTGCATCGCATTAGCTAGGACACTGGTCTTAGTGTGTGTCAAACACTAAGTCCAAACTAGATTTAGGATTCAAGGCTACTACATTCGGTCTCGTAGTAGGCCTTAAATAGTAGGTAGGTCCCTTCTTTTAAGGGACCATAAACCCTACTTATCCGCGTTACAGGATGACGCCACCTCCATCCTTCTCTCACGCATGTGATTGAGTACTTGATCTTTCTTTTTCCAGTTTCCATTTAGTACCCTAGAGCCTCCGAATGCTGGTATGAGCCACGCATGTCGATTCAGCCCTTCGGACCTTTCTTCCCTTTGAGTAGGACTTTCTAGTCTATACCCTCGTGCCGATCCCATTTTAGGAGAGGATAATGTATGATCCTTAATCGAGAGTCTTCTCAAGCTCCGGTCTGGGATGTAATTAACCAAGGGGGCTTACGCCCGTGGGAAACTCGGTCCCACATCTACTAAACCCCATTCGAGCTCTTTCATCGGGTGGGGGAAACCCGTGATTAGGTCGTGTATATTGCTACCCATCGAGGTGTGTTGGTGAAAGCCTCTATCCTCAATGGTTAATCGTATGTACGATCCAATCTATCCCTTCCAATTGACCCATTTGCGCGGTGCTCTTTCGGAGGTCCACAGGTTTCTGGCGACCACGGTGCGACCAGTTTCTCTCTCCATCTTTGGATCATATATTATCTTTTCTTGTGTGTACTCCAGGATTTGGTACTCCTTAAATTAGGTCCGTCCCACTCTTAGTTAGGGTCTCTCCTTAGTTAGGGTTCCTTTCCCTTAGCTAGGGTTTTCTTCCCTACTCTACTTCTTTCCAGCCTAGCAGGTTATTCCGTCATTTATCTATTCCTATCTATCATATCAAATCCTTACTCGTCCATTCTTTCTTGATTTTCATTCTTACTGACCTTTTCACTTTCTTTTCTTGACAGCAGTGCCATGGCTTCCTTCGTACCTTCCGTTACTTTTGCCTTTGGTTCGGACGCGCGGGTGACTCTTCCTGAGTCCCTGCTCGCTAGTCCGCCAGTGGGAGGAATCACTTTTGGTTCCTTCACTGACTCGGCTTTCGTCACCCTTGGCGGGCCGACCCCGGCGGAGGCTGCTGCATTCTCTCCTCCCTAGAGGAGAGGACGCGCAGTCATGCGCCCGTTTGGACGTCCTGCTGCTCGGCGCCCAGTCCGAGCACCACGTCCTGTTCCTGTTCCTGCGCAGCCAGTGCGCCCTGTGGCTAGGCGACCAGTGCCTAGGCCACTTCCTATTCCAGCGGTCAGGCGTCCAGTGCCTGTCGCTCCTGCTGCACAAGTTGCCCCAGCCCCTCAGCGCCGGTAGCCTGCTGTAGTTCCCCCCCGTTCGTCCAGTGGTCCGGCGTCCAGTGCCTGCCGCTCCTGCAGCACAGGTTGCTCCGGCCCCTCAGCGCCGGCAGCCTGCTGCTATTGTTACTCCCGTTGTTCCAGCGGAAGTTCATTGTGTTCGGGTTCCCCCTCCCACTTCCACCAGAAAGAGGGGTACCCAGACCGAGGTGCCTTCGCCTTCCACGGGTCGGGTTTCTATTTTCGCCCGACTTTCTCACACTGAGGTGGTTGGGCAGACCCCGACACTTCCCGTTGTTCCTGTTCCCGATTCTGATGTTCCTTCCTCTTCCACCTCCGGCCTTGGGAGAAGGGCCAGGAGGAATAGGAACAGGAGACTTCGTTTAGCTGCATCAGAGGCAGAGAGGCAGCGGATGGCAGATGCCATCATTCACGATGAGATAGTTCAGAGGCAGAGGAGAGTGGCTCCCAGGCAGCGGAGGCCACGTCCAGTTGTTGTTGCACCTGCTCCAGAGGTGATGGTAGCCCCTGAGTTGGAGGCAGTTCAGGGAGAACGCTTCTCCCCATTGACGCACAGTGGAGATGAGGAGGATGTTGCCCGTATAGCGGTGGCTCCTCCTGTCGCCACTACTCTACCCCGAGCTAGTTTACCCAGGGACGCTGGTGTCCGAGCCCTCACCTAGAGGATTCGGAACATCGTCCGCCTAGCGCGTGGTAGAGGGCCCGTCAGTCGAGATGGCTTACTCCGTCAGATTTCTCGGGCTACCTTTCAGTTACGGAGGCAGACTGCGAGGAGACTCTACAGTTGGCAGAGGGGTCAGACAGTTCAGCAGCCTGCAGATACAGTTCCAGTAGTCAGACCCCCGACGGTTACTCCTGCTGCAAGACGACGCCCACGTCGTCGAGGACGGAGACAGCAGCGGAGGCCTGCTCAGCCTCAGGACAGTTTAGAGGTTGTAGTCCCAGAGCAGCCAGTTGCCCGTGCAGCACCCCACCGTAGGAGGTGGGTTTGGAGGCGTCGGCAGGCGGACACCCCTGTCGACCCAGTTGAGCCAGTAGAGGCAGCACCACCGTCAGATGCAGAGCAGTTTGACGAGGTAGATGATTTGATGGACGTAGTAGTTACTTCCAAGGCAGAGGCAGTCCCGGTGATGTGCGATGAGGAGGTGGCACCTACTCCAGAGGGATCCCCAGATAGAGATGAGACAGAGTCAGTCCGTAGCCCTCATAGGATTGGTTCCCCTATGAGTTCGTACATAGCAGCCCTCCAATAACATTTCTTGGAAAATGATGACACACTAGCAGATGAGTTGGAGGAGGAGGTACTAGTTCACCGGGTATGTGTGGTTACCCGACGAGGTCACTCGGATGAGAGAGAGCCCGAGGACCAGGATGAGCAGGGAGAGCCCGAGGTGGGTGGATCTCCCAGATCAGTTGACACGGATGCTACCGTTCTACACTTGCAGACACAGATGGCGGAAATGGCCAGAGCCATGGCAGCCATGACAGCACAGTTGACAGCTCTGGGGGCGATGCCTCAGGTGACAGGTGTAGCAGCTACCAGTACCTCCAGAGAGCAGCCAGTAGTACCACCTGCTACAGTAGACCCCGTAGGAGTGGACAGGGTCCAGAGAGCAGTCCCAGCACCACCCACGGTACTTCCTTACACTACTTCAGTTCAGAGTCAGCCAGCTCAGATGTCAGCAGGTCAGATCCAAGATTTGATTGCCCAAAAGGTCGAGCAGGCCATTTCCTCCAGGAAGACTGGAGAGTCAGTCAGCAGGGGGCGTCCTTACCCAGTAGAGTACGAGCAGGAGCCTTACCCCCCTGGTTTCATCCCTCCTAGGTTCAGAGTTTTTGACGGGTTTGGGAACCCGAGGCAGCATATAGCTCAGTACCGAGCAATATGCTGTAATATAGGAGGGAGTGATCCCCTGATGTTGAGATTGTTTGTCAGCAGCTTGGCGGGGGTGGCGTTTGCTTGGTACGCCGACCTCCCCAACGACTCAGTCAGGACTTTTGTGGAGTTGGAGCAGTTGTTTGTGCAGAGATTTGTCACTACGGAGTACAGAGTTACAGTGGGAGAGCTAGTGGTGACCAGGCAGCGTCCCAGAGAGAGTCTCACAGATTACATAGTCAGGTGGAGGAATCTCAGTTTGCAGTGCGAGCCAAAGTTACAGGAGCAGCATGCAGTTGAGATCTTGTTGAAGAACATAGATGGTTCGATAGCACCATACCTGAAGGGTTTCACCATTAGAACCTTTCAGAAGCTCCTCACCAAGGTCATCAGCCTACAGGACAGCCTACCCGCTGCAGTCCCTCCTAAGGTTGAGAGTCAGCCTTCGCGCAGACCTCAGCGGCAGGAGTTTTCAGGGGCACCTCCATCTAGGAGAGGAGAGATTCACAGTACTCAGGGACCATCAGATAAGGGCAAGAAGCCCATAGTCACTTCAGTACCCCAGCAGCCACGACCAGCTAGTCAGCCACACTCAGCCAGCAGGTCTTACTCAGTTGACCAGCCAGGGGGACAGCCCAGGACCTCCCGCAGAACTCCAGAGAGTCAGCAGTACCTGCAGGAGAAGCTTAGGAAGGAATATCCCTTTAAGAGGGAGAGTGTGAAGAAAATTTTTAGATTCCTAACTAAGAACAACCTGTTGGTGTTCCCCGAGAGCAGTAGAGCAGAGGATGAGGGTCAGACTGAGCACCTCCTTTACTATCCTTACCACAGACATGTCGGACATGTGTTGGAAGACTGCTATGTCTTCAAGGATAGAGTAGAGAGACTGATGATCACAGGACAGATACGCCTTCAGGACAGTGATCTAGTGCAGCCCAAGGGCAAGGCCCCTCAGACAGTTCAGCTAGTCTCCAGCCCCATTGATTATCAGAGTGATGCTCAGGGCACTACTAGCAGTTTACCCACGAGTTTTGAGGATGATTGGCAGATCTCACTTTCCAAGAAGACTAGGATGATGATAGACAGAGCAGTTCAGAGCTTAGAGGCAGTTGAGAGTAGGCCACCTCAGGCCAAGTCGACAGTTGCCGCTGCAGTTACCACTCCAGCACTTTCTTCCTCTTCTTCTCCTTCTGTTGTAGTGCTAGATAAGCACATTTCCTCTTCTACTTTTCCTTCTTCTGGATGTAATAAAAAATGTATGAAAGAGAAAAGTATGTTGTAACTGCAGAGGGGAAGACAGGGTTCCTTCCAGCACTTACGCTGAAGGACTTTGTTCTCCCTTCATTTGATGAGGAAATAAAAATAGAAGGCGATTCTGAGTACTTTTGGTCTTCTGTACCTTCTACTTATGTTTCTACTGTTACTCCTAGTTCTTCTTCTTCCAGCACTCCCTCTTCCTCAGTACTACATGTTTCTTATAATATGGATGATTCTAATGATGAGTTTGAGTCTGATGAAGAACCTGTTTTTACAATACCAGAGGGTGGATGTTACATGGATTCAGAGGATGAATCCGAGAACCCACTCTCACTAATTTCCTTAGAACCAACACCTGCCACCACCACTGAACCAGAGGAATCTCCTATTGAGGATGACTCAATACAGGAAGTTCATCTACGTTCAAGGAAGATCCTTCCACCCAGGTTGGCTAAAAATACAAAAGATAAGAATATCATTACCCAGCAGGATGATCCTATCCCTTCCTCCCAGGAGCAGCCTAAGGAGAAAGGGAAAGGCCCTCAGCTGGAAGTTGATTACAATGTGTTGGCTCACCTAAGGAAAATTCCTTCCCTTCTTAGTGTCTATGATGCTTTGATGCTGTCACCCGACTTGAGAGAGACACTGGTAAAAGCCCTGCTTGAACCAGAGACCTACCAGGCATTCTTTACTTCCGACCTTGATGATGGGGCATGGCATTTGTACAACATGCCACGCATCACTTTCTACTGAAACCTGTGGACCTCCGAAAGAGCACCGCGCGAACGGGCCAATTGGAAGGGACAGATTAGATCGTGCATACGACTAACCATTGGGGATAGAGGCTTTCACCAACACACCTCGATGGGTAGTAATATACATGACCAAATCACGGATTTCCCCTATCCGATATAAAGGAGCTCGAATGGGGTTTAGTAGATGTGGGACCGAGTTTCCCACGGGCGCAAGCCCCCGTGGTTAATTACATCCCAGGCCGGAGCCTGAGAAAACTCTCGATTAAGGATCATACATTATCCTCTCCTAAAGTGGGATTGACACAAGGGGTAGACTAAGAAATCCTACTCAAAGGGAAGAAAGGTCCGAAGGGCTGAATCGACATGCGTGGCTCAAACCAACATTCGGAGGCTCTAGGGTACTAGAGAGAAACTTGAGAAAATCAAAATCAAACATTCGATCACATGCATGAGAGAAGGATGGAGGTGACGTCATCCTATGATGCGGATAAGTAGGATTTATAGTCCCTGAAAGGAAGGGACCTACCTACTATTTAAGGCATACTACGAGACCGAATGTAGTAGCCTCGAATCCTAAATCTAGTTTGGACTTAGTGTTCGACACACACTAAGACCAGTGTCCTAGCTAATGCGATGCAAAGATCTGGACTTATCCCGGCCTGGATTGGTGGAGCCAGCTAACCACCTAATCGCTTCAAAACCATGCTATCAGGTCAATTATGAAAGATGGGTGGGAGGTACAGTTTATTGGAAAGAGGATCGACATCTAGAGAATTTCCTAAGTGGTCATGGACTTATGTTGGGTCAGATGCTCATAACTAATGCAATTAAATTTTAATTAGTTGGTTACTAATGCAATGCATGCTAGTTGAATCGTCAGCTCATGAATGCTATAGAACTTTAAAAACAGGCTTATAGAAAATAATTTTTTGAAAAGACTGAGTCTCCCTAGGTCCAGCACTTCATCCTCATAGGCCAGATTATCCGGACTCTACCCGCAGGCAGGGAGATGTCTTATAACAAGGAAAAGAAGAAATGCAATAATATGCATGCGACCCCGGGCGATTCCGGCAATTCCCTAGGTTCGTTAAGTTTCTATATTATTTAAAGCCTTAAAATATTAGAAAATTAATTATGAGTATAAAAATTTTATAATCCTTAAAGAGCCTAACGATATCCAGGCAAAAATAAAGATCGGCATGCAATGAATAAACCTAGAAAAATAGGTATTTCTACTGCACAATCAGGTAAACACATCAATATAAATCAGACTAATCAAGTAAATGTCCATAGGCCAACTGCCCTTTAATTACAACCCAGGGTATGCAGAAAAGTAAAGTGGCCGGGCACCATTGCCAACAACCCGGATTTCTAAGCCTATGACAGACGCCAACAACTTTGAGTGGGATATTGGGTCTTCAAATCTTCAATATCTTCAGTCTCTTGGGTATCCTCTCCTTGGACTCCTTGGATCACTCCTCCTTGGACTCCTTGGATCCGTCGTGGCTTGAATATCCAAACGAAGAGACAATTCTCCCCAACATGGGGTGTATTGCCTTTTCTCTTTAGATTTCTAAAGCCATCCAACTCGATCTTCCAAATGGAAGAAGACTCTCCCCTTAGGGATGCCTTCTTCTTTTGGAATCCGAGTTGGATAAGAATATCCCAACTCGAAGTTGTTTTCACAACTCTTAACAATTATTACAAATATTACATTAATTGAAAAGCAGAAAAATCTAAAAAGACCTGCATGGTTATCCTAATAAAAATCCCAAGCAGTTCATATATATAAAAAAAATATGCTAACACCATTGACCTTGTGCCAAGCCATGCTCTTAATTTTGAGGGCTAAGCACTCCACCTGTGCAGTTATAATTAATTTAGCCCTCATTCTTATTTAGGGGGAGCTGAGCAAGCACCTGCATAAAACACATTATTAGAAATCATGACATTGCTCCCCCCTTTTATCAGCATGAGCATGGCCACCTGCACGGAAGAACAGTATATATATAGCGCTCCTAACCTATGGGTAAGTCTAACGCTCACATCCAGAGTGCAGAAAAAGTAAGCAAACACACCAATCATTTTTCAAACAGCATGTAGTGAAAACTACGAAAAGCTCCGGCACACAGCAGAAAATAAAACCCAGCGGCCTAACCTAGATCTAGAAGTGGTGCCCTAGCAAACCATTCTATGTGTGTGTAAGGCTAGTGTGGTTTGGATAAAGCCTAAGTGGGTAATTAGTTAAACTTGTCTAAAGTTCAGGTCTGTTGTAGGCCAGAAAAGGAAATTTTTGTTGAAATTCAAATATTAGTGAATTAGGGTGCGTTTTAGTTAATATAGTTTGTTGATCAATTTTAGGAACTTAAGGTGATGATATTTGAAGTTAAAGTTATATTAGCTAATTTTGGAAAGTTCTGGGTCCTCCTAGGAACTAGGCTAAGGGTCCAAAAAGTCACTATGGGAACTAGGCTAGGTTTGAGTCTCCTATCACTATAGGAAAATATTAGACCTTAATACGAGTAGTTAGACAGGTAGTAGGCTGGAATCGGAGTTTCCTATCCAAAGTTATGAATTTCTAAGTTTCGAGCCCTGATCTATAGGCTAGGGTTGACCAAAAAGTTGACTTTCTCATCTAAGCCTATTTCTGGAAACTTAAAATTTCTAATAAATACTCGGCCCTAATTGGAGTCCAATGCAAGTGAGTTTACCTAATTTGGAATTTTCTACAATTAGTTATGGATTTCTAAAGATCGGGGTATTTAAAGGAATTTTCTAAATTTCCTAATAAAGGGCCTTTTTTACGGTTTTGCTCCAAACAAGCTCCAAACTGGTTGGAATCACTCCCAAAGATCAGGGATGACCTAAGAAAGTGTTCCCAAGTGTTTGGAGAAAATTTGGAATTTTAATAATTTTTAATAATTTATTAGGTGCAAAATGGTAATTTTCATTTATGGTCAAATTAGGGATCAACCTGAAGTCAAACTAGGGAGTCCTATTTATCTAAGGTCAAGAGTCAGATGCTGGTCAGTTCAAGGTATTATGGGTACTTTTCTGACCAAAAATGTATTTATTGTATTTTTTGGAAGGTCTCGGGGCCTTATTTGACCAGTTAATTAGGGTTGGTTAATTAAGGGATCTAACAAGCCCTAAAAAAAAATCCTAGAAAATTCAGTGATGTTTTATATGTCACTAGGTTCAAGTGTTGAAGTTTTCATGTCAATCCGGGATCTATCCTAGCTACTAGAAAACTTCTAAGTTCGCTAGACAGGTCCTTAATTTTTATCCTTAGGGTGTCACTACGTTGTAGGAGTTTAAAGTGATGTTTACACTAACCCTTGGGATAATAAATGCAGGGGAATACATAAATAAAATAAACACGCCATGTCCTTAGATCTAGGAGAGCCTAGGCTAAGTGCTCGTGGTGCGACCTACACATGCAATCTACGAAAATAAAAAGACAGACACCTAAAGAACGGATTAGCGAATGATTGGGACTCAACCATTCACTAACCCACTCCCCCATGATTGCTCTTCACACATAAGATCCATGTCTAAAATTTCATACGATAGCGGGTCTCCCAAAGTTAGAATTTAGGTATAAGTAGTTTTAAAATAATTTAAAAGTACTTATAGATATAAATATATTTTTGGAAAATAAAATAATTGAAAATAATTCAATTCATAATACATAAGTATAGGGAAACCCGCTGACCACCCAATCGAGGTTTCAAAATAGTTTGAAAATAATTTTTAGTTTAAAAATAATTAATATGATAATTAATTTAAATAATATTAAAATAACCGAATCATAGGATAAAACAGAAAACAATCAAGACAGCCAAAATCAAGGGCTGGAAATGGTTCCAAATCATAAAGCTCGCTTTTCAAAAAAGAATGAGGGGTCGCACATCGAAATCCGACTTAAAACGGCGAAGATACGAAATTTACAAGTTCAAATACAATAAAATAATATTTTAAAATAGTGCAGTTTCACTGTTTTTGAAATGACAAAACATTCAGACAAAATTTTCATCTGAAAATAGTTTTAAAACATGCAGAATTCAGAGTACAAGGTGCTGTGCGTCGACAGCGGACTTAAAACGACAAAGTTATGTAATTTTGAAGTTTAAAGGGGAATAATTAATTAATTTTAAAATAGGGCAGCTGGTTGTTTTGAAAATAACTGCACACGGACCCAAAAATTTCAAATAAAACCAATTCCAAAATGTGCAGAATCTAAATACGTTCAAAACAAGACGTTGTGCGTTACAATCGGGTTTAAAACGAAGGAGTTATGCAATTTTGAAGATTAAAAGCAATAAATAGTTTAAACAAATAATTTAATATAAATAATATTTAAAACTAATTATTAGAAATAGTATAAAATAATACTTTAATATTTATGAGACTTAAAATAATTTAAAATATATAATAATAGCAATATTTTAACTATTAGTAATATTTTCACTAATTTAACTAATTAAAGTAATTAAAATAATATTTAATTATTAAAAATACATTTTTATATTTAAATAAATATGATAATAGTAATAATAATAATAAATAAACACAAAACAGTAAGAAACAGTTTAATTATGATATAATTATTAATATTATAATTAAAGATAATAATTTTATAATAATATAATAATAAAATAATCAAAATAGTATTTTTTAAATAATACTCTTTACTGTTTTTAAAATAAATTAAAATCTATAGGTCATTTTTATAAAAAAAAAAAATTTTATCATGTAGAGGACGACGATACGAATCCAAAGAGGTATTGTACGCAAAAATCGGACGAAAAACGGATTTTCTGGGATTTTTTGAAGCTAAAATAGGTTTAAAAATAAATAAAAGAATTTTTTATTAAAAAACGGCGGCGGCGGGCCACGTGGCAGAGCGAGAGTGGTTCCGCGGTTTCAGCGCAATCATTTCCAATGATTGCGCCGCCGCGCAATCATTGGAAATGATTGGCACGGCGCGGGATTCCGTGCCGGAATCTTAAACCACGTCGGACGGCACCCAAGACCGTCCGATCCGCGCGATACCGAGCGGGCGGCTACGATGCCGCCACGTGGCACACCAGACCGCGGGATCGCGGCTGAAGGCCAGCGGCCAGACCTGACCGCGCGAAACCGCGCGATCTGGACCGTTGATCGGCGGGATCAACGGTCCAGGATGTCCCTAGGGCTTGATCGCGCCGGACCGAAACCCTAAACGAATAATCACCTTGTTCTCTTGATTCGCTCAACGAAATCTCACGAAATTTTGACTATAGATTCCAGGTATGAAGAGCATCCGTGGGGGCTATTTTGTTTGAATTAATATGCACTAATGACGACGCTAATTAACTCTAAGTATTCTAACTAGGGTTTGAGATATACCTCAATCCACACGGTGGATTCGAGAGATCTTGGTCTTGTTGGACTCGTGGACTCCCCAAGAACAAGTTCCTAGTTGACCTTGAGCCTTGATTCGCCTTGGATCGATCACGAAACGCCTTGGAACGAAAATAGCCTTGGTTCGTCGGGATTCGACGTAGGAAAGGTGAAGGAGTATGAGGAGAACTCTCACGCCAAGTTTCTCAAAACGAGAAGGGCTAGGGCAAGAGCAATCAAAAAAAGATCTCTCAAAACCTAATTTTTTACCTATTTAAACTCCTCAACGACCAAGGGACGGTTAGGATCTAATCTAGATGAATTTAGAAGGGAAATTAGGCTTAGGAGGCCGTGGTTTTGATTTCAAAACGAAGGGATTTGATTAGAGCATTGAATGGGCATTTAATAGGGATTTAAATGAGTCTTAATGGGTTGATTTGACCCATTATGACTTGGATTGGCCATGTCATGTGTTGACTTGGTCAACTCAGTCAAATGGGTCCAATGGGTATGAGGTTTGAGCCATGAATGAGTTTAAATTGGATTTGGGCCTCTAATGGGCTTAATGGGTCAATATTGACCTAAGTTGACCTGGTCAACCTAGTCCCTTGGTTCCAAGGAAGTGAGGCCGAGTCAAAAAAGAGGTCAACAAACGGACCCTCAACAGAAGCGACGAACAAATTAGTGAACCGCTCGTGTTGGCGTTGACCCAAAGTGACACAGAAAGTACAATGAAGATCACCAATGAATGAGTATCAAAATGGGAAATACAAAGTAGAGAACTCTTGTCCTGGCCTTACCCTATAGTGAGGGTAGAGCCTAGGATAGAGTGAAAAGCAGCAGTGCATATGTAAGGTTCCGTCAAAATTATGAACTAGTAGAAGGATCTCCTCCCGGCCTTACCCCTCGATAAGGGTAGAGCCAAGGACAGAATCAACGGTAAAGATCACTTAGAAAGGTGAAAACAAAGTAAGGGGATTCTCCCATAGCCTTGCCCTGTAGCGAGGGAAGAGCAGAAAGGAGAATCAAAAGTGAAGATCACCACTAAGATGAAAAAGGGTAGGGGGATTCTCTTCTGGCCTCACTCCGTAGCAGGAGCAGAGCCAAGAGAAGAATCAAAAGTAAGGTAGTGAGAGTAGACCGACTATTTGGCTGATCATATCGGGTCAGCATAATAGAAGGTGAAAGGATCCCATATCCTCCTGCCCATCTCGTAGCAGTGGACTGGGGTGACTCAGTATCTGCTTGACCAAATCAAGTCAACAAACCAAAGAAACACGAAGCCTGGTGTCGGCCTAACCGGAACACGACACTCAGGGAAAAAGGTGGCGGGGAGTTCCTATCATGTACTCTGCCAGGCCCTCTCTACCAAGTAAGTCAAACCAGCTTCCCGCCTGTTCATTTCAAACAGCAGGATAGAAGGTGAAAAGATCCCATCTCCTCCTGCCCATTTTAGGACAGTGGATTGGGGTGACTCAGTATTTGCCCGACCTACTCAAGGCGGCAAATAAAGGGAGTCACGAAGTCTGGTGCCTGTTTGATCAGAACATGACACCCAGAGAAAAAGGTGAGGAGTTCCTGCCAGGTGCTCTGTCAGGCACTCTCTACCAAGTAAAACTAGCTACCCGCCTGACCATATCTGGACAGCGGGGTGGAAAGTGAAAAGGATCCCGCCCCTCCTGATCCTTTCAGAATAGTGGATTGGGGTGACTCGATACCTCTGCCTGACCTCAGCAAAAGTAAAGAAGATACAAAGTGGAAGCCTGCGTAGTCTTTTACAGGACATCCGAGTAAAGGGGTTGTTGAGGAATTGCGCCTTCCAGGGACTCTATCGGGCTCACTCAACGGTAAAGTAAAACCAACTACCAGGCTGACCGCATCTGGACAGCGGGTAGAGGGTGAAAGGATCCCGCCCCTCCTGCTCCTTTCGGAACAGTGGATTGGGGTGGCCACTACTTCAGCCTGACCTCAGCAAGAAGCTCATGAACCACGAAATGGAAGCCTGCTTAGTCTTTTACAAGACATCCGAAGTAAAGAGTTGTTGAGGAATTGCGCCTCCCAGGGACTCTATCGGGCTCACTCAACGGTAAAGTAAAACCAACTACCAGGCTAACCGCATCTGGACAGCGGGTAAAGGGTGAAATGATCCCGCCCCTCCTGCTCCTTTCGGAACAGTGGATTGGGGTGGCCACTACTTCTGCCTGACCTCAGCAAGAAGCTCATGAACCACAAAATGGAAGCCTGCTTAGTCTTTTACATGACATCCGAAGTAAAGGGTTGTTGAGGAATTGCGCCTCCCAGGGACTCTGTCGGGCTCACTCAACGGTAAAGTAAAACCAACTACCAGGCTAACCGCATCTGGACAGCGGATAGAGGGTGAAAGGATCCCGCCCCTCCTGCTCCTTTCGGAACAGTGGATTGGGGTGGCCACT
Organism: Dendrobium huoshanense; assembly: GCA_016618105.1. Taxonomy (NCBI): domain Eukaryota; kingdom Viridiplantae; phylum Streptophyta; class Magnoliopsida; order Asparagales; family Orchidaceae; genus Dendrobium; species Dendrobium huoshanense. Next base: position 512,762 of record CM028350.1, read on the forward strand.
ACTTCTGCCTGACCTCAGCAAGAAGCTCACGAACCACGAAATGGAAGCCTGCTTAGTCTTTTACAGGACATGTGAAGTAAAAGAAAGAAACGTTGAGGAATTACGCCTCCCAGGGACTCTGTCGGGCTCACTCAACCGGTAAGCTTCGACATCTGCTGTAGCCAGTGCGGTCTTGCAGATGAAGAAGGGCTCAATACCCATCCAGTCATTTCAACTGAGTGAATAAAGAGTCAGGCTCTGATGCCTGCCTGATCAGGACAGGGCAAAAAAGAGCGTGGCGAGGAGTACCTGCCAGGTGCTCTGTCAGGTCCTCTCTACCAGGTAAACTCAACTATCTGTCTGTTCATTTCAAACAACAGAATAGAAGGTCAAAAGTCACCTCGACATCTGAAAGTTCGATGGGGATGTTAAGCCCTATGAACTTAGTCCCAAACTAACCAAGAGGGGGGGTGAATTGGTATTTTTAAAAACTTCTTTTTAAACAAAGAAATAAAATCACATAAACCAAATCACTCCACAAAAAAATTGTGGAATTTAAAAGTGCGGAAGCAAGAAAAGGAACACAGAAATTTATAGTGGTTCGGTCGACTCGACCTACGTCCACTCCTTGGAGGCACCCTTCAAGTATTGCACTACAAAAAAGTGACTCTCCTTTAGCCCCACGGCTAGGCGGAGAAACCCTTACAAGAACCTCCTTTTTGCCACCCCGGCAAGACAGAGAACCTATCTCGTTTTGCTTCCTCCTGAAGCTGGCAGAGAACCATAACCAAAAGCAAAACTCCTTACCTCTACCGACCCTTCCACGGACGAGAAACTCTAGACGAAGACGATGCAGAGAGATCCTTGAAGCAACCCTTGTGAAACCCCTCACAAGCTCCCCCTCACAAGATCCTCTCTCTCTCTCCTCTCTCTCTCTTTCTCTCCTCAAGGTCTTCTCAGGTCAAGGCAGCAGCCAAATGTTTTTAAAAATGTTGAACAAGAGCTCTTAAATAGAAGAGCTTCAAAAGAGCTCATTAATTGCAAGTTGCTGACAATATCGTCCAGGCCGATATGGACATCGGCCTGGCCGATTAGTACAAATCAATGAAGATCGGCCAGAGCATAGCCCTGGATGCAAAGCTGGACGATTGAAAATTGGCTTGATCGTCCAGGCCGATCTCACGATCGTCTTGGCCGATCAATTCAAATCAGAGGAAAATCGTCCTGACAATAGCCCTAGATACGGGCTGGACAATATTGATCGTCCTGAAGTAACTTAAGGTTTTTGACTAGATCGGCCTAGCCGATCTTGCGATCGTCCAGGATGATCTGATCGTATCAATCATCCTTAATTACTTCCTTGATTTCCTGAACAATTATGGCATAATCTGTGAATATCGTCCAGGCCGATCCGGGGATCGTCCGGGATGATAATTTAAAGATACAGTATACCATACTTGACTATGGCGGCTACTTCGTTCTGTTATGAGCTTATCGTCCTGGCCGATACACGTATCGTCTAGGACGATCTGTTAATGTCGGCTGCCTTAATTAAGAATCCTTAATTAGACTTTCTGTTTTAAGTTGATCGTCCAGGCCGATCAAAGAAATCGTCCTGGCCGATATGAGTAAAAACAGAAATTCTAAGTCTCTCAAGTGTGTGTGTGTGAAGGGTTACATAGCATCAGTCTCTTTGACTATTTCAAGTGGACTCAAAAGGTAAAAAACAAAAGTACAGACTGACTCAACCCTAAACCTATGCATTCCTGAACTTGGCTCCTTTTTTATTGTCCGATCTTCGATTCCTGAAAAGTTAGAAGCAACAAGCTGTCCAAGTGAAACAGTGTTTGTCAATCATCAAAACATAAGACATGAAAAATAGATTTGCAACAATCTCCCCCTTTTTGATGATGACAAAACACAAGTAGGACAAAAAAAGATTCATTAGAAAAACAAGGTTACAATATCAACTTTTTCCTATCACACCCTATCCTACTCCCCCTTTTTGTCATCACAAAAAGAGAGTCCAGAAACAGCAAAAAAAAAAAAACATCACGAAAGACTAACTACAAAAAGACAAGAAACAATAACACAAAGCACAAACTAAAAGAACGAGGGATCCTGATCATCAGATGGAGGAGGTGGAGGTGGCTGCTGAAAGTAACTGGCAAGGGTGGTAAACTGAGCATTGAACCAGGAGATGTCCTGGTCATGCTGCTGCTGCTGGTGAGTAAGAAAACTATCAAATCGAGCTAAATCCTCAGCGCGGTGATGCTCGTAGCGGGCAATGTCCTCAGAGTGTTGCTGCTCCTGGGCAGCAACATACGCGTCAAACCGGGTCTCCCAACGATCAAATCTCTCAATCAACTGATCAACCGGTGAGTGTTGGTGGAGAGGAACAGGGTCAGGAAAGGGAGCTGGAGCGGGAGCCTCCTCCTCTCTAGCCCCCCGAGGTTCATCAGGGTGGAGACGAGTACTGTGAAGGGTGCTGAAGGAATTGTTTGAGTAGAAGAGAGTTGGGTAATCTGGTGGATTGGGATATTGAATTTGGTATTTATTTTCAAGAACATAGGCTATGATGTGTCCTAAGGCTAGATTTGGCTTTCTTCTGTGGCCTGAATCGCGAATTGTTGTTAGGTGATCAATGTAACGAAAAAATAGGTCCACGGTGTTGAATTCCCTATGAGCCATGATGTAGAAGGTAGTGAGGGAAAGTAGAGGGGTAATGTGGACTCGGTCGCCGGCTTTTGGAATGACGGAGGTGCGAAGGACATGTTGGATTGTCCTAGCATCTCTGACTAAAGAGATAGTCTCTCCAACATGGTAACGGGCATTGGTCTGGCGAAGAAAGTGATTTGCCGTGGACCAGTCAAAATCAGGGTCAGGGGCAATTATGTGCAGCTTATCTCCGGTGGTGGATAGCTGTAAAAGATCAACATAGTCCTGATATGTGATTTTGACAGGGCGTCGATTCACATAGGAGGACAGGGCTGTGAAGGTAGAGTTGATGCGAAGGTTTGCAAAAAATTCTAGAAGGAACTCAGAATTGAAAGGGAAAACAAGAGACAAAATGAAGCAAAGGGAAGTGTGAGCGAAGAGATCCATTACCGGGTAAGAGATGTGGGTCGGATTGATAATTTTGGAAACAGTAATTCCACATTCTTTAAAACGATGATATGCGGCTTCATCTTCTGCTTCCCGGAAACGAGGGTCAACCCTTGCCCTCGAGGAACTCCCGGAGGTCTGACGGACGCGTTTCCCACCAGCCATTTGAGAGAACTTAAGCAAAAACACAAAGGAGAAAGGATGAAGAGTGAAAAAACATGGCTGGATCGGCCTGAATTTAAAGAAATGGCCATATCGTCCTGGCCGATCGCGGAATCGTCCAGGCCGATATGTGTCAATAATTACGTACATGCCGATTGGTCAAAAAGGCGGTCCAATCGTCCGGGCCGATCAGATATCGGCCAGGCCGATTAGACACAGGCTATCGGCCCGAGGAGTCAGTCCGGACGACCGTTGAAAAAGCAGATCGTCCTGGCCGATTAGGTGTATCGTCCAGGACGATGCACAATAATTGATCATACCGGCCGAAGTTAAAACGTTTTAAATGCTTGCCATGTGTATCGTCCAGGACGAATAGTGGATCGGTCCGGCCGATGGTCCAATAATGGATCGTCCGGGGCCGAATTTAAAGATCAAAATGTACTGACACGTGGATCGTCCAGGACGGTCTAGTGTATCGGCCAGGACGATGCACATAGAATGCATCGGCCAGACAAATATACTATCGGCCAGGACTATCACCATGAGTTCGATCAAATCGGCCAGGACGATAATGTATCGTCCAGGACGATGAATTGCAGTAAGCACAGAAAAAGGTCAGCAGATGGATTTTGGAAAGAATTTATCATATCGGTCAGGACGATATAAATATCGGCCAGGCCGATCTGACTTGAATTTGAAATCAAGACAGAAAAGGTGATGATCAGGACTCTCAAAAAATAAAATAAAAAAAAAGACAATCAAAGACACAAAAATGACACAGTGAAAACCAACCACCGAACATTTTTTTTTTTAATTTTACTATTTTTTTTTATTTTATGGAGGCATCATATGCAAATTCTTTTCATGAATTTAAACTTTTAAAGTTTTAGGAGATCAAGAGGTTTAACAAAATCCAATCAGAAGAAGATAGAAAAACTGATTCCATTTACCCTAGATCGGACATCCTTCAGGGTACAAAATTCTTTTAAAAACAACAGAGTCCTAACTCGGAATAACAAAAGAGGATAAGAAGATCCAATCAAGGCTTGTTAACAACAAAAATATCTCATAAATAATAAACCAAAATAATTTTTCTCAATCATGGAAATTGAAATCAAATCTTTGAAGGTATCACATAATCAATGAGTTTTCTAAGTTTTAAGAGTTTTACCAAAGAGATGATAGCTTGCATTGGGCTGATTTTATGCCTCTTGTCACTTTTATTGGCTCTTTGAGCATCTTTTGATTTTTGATACACTTTTGTGTATATAGTTTTTCTTTTCAATTTGGCTTCATTGGCCTCTTTCCTTTTTAACTTTTGCAAGCTAAAAATTCTTTAATATACCCTTAAAGAAAAAATACTTAGTTGTGAGTATATCCTCCAAATATTAGAGAATAGGAGCTCTCTCTCTAATATAGGGAAGAACAATCCACAACACAAAATCAAAATCACGTGATAACTGCAATGATAAGATTTCAAAAGCTTGAATGATATCAAAGAATTTTGACTATTATGCATAAGATAATTTAATGTAGCAAGATTAGAAAGAGATCTTAAAAAGCCATTGATTAAACTGAGTTTAGACTTTTGTTTTATAGAAGAAAATCATGCCACTAAACAAAGTCAGAAGAAGAGAAAAACATCAACAGCTTACTTCCTTTAACTAATTTTAAAAAGCTAAACCCTATCTCCAAAAACTCCAATATTTAAAAGCTTGAGAAGTTTCATCATATGAAAAAAAAAAAAAAATAATAAAGACCAAAGTGAAAAAGCAAAAGCCAAAAAAAATAAGCAAACTAAAAATAACACAAAGTGAACACAAAAACTAAAAATAAAAGACATATAAAAACTAAAGATTTCAAGCAAGTGATAAAGCAACGGATTTAAGCAATTGAGCTGCAAGCCTCCTTATGTTCAGTTATCTTATGCTCCCACGATGTCTTTGGTGAGAGCACTCCTGCAAAACTCAACAACAGTCAGTTTTAGGAACCCAAACAGATTTGGGCTCCTTCTTAGGAAATGTAGAGTGCAATGTAGATGTGGTATGCTTTGAATCATGCATCTTAGGTCTCCACACCCAATGTGTACTGCGGTGAACTGTGCAAGTGTGTAAGATGTGTCCTAACATGCCACAAGAAAAACATTGAACTCCAGGAAAAGGTTTTCTTAAATAGTTTGGGTAAAAATACCTCTTCCTAGGTTCTGGCCTTTGATTAAAAGTTGGTGTCATCCTAGCTTTCTTACATGTTTCCAAATCATTTTGAATTCTCAAGTTAGTTCTTTTTAATGCATCATTCTCAATCTTCAAATTTTTCTCAATCTCTTTAGATTTCTTAAGATCATCGTTAAGTGAGGTGTATGAAGCTTTTAATGCATTACTTTTATCAATTAATTCCAAATGCTTCTTGTTTAATTCATCAAATTCATCAAGGAGAGCCATGTGATTTGAATCAATCGTTGCATGATCTTTGAGAAAAACTTCATGCTCTTTTTGTAGATTTGAATGTTCTAATTTTAGGCTAGCATGAGTTTTCTTAAGTTTTTTGTATGATGTATGGATTTTTTCACAAATTTCAAACAATTCATCATAGGTTGGTTTACATACCTCTTCCTCATCACTTTGATTTTCTCCCATGAAACACAAGTTTGTAGTCTCTTCCTCTGGTTCAGTCTCAGAGGAATCAGTACCAGATTCTGCCCAGAAGCCTCTTTGGATTTTCTTATTCTCCTTCCTAGACTTAGCTTTCTCCTCACCTTTTTCCTTTTCTTTGCTTGAATGATCTTGAAGTGTAGGACAATCGGCTCTTACATGTCCAGGTTTCCTGCATTCAAAGCAAACAACATCAGAAGATCCTTTAATATGTTTATGATCCTTACCTTTTCTCCAACTTTGATGATGCTTTTGTTTCTTCCTTAGAAAGCTTTTGAATTGCCTTGTGATGAAGGCAACTCCATCTCTTTCAGACCCGGAAGATTCAGAATCCGATTTGTGTGCCTTCAATGCAATTATTTTCTCCTTTTTCTTCTCACCTGCATCAAGATTTCTTTGATTCACCCATTGCTCGTAAGAAATGAGTGAGCCAAGCAAGTTATCAATAGAATAGGTGTTCAAATCTTTAGATTCAGTGATTGCAGTAATTTTTGCATCATAAGACAAAGGCAAGCATCTCAAAATCTTGTTAACTTTTTCATAGTTCGAAAGTTCTTTTCCTAGTGCATGCAATGAAGTAGCAATCTGAGTAAACCTAGTGTACATGTCAGAAATCGATTCATGAGGTTTCATACGAAAAAGTTCATAGTCATGCAAGAGAATGTTTAAACGGGATTGTTTAACTTCATTAGTGCCTTCATAAGTAATGCACAATTTATCCCAAATTTCTTTACCAGTTTTGCAAGTTGAAACACGCATGTAATCCTCAGATTTTAAAGCACAGAAAAAACAATTCAAAAATTTCACATTTAATTGAGCTAAATCTCGTTCATCAAAAGTCCATTCGGTAAAAGCAACTTCAGTTTTAAAACCGTTAATTTCACGAGATGGTGGAGAATAACCTTCTTGAATAAGCATCCACATGCGATAATCAGTAGATTGTAAAAAAGTTGACATGCGAGTTTTCCAAAAATCAAAAGGTAGGTTATCGAACAGAGGAGGTCGGGTAATAGAATACCCTTCCGTAGTGTTGCGATTCCCAAAGCTAGACATGGATCAAATTCAAAAAGTTTTCAAACTTTAATTTTCGAATCAAGCTCTGATACCACTTGAAAGTTCAATGGGGATGTTAAGCCCTATGAACTTAGTCCCAAATTAACCAAGAGGGGGGGGGGGGGTGAATTGGTATTTTTAAAAACTTCTTTTTAAACAAAGAAATAAAATCACATAAACCAAATCACTCCACAAAAAAATTGCGGAATATAAAAGTGCGAAAGCAAGAAAAAAAACACAGAAATTTATAGTGGTTCGGTCGACTCGACCTACGTCCACTCCTTGGAGGCACCCTCCAAGTATTGCACTACAAAAAAGTGACTCTCCTTTAGCCCCACGGCTAGGCGGAGAAACCCTCACAAGAACCTCCTTTTTGCCACCTCGGCAAGGCAGAGAACCTATCTCCTTCTGCTTCCTCCTGAAGCTGGCAGAGAACCAGAACCAAAAGCAAAACTCCTTACCTCTACCGACCCTTCCACGGACGAGAAACTCTAGACGAAGATGACGCAGAGAGATCCTTGAAGCAACCCTTGTGAAACCCCTCACAAGCTCCCCCTCACAAGATCCTCTCTCTCTCCTCTCTCTCTCTTTCTCTCCTCAATGTCTTCTCAGGTCAAGGCAGCAGCCAAAGGTTTTTAAAAACGTTGAACAAGAGCTCTTAAATAGAAGAGCTTCAAAAGAGCTCATTAATTGCAAGTTGCCGACAATATCGTCCAGGCCGATATGAACATCGGCCTGGCCGATTAGTACAAATCAATGAAGATCGGCCAGAGCATAGCCCTGGATGCAAAGCTGGACGATTGAAAATTGGCTTGATCGTCCAGGCCGATCTCACGATCGTCCTGGCCGATCAGTTCAAATCAGAGGAAAATCGTCCTGATAATAGCCCTGGATACGGGCTGGCCGATATTGATCGTCCTGAAGTAACTTAAGGTTTTTGACTAGATCGGCCTGGCCGATCTAGCGATCGTCCAGGACGATCTGATCGTATCAATCATCCTTAATTACTCCCTTGATTTCCTGAACAATTATGGCATAATCTGTGAATATCGTCCAGGTCGATCCGGGGATCGTCCGGGACGATAATTTAAAGATACAGTATACCATACTTGGCTATGGCGGCTACTTCTTTCTGTTCTGAGCTTATCGTCCTGGCCGATACACGTATCGTCCAGGACGATCTGTTAATGTCGGCTGCCTTAATTAAGAATCCTTAATTAGACTTTCTGTTTTAAGCTGATCGTCCAGGCCGATCAAAGAAATCGTCCTGGCCGATATGAGTAAAAGCAGAAATTCTAAGTCTCTCAAGTGTGTGTGTGAAGGGTTACATAGCATCAGTCTCTTTGACTATTACAAGTGGACTCAAAAGGTAAAAAATAAAAGTACAGACTGACTCAACCCTAAACCTATGCATTCCTGAACTTGGCTCCTTTTTGATTGTCCGATCTTTGATTCCTAAAAAGTTAAAAGCAACAAGCTGTCCAAGTGAAACAGTGTTTGTCAATCATCAAAACATAAGACATGAAAAATAGATTTGCAACAACATCATCCCAACATGCATCTGTGTAGGGATGTGAGGGAAAAGGAGGTAAGTAAATGGGACAATTTTGAGGGCAGAGTCACCTAGGGAACCCTCTCTAGCAATCTGGTAACCACATGATAGAGGACAAATCGTCGTGACCATGAGTATCCAAATGCTGTCAGGATCTCCTAGAGAACCCTAACCCTACAAAAAGGGGGGAAAAGACGTCAGAACGACATCCCTCTAGAAGGCTGGAAGAGATATACCCGCTGTAAAGTATGTAAAGGGGCGATCTCATTCCAAAAGAGTAAAAAGAACTCGAGTAGTGAGGGGGCACCTCAACTACAAAAGGCAGGACTATGCCTGGTAAAAACAATCCTCAAAGAGGCTACAGTGGTGGACCCATTCTAACTGATGGGAACCCTATAAGAGGTAGGAGTATTATCAAAACATCCAAGGGACCTCTCCGGCAGCTAGGAGTGGGGTCTCAATGGGGAAACAAGTAGTAAAGGTATCTGAAAGAGCTGACTCTCTACTAGAGAATCAAAAGCTCAAGGAAAAGGTGATGGTGGCCTCTAAAATATGACGCCTCCTATCATCAAGTAAGGGAAAGAGGGCCAGAGTAGTGAGGGAACACCCTCTCTACTGAGGGCAACAACTCTGAGTAAGAAAAACCTCCCAATGGTGACACCCACAGAAACTAGTGGGACCCTGTGGAAAGTGAAAGTGACCTCAACTCATTTATAAGACTAATCCGGCGACTGAGCCTAGTGTATGAATGGTAGGATAGGTCACGAAAAGGAGTAGGAGAACTGTTCTTCTGCTAGAAGCTCAAAGTTCTCAAAGTAGTGATGTTGATATCTGAGGCAAGGTATACTACATCACCACTAGAAAAACAACTCTAGGTAGTAAGGGGACACACTCACTACCTGAGGATAGTAATCATGTACAAGATTAATAAAACATTAGAAGGGTCACAGTGGTAGCACCTACCCTGATCGGGTAGGACCCTGCGAGAAGTGAAAAATAATCAAACAACATCCGTAGGGCTACTCTAGCAGCTAAGAGTAGGGAACGAATACTGAAAGTGAGTGAGTAAAGGAACCAGGGAGCTGATCTTTTACTAGAAAATCTGAGCTCCTGAGGATGTGATGCTAACACCTGAGAGAGGGTATACTACATCACAGCTAAGGAAACAACTCTGAAGTGACAAGGGAGCACACCTGACACCTAATCTGATAATCATGAGTGAGATTTATGATTATCATAAGACCACAGTGGTAACACCTACCCTAATCAGGTAGGACCCTGTGCGAAGTGAGGGTAACACTGCCACATTCATACGACTACTCTGGCTGCTCAGAGTAATTCATGAATAGGAGGTAGACTGCCAAAAGAGGGCAGCATGGGGCGATCTCTTCTCAGAAAGACCTAAGCCCAAAAGGTAGTGATGGTTACATCTCAAAACATAGGGTACTACATCACTAACGAAGGAATGCATATAAAATCATATAAATTAATCGACCAACTAAGTGCTGACTCAACCTTGAAGAGCTCATTAAAGAGTTTCAAGGGAGGAGAAAGAGGAATTTTTGGGGAATTTGAGCTCTTAGAGAGTTTTACCGGGTTCCTCCTATGACAAGGGCAACCGGGTTTTTGTTCTCCTACGAGCTTCCCTCTTTTTTTTTTTTTTTTTTAAGAGAATTATGATTTGGTTTTGATATCTCATACCATGTTCGCCACATGAACAAAACTGGGGAGAGAGAAAATCACATAAGATCTTATAAGAAAATAAATCATTGGTTTTGATAACCCAGATCACATTCAACTCATGTGAATAAACTGGGGAGCACAATCATAGTGAAATTGATGTATAACTAAAATCAATTATTAAGATAGAGGATCAACACTACCACGCCTAACTATCGCAGGATGGTGTGGACCCAGTATCCTACTTCTAAAAGAGTCTAAACTAATGACTCTGACATCCCTGATCACATTCAACCCATATGAATGGACTAAGGGGTATAATCATATTAAAATTAATGTATAATCAAGATCAACATCAGGATAGAGGATCAACACTACCACACCTAACTAGCATAGGATGGTGTGGACCCAATATCCTACCTCCAAAAGAGTCTAAATTAATGACTCTTGCATTCCTAATCACATTCAACCCATATGAATGGACTGGGGGTTACATATATCAGATCAAGACTGATAGGAAGAAGAGAATCTCATAAGGATAATGGTTCGCTATCACCCCACCTGACTAACATAGGTGAGTATGGACCCAGTATCCACTCTCAAAAGAGTCTAATCTAAAAAGACTACGATATTCCCGATCAGATTCAACTCATGTGAATGGACTGGGGGCTTTCGCTATCAGAGCAGGACTGATAGGAAGAAGAGAATCTCATCCTAGTAGAGGATCAACATCACCAAACCTAACAAAAGTAGGAGGGTGTGGACCCAGTATCATATCTCTTAATGGTCTAAATCAATTATTTAGACATCCCATATCACATTCATCTCATATGAATGGACTGGGTGCTTCAATTATCAGAGTTGGGCTGACAGGAAGAAGCAATTCACTTTTAAATAAAGGATCAACATCACCAATCCTAATAAATGCATGAGGGTGTGGATCCAGTCAAAAGTGATAAAAGTGCACATATCCCAAAGGAGTTTAGTACTTAACTCCCTCTAATTTTAAAAGGAACCTCAATTTAAATTTACTAACTCAGATTAAGCTCCATACTAGCTAAATCATGACATCTCATTTATATGAGTATTTTTCTCTTTTGAATTTAAATCTAATCCAAAAAGAAATTTAAATTAGAAAAAGAAATTTAATTTTCTTCATTTCTTGTATGAGGATAGACTTCCATATCTTATAGGACATCAATGTATAACGATGATTTCAAAAATCATAATTTTCAGACTCAAGTATCAAAAATATCAAAAGGATATAAATTTTCTGAGATTTAGAGAGTTACTAGAAAGTGAAGCCATTTACTTATCACTTTTGGGCTCTTTGAGCCACTTTCTCAACTTTCATGTGCTTTGCACAACTCTCAATTGCTTGATACACTTTGTGTATCTTTCACTTTTGACGCTTTGCGCATCTTTTTTTTTTGTAATTGGCTTCCTTTTCCAAATCTCTAAAAGAAAACTATTTTTCAGTTGTAAGATCATCTTCCAAGTACAAGAGAAGAAGACTTACTTCTCTTGGACAAGGAAGAATGATCTACAAAACCAATCATATCCTCTGATAAAAATGAATAACATGATTAAGAAAATTATAAAATTTTATGCATCAATATACTATAGTTATCTATGAGATAGAGAATCACAAGATAATAAAGAAAATTTTCACTTCTAAATCCAATTTCAATTTGAAAAAGATTTTAGTTCAAAAGAAGAAATCTCTCTACCCCTAAGGTGAGATAGAGAGATTATACTCTTTCATGAGTCATCACTACAAAGCTAGTATAACTAAAAGAAGTGAGAGAGTCATCATAATTGCAAATCATCATTTTTTTTATTGATTAATCATCAAAATAAGGGAGAACGAGGTCCTCCAGCCCAAGTGCTGGAAGGGGATCTGTCTTCCCTTTTGAGGTTACAATTATTTTTTTTTAACATATTTTTCTAATACAGATAGAAGTAAAAAGAAAATGTGCTCATCTAGCACTACAACAGAAGAAAGAAAAGAAAAACTAGTGCTAACGAAGAAACTGAAGTGGCAACTATCGACTTGGCCTTGGGAGGCCTCATCTCAACTGCCTCTAAACTCTGTACGACTTACTCAATCATCTGCTAAGTCTAATTGGAGAGTGCTAGCTGCCACTCTCCTCAGAACTACGGAGTAATCTGTCACTACTGCCCTGACTGTAATTCTGACTGTCACTGTGGCTGGAATTGTGGCTAAGACTGTGGCTGGAACTAGAGATCATCTGAACTGCCTGAGTAGCCTTATCTAAAGGCTGTATCAAATCATTGTCCTAGAGATGGATCTTTCCAGTGGCTATCTGAGTCTGTAAGTGTAAGACTGTGGTGTCCGTAGCTACTGATCTCGGAGACCCTCCTGCCTCGGGATCTTCCCGCTCATCCCGGTCATCGGGCTCTCTCTGCTCATCCGAGTGACCTCGACGGGTAGTCTCACAGACCTGGTGTACTGGTATATCCTCATCTAACTCATCCTCGAATGAGTCATCCTCTAAAAAGATCCGACGAAGTGCCTCTATGTAGGGACTCATAGGGGAAGTAATCCTATGAGTACTGGGAGCTAAAGGTGTCTCAACTCGATCCGGTGACCCAACAGGGGTAACTACTGCATCCTCATCACAAGTCATCGGGACCGCTTCGGACCCGGAAGAAACTGCTACATCGATCTGATCTACTACATCAGCCTGCTGCACTGCCTCTGCCAACTGCACTATCTCATCTGGTCGTGCTGCCTCAACTAACTGTATTGACTATACTAGCTCGACTGGGCGTACTATATCCACTGACTGTACTGGCTCTACTAGTCGAACTATCTCTACTGACTGTACTGGCTCAACTAGTCGAACTGTCCCCACTGACTGTACTGGCTCAGCTAGGGTGTCCGCCTGTCGACGTCTCCAAACACGTCTACTGCGACGGGGCTCTACACGGGTAACTGGCTGCTCTGGAGCTACCACTACTGAACCGACCTGAGGCCGGGCAGGCTCCTGCTGCTGTCTCCGTCCTTGAAGACGTGGGCGTCGTCCTACTACAGGAGCCACTGCTGGCGACCTAACTACTGGAACTGCAGGCTGCTGAGGTGTCTGCCCCCTCTGCCACCTATATGTCTGTCCCAAAATCTGCTTCCACAACTGAAACGTGGTCTGAGAGGTTTGTCGAAGTAACTTCTCCTGCTTGACAGGCCCTACACCCCGTGCTAAACGGACGAGGCTACGAATCCCCTGAGAGAGGGCTCGAACACCAGAGCCCATATGGAGCCTAACCCAGGGCAAAGTAGTGGTAACAGGAGGGGCCTCTATCTCGGGAGCTACTAAAACCTCTTGGGTAGGCACAACTGGAATTGGTCATGATCTCCGCTGTCTAGGAGCCACCGTCCTCTGAACAAGCTCCTAGTGAGCTATCGCCTCAACCATTTGCTGCCTCTCTGCCTCAGACGCAGCTAAAAGCAACCTCTTATTCCTATTCCTCCGTGCCCTTCTCCCAAGGCCGGAGGTGGAGGTGGAAGGGACATCTGAACCCACTGTCTGGGTAACAGGGGGAACATGAATGATTGGAAGTGTCGGGGTCTGCCCGATAGTCTCGGGGTGAGAAAGTCGGGCAAAAATAGAAACCCGACCCGTGGAAGGCGAAGGCACCTCGGTCTGGGCACCCCTCTTCCTGGTGGAAGTGGGAGGGGGAACCCGAACACAAGGAACTTCCGCTGGAACAACGGGAGTAACAGTAGCAGTAGGCTGCCGGCGCTGAGGGGCCGGAGCAACCTGTGCTGCTGGAGCAGCAGGCACTGGACGCCGGACCACTGGACGAACAGGGAGAACTACAGCAGGTTGCCGGCGCTGAGGGGCTAGGGCAACCTGTGCAGCAGGAGCGACAGGCACTGGACGCCTGACCGCTGGAACAGGAAGTGGCCTAGGCACTTGTCGCCTAGCCACAGGGCGCACTGGCTGCGCAAGAACAGGAACAGGACGTGGTGCTCGGACTGGGCGCCGAGCAGCAGGACATCCAAACGGGTGCATGACTGCGCGTCCTCTCCTCTGGGGAGGAGAGAATGCAGCAGCCTCCACCGGGGTCGGCCCGCCAAGGGTGACGAAAGCCGAGTCAGTGAAGGAACCAAAAGTGATTCCTCCCACTGGCAGACTAGCGAGCTGGGACTCAGGAAGAGTCACCCGCGCGTCCAAACCAAAGGCAAAAGTAACGTAAGGTACGAAGGAAGCCATGACACTGCTGCCAAGAAAAGAAAGTGAAAAGGTCAGTAAGAATGAAAATCAAGAAATAATGGACGAGTAAGGATTTGATATGATAGATAGGAATAGATAAATGACGGAATAGCCTGCTAGGCTGGAGAGAAGTAAAGTAGGGAAGAAAATCCTAGCTAAGGGAAAGGAACCCTAACTAAGAGTGGGACGGACCTAATCTAAGGAGTACCAAATCCTGGAGTACACACAAGAAAAGATAATATATGATCCAAAGATGGAGAGAAAAACTGGTCCCACCGTGGTCGCCAGAAACCTGTGGACCTCCGAAAGAGCACCGCGCAAACGGGTCGATTGGAAGGGACAGATTGGATCGTGCATACGACTAACCATTGAGGATAGAGGCTTTCACCAACACACTTCGATGGGTAGCAATATACACGACCAAATCACGGGTTTCCCCCACCCGATGAAAGAGCTTGAATGGGGTTTAGTAGATGTGGGACCGAGTTTCCCACGGGCGCAAGCCCCCGTGGTTAATTACATCCCAGGCCAGAGCCTGAGAAAACTCTCGATTAAGGATTATACATTATCCTTTCCTAAAATGGGATCAGCATAAGGGTATAACTAGGAAGTCCTACTCAAAGGGAAGAAAGGTCCGAAGGGCTGAATCAACATGCGTGACTCATACCAGCATTCGGAGGCTCTAGGGCACTAGAGAGAAACTGGAAAAAGTAAAATCAAGCACTCAATCACATGCGTGAGAGAAGGATGGAGGTGGCGTCATCCTGTAACGCGGATAAGTAGGATTTAGGGTCCCTGAAAAGAAAGGACCTACCTACTATTTAAGGCTTACTACGAGACCGAATGTAGTAGCCTCGAATCCTAAATCTAGATTGGACTTAGTGTTCGACACACACTAAGACCAGTCTAGATTTAGGATTCGAGGCTACTACATTCGGTCTCATAGTAAGCCTTAAATAGTAGGTAGGTCCTTTCTTTTCAGGGACCCTAAATTCTACTTATCTGCGTTACAGGATGACGCCACCTCCATCCTTCTCTCACGCATGTGATTGAGTGCTTGATTTTACTTTTCCAGTTTCTCTCTAGTGCCCTAGAGCCTCCGAATGCTGGTATGAGCCACGCATGTTGATTCAGCCCTTCGGACCTTTCTTCCCTTTGAGTAGGACTTCCTAGTCTATACCCTTATGTCGATCCCATTTTAGGAAAGGATAATGTATAATCCTTAATCGAGAGTTTTCTCAGGCTCCGGCCTGGGATGTAATTAACCACGGGGGCTTGCGCCTGTGGGAAACTCGGTCCCACATCTACTAAACCCCATTCGAGCTCTTTCATCGGGTGGGGGAAACCGTGATTTGGTCGTGTATATTGCTACCCATCGAAGTGTGTTGGTGAAAGCCTCTATCCTCAATGGTTAGTCGTATGCATGATCCAATCTTTCCCTTCCAATCGACCCGTTTGCGCGGTGCTCTTTCGGAGGTCCACACCTGGCCTAGGTGGTTAGAACACAGAGAGAAGGACTGTACTGGCTGGGCCGATTTGGCTGCTGGGTTGGGTTTGATTGAGCTCAAAGAAACTTCTGGAATGGATCCCAAGGGCTGCAAGGGTCTGGTTTGGACTGGGTATGGCTTGATAAGTTGGGTTGACTATTAGTGCTCATTTGAGCTCTAGTTGACCAATTGACTAGTCAAGGGAGGTCAAGGCTACTGAGTTGGAGTCTAAACCATGCCTAGAGCAGATCTAGATTGTTAGATAGGTTGGGTCCTAAGAGATTAAGTTAGATGAAGGAGGTTGACCATATAAAGGGTTTTTTTTTATCCTAGAGTTGACTGGTTTGACCAGTCAACTCAGTCAATGGCTGATGATGTGGCATCAAGGCAAACTATGGAATGTAGTTTTAAAGGCTAGATGGATAAGGTTAGGGCTAAATCCATTGAATTGGAGGGTTTAATCATGAAAATGAGTTTTTAAGACTTAGGTTGACTGGTTTTGACCAGTCAACTCAGTCAACACTTGATAAGGGAGGTTATGAGGAGTCCATGGTATGTTAGTTGAGTGATTTAGATAATGTTTAGATGACTAGAAGTATTGTATGAGTGAAAGAATCTATGTAAGGTGGTATCCCATGTTTGTTTGAGTTGACCAAGTCAACTTGACTTGGGTAGATGGGGTAATAACCAGAGAGGCTTGTAGGATATGATTGGGTTGATCTGAGACTTAAGAAGGGTTTGATAGATTGAATGGGTTGAAATGACCTATTCTAAGCCTTAAGGAAGAATTGGGTCAACTAGGTTGACTGGGTCAACCAGGTTGACCCAGAGTATGGGTCTGAGTTGGACAGGTTTAAAATGATTTTTAGAGACCATTAGAAGTGGTCTCAAGGTCTGGAGAGATCAATTTGGTCAAAATCACCATTTGAACCCTTAAGGGCCTTCTTGGGTCAACTCTGTTGACTTGGTCAACCAGGTTGACCCAGGGGCTGGGAATGGGTTGAACAGGTTTGGTTTGGCATTTGGAACTTGCTGGAAGTGATTGCATTCAATTTGGAGTTCATTTGGTTTGAAATCACTGTTTGGGCCCTATGGGGGTATTTTGGTCATTTTGACCCCTGGCTAAATAGGGGTCAAATTGAGCCAGCCCAGAGGCAGTTTAATGTTCAGTGAGTTTGGATTGAAGGTTTGAAAGTGATTATAGACTTTGGGGAGGTCTCTAAGGCCAGGGTCTAGTTAAGGGTAGGTCCAGTGGCATGGGCTGTAAATATTTGAAGGTTTTACAGCCTTTGGATTTTGATTTAGTAACTGGGGTTAGAGAGCTCAGAATGGGCTCAAATTTGGAGGGTTGATACTAGAGACATGCCCCATCAGTATGAAACTGATAGAGCTTGAATCTGAGTTCATTTCATTGGATTTTAAAATTCTAGAAGATTTGCTGAAAAAGGCCTTTAGGACCAAGCCTTAGGACCTTGGATTTGGGTCTGGAATTGACTGGGATTTGGATTGGCTTGAATATGAATTGAGTTTAAGATTGACTTGAATCTGGATTGGGTTTAGGATATGATTAAAGACCTCATACAAAAATGAGGTCAACAAATGGACCCCCAACATGTGTGATGAATTCGAAGAATAAATCACTTATGCTGGCGTTGACCGAGGTAGATTAACGAAATTTAGAGACTGTGAATTTGGTTGATAGATTGATTTTTATCAAATAGATAACTGGACCCAATTGAGAGATCGATTCTCAAAGAGATGAAATTGAATTTTAAATGGGAACTTGATTCTCGGATAAGCAGGCATCAGGACCTAACCGATAGATCGATTATCAGAAAGGTTTGATTCTGAACTCTAACTGGAAGATCGATTTCCAGAAAAAGACAGAATCGGGATGGGAGATCGATTCCCAAAAGCCTAGAGTTGCAGATAGACATTTTTAATTCTATGGAACAAAAAAAAAGTGCAATTTATCTATGATTTGCAAAACAGAGGAATGAAGAATGAACTTGGAGATATGTTCAAAACTGTTCATTTTTTCTTTTACATTCATTTAACAAATTTTTTTATATATTTTTTTTATACTTGTAACATCATATTTGAAGCAACTTATATGAACAAATATTAAACTATGAGTTCATATTCATATTTATTATAGTTGCTTATGTTTTCCTTAATTAGTTCCTTGATTAATTTGTTTAAAAGTATAACATTTACTTTTTTAATAAAATCTAACTTTATTAGCCTTCTTGAATCATTTAATTAATTGAATGTGTAATTTAAGGATTCTTACCAAGCAAATTTGGGTATGTAAATATAGTAATAAAGATCTTTAACTTTTTTTTTTTTCAATTTATACTAAAAAAGAATCTGGTTATGGTGAACATCATTGATTGTATGAATTTATTGAATAAGAAAATCATTTATTTGCATTAGTTGAATTCATATCCTATGATTTTTGAAATTTGTATTTTTAAAATTTAATGCATAGTAAAGCTCAGATTCTTGAGACCTTGTTAAATATCACAATATGTTGCTTAATCATTCTGCTTCACTACAGGAAAATCACTCATTTTTTGCGGCTATTTCCGGCGGAATTTGAGCCTTTTCCGACGGTTTTCCGGCGTCATTTGTGCCACCGGTAAAAACAACGTAGGAAAATACTTTCCGACGGCTTTTTCCGGCGGCAATTAATGCCGGCGGCTTGCCGGCGGACATAAACCGCCGGTTGAATTTAAAAAAAAAATAATAATTCTCCCGCCACCCCCTACATCCCGCTCCCGCCAGCATCCCGGGTAACCCGCTAGCGGTGGCACGCTAGCGCCCCATCCGGCGGTCGCGCCAGACCAGACCCGAGGTCGCGCCGGACCGTTTCCGCCCGCCACGCCAGACCGAGGTCGCGCCAGACCGCACTCGCGTGAGCCAGCCCGAGCCCGAGTGCGCCAACCCGCCCCCGCTACCGCGTCTGTCTTCCCTAAGAATCGAACCCTGGACCTCTTCATCCTCAGCCGCAACCCGCGCAACAAGCCTGACCAATGCGCCGATCCTGCAAAATGAATAAATTCAAGTATTATTTTATTTATATTAAAACATGCTTAATATTATAATTAAAACATTGTTTATTTAACATTTTCATTTTAATTGATAATTAAAATAAACTAGTAAATTAACAATTAATTAAAATATGTTATTAAATTAATAAAAAAATTATTAAATAAATAATTAATTAAAATATACTATAAAATTATTAAAGAATTAAATGTGTTATTAGTGTCAAATTTTTTTATTTTAACTATCTTTTAACAGAAAATAAAATTTTCAAAATAAAATTAAATAAACCAACTAAATTAATTAAAAAAGTAAAAAAAAATAAATAACAATGTAAATAATAATTTTTAATTTAAATCCTTATACTTAAATTAAGGAAAAAATAATATTATTTTTTGACATTTTTTAAAAAATCATTTAAATAGTTATAGTTTTAAAATTCCGCCGGAAAACTTTAAAAGCCGTCGGAAAGCCGCCGACAAATTTTGTGGGAAATATGTCGTCGGAAAGCCGCCGGAAATCCGCCAGAAAGACGCCGGAAAACGGACCGCCGGAAAGCCGCCAGAAAATTCATCCGCTAATAAGTGATTTTCCTGTAGTGCTTCTTGACAAAATTTGTTTAATACGACTTCATAAATTCCTTGATTAGTACTCTCCACATGTTATTGATAATTGATTAATCCAAATTCAGTAACAACCTGCCATTAAGATCTATATTTCTTTTTGTCTCCATTGCTTTCTTTTGTTGTTTTGCCTTCTCTAAGAATTTGATAAGTTTAATGAATAAAAAAATTGTATTAATAATTTGTCATCAAGAATTCAAGATCTATATTGCTTTTGTAATACTTATCTAAGCTTATTAGATCTTTATAGTATTAGTCATTTCTTTTGAATTTTTTTCTTATCTTATCATTTATAATAGTTGATAAAATTTAAGATTTTTTTTAGAGCATACATATTCTGAACCAAAAAATGGATGCATAGCAAAGGACGGGTTACAATAAAATTCAGATGTTGTTATAATTATGTGGTTGTAATTTGAACTTATTTATTTATTATATTAATTAAATAAATATAAAACTAATAATGAAGTTAATTATAGGAAAAGAATGGGATTCTTCTTAATATCCTTCATAATGTGATTGCTGATCATATTCCAAATCTCTTCAAGATTATGATAAAATGATTAATTACATCCAATATTTTGCCTATTAATTGTGCACCTGATAGTTTCATTAATAATATATATGAACTTCATGAATGTATGCATTCTCATATTGACAGTTGATTTTGTAAGGCCATTTTTATTAGACCACAAAGATAACAAAGAAATGGCAGTTCTGTAAATTGTTATCATACCTGTTTTGTACTTCGTCTATATATACTTGGTTATATGTAATACCCATAACATAATACAATTCCATTTCTCTGCTACTCTATGTCTCTTTATCTTGTCTTCCTCTTTCAAGAATCCTATTTCCACATGGTATCAGAGCGGGACTAAAGACTCGATGTCTAGCTCGGAGACATTGCATATAGGAGAACAGGAGGATGTCATCGTCTCAGGAAATCTTTCCATACCTTCCTCCTTGAAATTCGTAGTGGAAAATCTCAAGAACTTCATCCACATGCAACTCTCAATCAAAAACTACTCCATATGGTGATCTCAAATCGCCAAGCTTCTTCATGCGAATGGATTTGAGAACTTTCTTGATTCCAAGATTGCTCCTCCTCCTCCCAAAACTCAGCAAAGAGTGGATCCATTGTCCAAAATCCTGCTCACACGCAGTGGCTTTTAACCAACCAGAACCTCGCCGCAACTCTATGCTCGACTATTTCTTCTTCTATTCTCCCTTACATTGTCAATCTCACCTCCACTGCAGAAATATGGGACACTCTTGAGCTACATTTTAAATCTACAAATAGATCAAAGGTAATCCAACTCAAGAATATCCTACACAACATTGCCTTAAAGAACTCCACGATGGTACAATAACTTACCAAAGTCAAGACTCTCGTGGATCAAATCATGTTTACCGGTTCTACCATCGACATAGAGGATATAATTCTTTATATCCTAAACGGCCTCTACCATCGGCATATCAAGCGTTCAAGATGGAAATCTGAACCATGGTCATGATGTTAAGCCTCGATCAACTGTATACTCTTCTTCTCAGCGAAGAAGTGAACATTGCTATGGATGCCGCCCGCAATATCTCTCTAGCCGACCCCAATCTTGCTCTCTACACTCAACGCGGTTGCGGCCGAAGAAATAGAGGACAATCATCACATAATGTACCACACTCCACAAGATCTCCAGCTAATGCCAATACCATTTGCCAAATCTATCATAAAAAGGGCCATTCTGCATCCTCTTACTAGCATAGATCAAATCTACAATATGTTCCTTCAGCTGCATCTGTGCTAAACTGTGCATTCGCTGCTACATCTGAATCATTTGCCACCAACTGGTTCCTGGATTCAGGTGCTTCCACCCATCTAACCAACTCTCTTGATAATCTTTCTCTAGCTAGTCCGTATCATGGGTCTGACACGATCACTATCGACGATGGAAGATTCGTTCCTATCGCTCACTCCGGTGCAGGTCTGCTACCGACTCCCTCATGTAAGCTGAATCTTTCTCAGCTCCTATATATTCCTAATCTTTAATTCAATATTCTATCTATATCAAGACTTACAAAAGATAAGAATATCACTATTACCTTTGATCCTAATGGTTTTGAGCTTAAAGATATCAAGACTCAACATGTCCTTCTTCAAGGACCATGTCATGAGGGTTTATACCAGATTCAAAGCACCTCTTCAAATTCATCCAAGTGTGCTTTTGCTTCCACTACTCAAGCCTTAGTTCCCTTGCATAACCATTTGGGTCACCCACATGATAGGGTTCTTGATATAATTTCTAAAAGTAATCCTCTTCTAAAAATAGATTCGCATTTTTCTTGTCATTATTGTGAAGTGTCCAAGTGTCATAAGCTTGCTTTTGAACAATCTGTCAATAGACATAATACACTTTTGAGTCTTGTTCCTTATGATGTATGGGGTCCCTTCCCTGTCGACTTGATACAATGTTACAAATACTACATAATTTTTGTGGACGACTTCTCAAGATACACATGGCTAATTTATATGCATCACAAATCTGATGTTGCTAATATCTTTATTAATTTTAAAAACTATGTTGAAAAATACACCTCTCATACTATCAAATGCATTCGGACCGATGGAGACTCTAAATTCGTGAACAATCGTCTTAGCCAATACCTCTCTGATCATGGCATCTCCCACCAAATATCTTATCCCTACACACCAGAGAAAAATGGGCTCGCTGAGCGCAAACACAGACATATTATTGAAACCACTCATATGTTACTTCACAAAGCCTCGGCTCCCCCTATCTATTGGTCGGACGCCATGCTCACGTCTGTTTACCTCATCAATAAAATGTCGTCACTCATCACCAACAAAATTTCACCATTTGAGATTCTTCATAATCACCAACCTACCTACTCTCACTTTATAATTTTTGGCTGTGAGTGCTTTCCTTTAACTCCTCCCCACTCACATGATAAACTGCAACCTAAAGCTCAATCCTGCATTTTTTTGGGCTACTCTGACACTTACAAGGGCTATAAGTATCATAATGTCCATACAAATCATATCTACATGTTTTCCATTTTAAAAATCTAATCCCATCCACCACTCAAATTGATCAAAGCAACCATCCCTTTCTATTAACACCAGCTTCCATCCCTTCTCCAACCAACCCTCACAGAGCCTCCAACATTCAAGCATCCAATACCGTCCATCCATCAACATTACATATGATTCCATCTCAAACCACCTCCTCTCAAACACATGTTAACAACACAACCTCACCGACCATATCACAAACATCTCACCAAGGTATATCTCATCATCCTATGGTTACCCGACGCCAGACTGGGTCTCTCAAACCCACAATTAGACTAAATTTACTTCACAAACAAATGAATTCGCAGACATCTCATGACCCTACATCTTATACATTAGCTAAAAAACAATTTGAGTGGCGCCAAGCTATGGCAAATGAGTTCTTTGTTCTACAAAAGAAAGACACATGGACTTTGGTTTCACCCCCACCAGATGCTTATGTCCTCGGATGTAAATGGACATGCCAGACTAAATTTCATGCGGAAAGAAACAGAGCCCATCACAGGGTATACCTAGTGGCATTGGGTAACCATTAGGAATTTGGAATTGTTGAGTCCAGTAATTAGGTTGTTAAGCCTAAGTAAATATCCCACGGCTACCAAGAGGGGGGTGAATTGGTAGTTTTAAAAATTTTAAACCCTCTTAAAATAAAGTTGAACCGAAATAAAATTTTCTTTTAAAGTTTATAGAAAAATGTTTTTCAACCACAGAGTTGTTAAAACTGAAATTCAAAGTGCGGAAACGTAAAAGCAATAAAGTAAATGACACCAGATTTATAGTGGTTTGGTCTATAACCAGACCTACATCCACTCCTCAGAGGCACCCTCTGAGTATTGCACTAATACCACAAAGTGACTCTCCTTTAGCACCCACAGCAAGGCGGAGAAGCCTGTACAAAACACTCTTTTCACCACTATCCGGTGCGGCAGAGAACTGTCGTCCTTTTACACAATCCACAGTGCTGGCAGAGAACCATCGTCCTTTCACACTCTCCTAGTGTGGGCAGAGAACCCTAAGGCTGTTCACACTCTCCAAGTGTAGGCAGAGAACCTTCTCCCTTTTACACTCTCCTAGTGTGGGCAGAGAACCCTCGTCTGTTCACACTCTCCAAGTGTCGGCAGAGAACCGGACCTTCTTGAATGATCTTCTCACAAGAATCTAGAAAGAAGAAAGAAAAGAGTGAAGAAATCCAATTTCACAAGTAGAGACTCTTACCTTAGCAATCCAAGTGAAGCCTTCTCGCTCCAATGGTAGGAATCCTCCTTTGAATGCTCTCTTCCACTCTCTCCTTGGCTATTCTCTCAAGAGGCACGAAGATCAAATGACAAAAAGATTGGGTGGCAGTCTAATTTGGACCTTTTATAGAAAAGACAAGAAAAACCGCCCAAAAACTGCAAATTTCAAATTCTGTACGCAGTGGATCGTCCTGTACGATCCTGGATCGTCCTGGACGATTTTACTTAAACGATCTGAAACGACCCAATTTGTATATGTGTACGAAATGACTTCGTACAGCTGATCGTCCTGTACGAACTAGGTTCGTCCAGTACGAACGGTTATTACCAGGTCGGTTCTAGAAACTGCTGAAAACTGTTCTAAGTCGGTTCATCGTTTGGACGAAAATATGTTCGTCTGGACGAAAATTTTCCAGAGAGCCGATCGTCCTGGACGATTATTTATTTCGTCTGGACGAAAATTTTCCAGAGCACCCATCGCCGCGGACGATAATTTGTTTTCGTCTGGACGAAAATTTTCTAGAGAGCTGATCGTCCGGTACGATATTTATTTTCGTCTGGACAAAAATTTTCCAGAGCACTGGTCGCCTCGTACGATGGTAAAATTTGTCTGGACGAAAATTTTACAGAGAACCCATCGTCCGGGACGATAATAAAATTCGTCCTGGACGAATAGGACTTAGAAAAAAATTTTCCAAGCAAGTTCCTATTCGTTCCAAGTGCTCTATAGAAGATAACTGACAGATCGTCCAGTACGATAAATATCGTCCTGTACGATCAGTATAGAATTTCAAGATCTCCTAATTTGTGTGTGAGAGATTTTATTCACTCAATTACAATCACTCCCTTTCAAAATTAATTCAAAGAAAAGACAAACTTCAAATAAACAAAATATCATATGTTGAATTTGATTTGAAGTTTTCGTAGTCTGGAGTCTGATTTTTCTGAAATGTTAGTACACACAAGAGCAAGTGCAAATCTTCCAAAATTGTTAGGAGATAACTATACATTTGAACAATAATGTTTGGAATCATCAAAACTACATAAATTGCACAAATATAAATCATTCAAATAGCAACTATTCAAACAATCTCCCCCTTTTTGATGATGGCAAAACAATTATTATTAGTATGGTTTCAAGTTAAAACAAATCTCTGATCTCCTAAACTCCCCCTGAATTTATGAGTACATTAAAATAAGGAGGCATTAAAGAACAATATTTATGTTTTTCAAAATTTTTTAACACAAACAAAAAACTTGTAAACAGAAATAAAAAATAGAAAACAAAAATAAAAATCACAAAACACAACACAATAATTTCTCCCCCTTTTTGACAGCAACAAAAAGTGAAGAAGAAAAGAAAATAAGAAATGCAAATAATTTTATGAAATTCATTTTAAAAATTTAATCTAAATTGTGATTTGACATAGGGTATGCAATTTTAAACTAAAGATATTAGGTCAATCATAGAAATTCATAAAATTTAAGAAATGATATAACATTGTAAGTAAGAAGAATTTATCAAAGACATGATTCAATTTAGACATTTGACTATTGAAAATCATTACAAGAGAGATGTAAAAAAAATTCTATATTTCAAAGTTCAATAGAATATAAATGAACATTAGATCAACTTGAATTAAGAGATTGAACGAATTTGGAAAGAAGAGAATTACCTCATGTGGTGCTTTGCACATCTTTTCAAAGTTTTGTAGCACATTTTTGTGCATTTTTCTTTGGTTGGGCTTATTTTGTGCCTCTTTTTCACTTTGCAAATTTTTGTGTATTGCTTTTGATTTTTGTACATTTGTACAATGTTCAAGAGTAATTTGACCAATTCTTTCCAAAATCTATAATCTAAAATTTCAAATATTTCTAGGTGCATAAATATCATTTGAGCATAAAAATACAAAATAAGAAAACATCAAAATTGCAATAATAATATTAACTTTTATGTAGTCTAAATGAATAGACATGAATTTAAAAGTTCTAATTACAACAAGTTATAAACAATTTATAAATTTAGAAAGTCTAGATTTTCTAATATAGATAATCTCAAATTACAATCGAATTTAAGCACTATGTAGATTAAATAATACTAATGAAATTCACAAACATTAACCACATTTCAAAACAAATCTAATAAAAACAAACTTTCATTAAAATTAAAGGAAAGGATTACACAACAACAACAAAAAAATTGAACTAAGAAACATAAAAGCAAACAAACAACAACAAAGAAAATACAACAGACACACAAAAAAAAAATCTACTGTTCTGGAGGAGGAGGAGGAGGAATGCCGCCAAAGAGGTTGAAGTAGGAGGCCATCAACATTACATTGGTATTTATTTCATGAACTTCATCTCTAATATTACCAATGTCATGTTGCTGCTGAGTAAGTTGAGCATCAAATTGATCAAACCTTTGATCAACGTGAGTCTCTAGTCTATCAAATCTCTCAATCAGATTCTGGTAATCTGATTGAGAAGCAGAACCTTGCACTCGTTCTTCTTCTTCTTCTTCTGAAGCACTAGCATGTGCTTTCTCTTTCTCCTCCTTGAAGAGCAATCTGAAAGATGCATCGTTATAGTAAACTAGCTCTTCATATTCTTCATCAGGATGCACTATATTGTACTTCTTCTCCAAAATATAAGTAATCAAGTGCCCTAAAGAAATGTTCTTCTTCCTCTTCTGATCAGGATGTCCTATTTCTGAAAGCCCATAGATATGATCTAGATGAGTTGGGCTTCATCAATAGGATGTCTTTTCATGATTAAAAAAGTTAGACAAGAAAGGAGAGGAGTAATGTTAATCCTATCACCAGCTTTAGGAATAATTGAGGATCTAAGGATATGCTGGATGATTCGGGCATCTTGGGTCATACCGGCCACTCTAGCAACATGATTGTCAATCGCATTTTCTCTAATTACCCTATTGATTTGAAACCATTTGAAGGAGGTTTCTGACATTAGGGTGTGGGCTCTATATCTTCAGTTCTTAAGTTTAAAAATGCACCAAGGTCGTGCTTGGTGATCTCAACTTTTTTCTTAAAAACAAAAGAACTAATGATAGAGTGGTCAGAATTGAAACTCATGTTGGCTAGAAAGTAATGGTAGGTTTGCTTATTGTAGAGATGGATGAGAGAAAGAATGAACTGAAATTGGGTTGAGGCGAAGAGGTGCAATACCCGAAAATTTCAACTCTGTTTGGATAAGAATGCGAGACGGAGTGATTTTTGCAGATGCAAAACGAGGAAAAGATTCCTCATTTGCCTTGGAAAGAAAGTTGTCTGGGGCATTCCTGTTAGGTTTCTTCACCAAAACTTTTTGTCTTTTGCTAGAGGAGGCCATAGTTGATTTGATGTAGAAAGGGATTGAAAAAGATGTTTGAAAGTGTGATTGTCAAGTTTGAAAGCCTTCATATTTAAAGAAAAACGATACGTTCGTCCTGGACAAAAATATTCGTCCTGGACGAAAAATTATCGTTCGTCTGGACGAAGTAATTTCGTACAGACGATCCAATTCGTCCAAAATGTAACGGCTTTTCGTATTCAACACAACTTACGATGCGTCCCTTCGTACAGGCTTTTTGACTTGACTGATCGTACATACGAAAAAATTTCGTACAGACGATCGAAAAGTGTTTCGTTTTAATGACTCTTGAAAACCGTCCCCTACAATGAACCGACACATGTTCGTACAGACAAAAAAATTTCGTACAGACGAAGTTCGTATTAAAAACTGTCTTATCCACTCAACCGCTGCATTCAATCGTCCCGACGTTTGAGAGAAAAAAAAATTCGTCCTGGACGATTAAATATCGTACAGACGATCAATAAAAAACTGCTCTCAAAACGGTTTAAATTCGCGCAAACTGTTCCTTCACATATTGTCCCGTACGAAAACATTTCGTCCTGGACGATGTTCTCCAAAAAAAATTTTTAATTTTGAATTTTTTAAATTAACAAAATCAACAAAAACACAAAAAACACAGAAAACATAAAACCAAAATCATAAATCCAAAAACAATTCATTAAAAACACACAAAATTCACAAAATTACAAAAACAAAACACAACAAGTATCAATGTTGCAAAGACATTTTAGTTAAGCATTCAAATCAATAACACCAAGCCTTGTTCTTAAAGTACTGAAGGTATCAAAGGCTAAAGGTTTTGTAAAAATGTCTGCAAGTTGATTTTCAGTTGAAACATGTATGAGTTCAATTTCTCCTTTGGATACATGATCCCTTATGAAATGATGCCTTATATCGATGTGTTTGATTCTAGAATGTTGAATAGGATTTTCGGAAATGCAAATAGCACTAGTATTGTCACAATAAATTGGAATAGTGCCTATAGTTAATCCTAAGTCAATCAATTGTTGTTTTAACCAAAGTACTTGTGCCACACAACTTCCTAATGCAATGTATTCTGCTTCTGCAGTAGATAGTGCCACTGAATTTTGTTTTCTACTAGACCATGAAACTAATGAATTTCCAATGAATTGACATGTTCCAGAAGTGCTTTTCCTATCCACTCTACAGCCTGCAAAGTCAGAATCTGAGTAACCAATAATTTCAAATGAAGAGCTAAACTTAGGATACCAAATTCCTAAGTTTTGAGTTCCTAGTAGATATCTTAAAATCCTTTTCACTGCTGTCAAATGTGATTCTTTTGGATCTGATTGAAATCTAGCACATAAGCAAACACTAAACATAATATCTGGTCGGCTAGCAGTCAAGTAAAGTAAAGATCCAATTATCCCTCTAAATTTCTTTTGATCAACAGATTTTCCCTTAAGGTCTTTATCTAACTGAACTGAAGAACTCATTGGTGTACTAACAGGTTTAGCATTGTCCATTTCATATTTTTTGAGGATGTCCTTAATATATTTGGTTTGACTAAGAAAAGTACCTTCCTCAAGTTGCTTAATGCTAAATCCTAGAAAGTAATTTAAATCTCCCATTAGACTCATTTCAAATTCACTACTCATTGTTTTAGAAAAATCATCACAAAGATGTTTATTTGAAGATCCAAAGATGATGTCATCCACATAAATTTGAACAATAAGTATATCCTTTCCAATTTTCCTTAAAAAGAGAGTTGTATCCACACTTCCTTTTTCAAAAGATCTTTCAAGTAGGAAGGTGCTTAACCTCTCATACCAAGCCCTAGGTGCCTGTTTCAATCCATATAATGCCTTTTTTAATTTGAAAACATGATTTGGAAATTTAGAATTTTCAAAACCTGGAGGTTGTTCTACAAAAACATCTTCTTCAATTACTCCATTTAAAAAGGCACTTTTGACATCCATTTGAAACAATTTAAAACCTTTAAAACAGGCAAAGGCTAGTAAAACCCTAATTGCTTCAAGTCTAGCTACAGGGGCAAAAGTTTCCTCAAAATCAATTCCTTCAATTTGATTATACCCCTTAGCTACTAATCTAGCCTTATTTCTAATGACTACTCCTGAGTCATTCATTTTATTTTTGAACACCCACTTGGTTCCAACAACACTTTGATCTTTTGGCCTTGTAGTTAGTTCCCAAACTTTATTTCTTACAAATTGATTTAACTCTTCTTGCATGGCCAATATCCAAAATTCATCTGAAAGTGCTTGATCAATGTTAGTGGGTTCAATAGTTGAAATAAAGGCTGAATGATTGACTTCCTTGTTTAATCCACGCCTAGTTCTAACACCCTCACTTGGTTCACCTATAATCAATTCCTTTGGATGGTTTTTAGAAAATCTCAAATCTCTAGGCAAAGGGTCTTCTCTTTCTAAATTTTCTTCCACATTTTCTTCCAAATTTAATCTATCAATCTTTTGGGAGTTTTCTTCAATTTCTTCTTCAACAACTTTTGGCTCTTCCATGTTTCCATTTTCATCAAAAACAACATGTGTGGTTTCTTCAATGACTAAAGTTCTTTTGTTGAATACTCTATAAGATTTTCCAACACTTGAATATCCAACAAAAATTCCTTCATCTGATTTTGGATCAAATTTTCCTAAGGCAGATTTTCCATTATTATGTATGAACACCTTGCAACCAAATACATGCAAATGAGACAAATTTGGTGTTCTACCTTTTAGCAACTCATAGGGTGTTTTATTCAAATTTGATCTCACATTCACCCTATTCAGAACATAGCATGCAGTGCTAACCGCCTCAGCCCAAAAATATCTAGGAAGTGAGTATTCTGCTAACATTGCTCGGGCGGCTTCTATTAATGTTCTGTTCTTTCTTTCAACTACTCCATTTTGTTGAGGAGTTCTAGGTGCAGAAAAATTGTGATCAATCCCCTTTTCTTTACAGAAATCTTCAAATCTTTCATTTTCAAATTCTCCTCCATGATCACTTTGTATAGAAATTATTTCACATCCTAGTTTTCTTTGTATCCAAGTTGAAAAATTTCTGAATTCCTCAAATGATTCACTCTTATGAAAAAGAAATTTAACCCAGGTGAATCTTGAAAAATCATCTACTATAACAAATCCATATACCTTTCCTCCTAGACTTACCGTGCTTACAGGTCCAAAAAGATCCATGTGAAGAATTTCTAATGGTTTACTGGTCCTAAGATCTTTATTGGACTTAAAAGAGGACTTCACTTGTTTTCCTAGTTGACATGCATCACACAGATGGTCCTTAGTAAAGTCTAGTTTAGGTATTCCTCTCACCAAATTCTTTTGGGTAATTTTTCTAAGATTTTTCATACTAGAATGACAAAGTCTCCTATGCCAAAGCCATGATTCATCAGAAACAGTTTTCAAACAAAAAGCAGTAGGAGATTGAATACAATTTAAATCTAGCATGTAGACATTGTTCACCCTTTTTCCATTTAAAACAATTTTCCCATTTAGGCTAATTATGCAGCTAGTAGGTAAAAATTTTACATTATAGCCCTTATCACATAGCTGACTTATGCTAAGCAAATTATGTTTTAAGCCTTCAACTAATAAAACATTGTCTATGAAAAAGTTTTTCAAATTTCCAATCATACCTGATCCAACCACTTTCTTTGTGGTATTATCTCCAAGTGTAACCTTGCCTCCACTCCTGGCTTCCAGCGTTATGAATTGAGCAGTATCTCCAGTCATGTGCTTAGAACATCCGCTGTCCAGGTACCATATACTCTCACGAGGTCTTGTGTGAGAGTATACCTGCAAATTCTCAAATGTTAGACCTGGGAACCCAAACTAGTTTGGGTTCACCTTTATGAAATTTATAATCAGATGCATGTGTGATATGTCTATGGTTTATGCATCTTAGTTCTCCACACCAAATTAGGTTTCATCTTTAAAGTGCAGGTGTGAGATATATGTCCCAAAAATCCACAATTGTTACATTTAACATTAGGAAAAATATTCCTATGTTTTCTTTCATATGATTGTCTTCTAAGGGATTTCATGAATTTAGGATAATATTTAGGATTTGTAAAATCTTCAAGTTTAGGGGGGTTCCTATTATCCTCGAGAGCTCTTATAGTAAGTTTGTAAAATGAATTCATATCCTCCAAGATTCGATTTGTATAATTGATTCTATATGTCTTGTGCTCAGATTCATCCTTAAATTTCTTAAATTCTTTTTCAAGTTCAGCATAGGATGATTTTAAATTCTCAAAATTTTTATTCAAGTCATCATATTCATCAAGTAGTTTCATGTGGTTGCTATCAATTAAAGCATGATCTTTCCTAAGGATTTCGTGTTCCTTATTAAGCTCTTCCAATTCTAAAACTAAACTAGCATGCATCTTTTTCGTTTTCCTATATGCATCATGCATGTGTTCAGAAACTTCAAACAATTCATTATAAGTTAAATCACATACCTCTTCTTGATCTGATTGTTCAGATTTATCTGCCATCAAGCAAAGGTTGGTGACTTCTTCTTCTTTTTCAGTCTCAGATGAGTCTGAAGCTGAGTCCGCCCAAAAAGCCTTTTGAAACTTCTTCTTGCCCTTCTTTACCATTGGTTTCTCCTCTACCTTCTCCTTGCTAGGAGTGGCTTTGAGTTTTGGACAATCAGTCTTTATATGACCTGGTTTCCTGCATTCATAACAAATCACTTCATTAGAAACCTTGCCATTTCTGTTATACTTACCTCTATTCCATTGCTGGCGTCTCTTCTGCTTCCTCTTTAAAAAGCTTCTGAATTGTCTAGTCATCAGTGCAATATCGTCTTCATCCTCAGGTTGTGAGTGTTCACTTTCTGACTCTTCCACATTTAGTGCAATATTCTTGTCCTTTCTTGGTTCACCTGCATCAATCTTTCTTTGACTTACTCCTTGCTCGTAAGCAATGAGTGAACCAAGAAGATTGTCAATTGAATAAATGTTCAGATCTTTAGACTCTGTAATTGCAGTAATTTTAGCATCATATGCAGTAGGTAAAAAACGAAGAATCTTATTAACCATTTCAGCATTTGTTAATTCCCTACCAAGTGCATGCAAAGAGGTGACAATTTGAGTGAATCTTGTGTACATGTCAGATATAGATTCATTAGGTTTCATGCGAAATAATTCGTAGTCATGTAACAAGATATTGAGTCTTGATTGCTTAACCTCATTTGTCCCTTCATAAGTAATACAAAGTCTATCCCATATGTCTTTTCCGCTTTTACAAGTGGAAACTCGCATGTAGTCTTCAGATTTTAAAGCACAAAAGAAACTATTTAAACATTTTGCATTTAATTGTGCTAAGTCACGTTCTTCTATAGTCCAATCTGCATAGGGTGTATCTACCCTAATTCCATCAACTAATCTAGTTGGTTTTGTGTAACCTTCCTGGACTAGCATCCACATGCGATAATCAAGTGACTGTAAGAAAGTAGACATGCGTGTTTTCCAAAAATCAAAAGGAATATTGTCAAACAGTGGAGGTCTAGTGATAGAGTAACCCTCAGGTGTGTTTCGGTTTCCAAATGTAGCCATCTACGTTAATCAAAAAGTAGTTCAAACTTATGATTTTGAAACAATGCTCTGATACCACTTGTTGAGTCCAGTAATTAGGTTGTTAAGCCTAAGTAAATGTCCCACGGCTACCAAGAGGGGGGTGAATTGGTAGTTTTAAAAATTTTAAACCCTCTTAAAATAAAGTTGAACTGAAATAAAATTTTCTTTTAAAGTTTATAGAAAAATGTTTTTCAACCACAGAGTTGTTAAAACTGAAATTCAAAGTGCGGAAACGTAAAAGCAATAAAGTAAATGACACTAGATTTATAGTGGTTCGGTCTATAACCAGACCTACATCCACTCCTCAGAGGCACCCTCTGAGTATTGCACTAATACCACAAAGTGACTCTCCTTTAGCACCCACAGCAAGGCGGAGAAGCCTGTACAAAACACTCTTTTCACCACTACCCGGTGCGGCAGAGAACCGTCGTCCTTTTACACAATCCACAGTGCTAGCAGAGAACCGTCGTCCTTTCACACTCTCCTAGTGTGGGCAGAGAACCCTAAGGCTGTTCACACTCTCCAAGTGTAGGCAGAGAACCTTCTCCCTTTTACACTCTCCTAGTGTGGGCAGAGAACCCTCGTCTGTTCACACTCTCCAAGTGTCGGCAGAGAACCGGACCTTCTTGAATGATCTTCTCACAAGAATCTAGAAAGAAGAAAGAAAAGAGTGAAGAAATCCAATTTCACAAGTAGAGACTCTTACCTTAGCAATCCAAGTGAAGCCTTCTCGCTCCAATGGTAGGAATCCTCCTTTGAATGCTCTCTTCCACTCTCTCCTTGGCTATTCTCTCAAGAGGCACGAAGATCAAATGACAAAAAGATTGGGTGGCAGTCTAATTTGGACCTTTTATAGAAAAGACAAGAAAAACCGCCCAAAAACTGCAAATTTCCAATTCTGTACGCAGTGGATCGTCCTGTACGATCCTGGATCGTCCTGGACGATTTTACTTAAACGATCTGAAACGACCCAATTTGTATATGTGTACGAAATGACTTCGTACAGCTGATCGTCCTGTACGAACTAGGTTCGTCCAGTACGAACGGTTATTACCAGGTCGGTTCTAGAAACTGCTGAAAACTGTTCTAAGTCGGTTCATCGTTTGGACGAAAATATGTTCGTCTGGACGAAAATTTTCCAGAGAGCCGATCGTCCTGGACGATTATTTATTTCGTCTGGACGAAAATTTTCCAGAGCACCCATCGCCGCGGACGATAATTTGTTTTCGTCTGGACGAAAATTTTCCAGAGAGCTGATCGTCCGGTACGATATTTATTTTCGTCTGGACGAAAATTTTCCAGAGCACTGGTCGCCTCGTACGATGGTAAAATTTGTCTGGACGAAAATTTTACAGAGAACCCATCGTCCGGGACGATAATAAAATTCGTCCTGGACGAATAGGACTTAGAAAAAAATTTTCCAAGCAAGTTCCTATTCGTTCCAAGTGCTCTATAGGAGATAACTGACAGATCGTCCAGTACGATAAATATCGTCCTGTACGATCAGTATAGAATTTCAAGATCTCCTAATTTGTGTGTGAGAGATTTTATTCACTCAATTACAATCACTCCCTTTCAAAATTAATTCAAAGAAAAGACAAACTTCAAATAAACAAAATATCATATGTTGAATTTGATTTGAAGTTTTCGTAGTCTGGAGTCTGATTTTCCTGAAATGTTAGTACACACAAGAGCAAGTGCAAATCTTCCAAAATTGTTAGGAGATAACTATACATTTGAACAATAATGTTTGGAATCATCAAAACTACATAAGTTGCACAAATATAAATCATTCAAATAGCAACTATTCAAACAGGAATATATTATATGGAAATGTTTAGCCCAGTTGCGAAACTATCGACCATTCAAATTCTTCAAACCATCACCCTCCATCATGACTGGCATGTCCAACAACTTGATGTTGCAAACGCTTTTCTTCACGGTACCCTGTCTGAAACTGTCTACATGACCCAACCTAAAGGCTTTGAAGACTCCTCTAATCCTCACCATGTCTTTCTACTCAACAAAGCCATCTATGGTCTTAAACAAGCACCATAACAATGGTACCACCTTCACTTCCTACCTAACATCTCTCAGTTTTTCACATAACAAATCTAACCCTTTGCTTCTTATTCTCACTTGTCCTCAAACAATCATCGTTATCCTTATTTACGTCGACAATATCCTTCTCACGGGGAACAACTCGATTACCATTCAACAACTTCTTAATCAATTAAACTCCAAGTTTGCTATGAAACACTTGGGTCAAGCTCATACCTTTCTTGGCATCCAAATTACCAAACAACCACATCAATACTTCCTATCACAACAATCCTATGCTTACTCTATTCTCCAACAATCAAACCTCGCCTTTTGCAACCCATTAGCCAACCCAACATGCACCAAACTCCCTCTTGCTCCTTCTAACAAGTCGGAGCTCTCTGACCCTTCACTTTATAGGAAACTCACTGGCTCTCTTCAGTATCTTACTCAACTCGCCCAGATATCTCCTATAGTGTCAACCTTCTATCTCAATCAATACACGACCCGCTTCCCAAATATATCTATCTTCTCAAATGCCTCCTACGATACATCAAAGGAACTCTTGACTATGGCCTACCTATCACAAAAGGCTCACTCACCATTCAAGCTTTTTTAGATGCTGATTGGGCAGGTGATCCAATCTCCAGGAAGTCTACGTCAGGTTTTTAATCTTTTTTTGGTACCACTCTCATCTCATGGACCGTAAAGAAACAACATTCAGTGGCACGTTCTTCCACATAATCTGAATATCACGCTTTAGCTGCTCTCACAACTGACATTATCTGGCTCAGGCGAATATTAACTAGCTTCATCATCACTTTGGAGCAACCAACTAATCTCTATTGTGACAATACCTTGACCATCGTGTTGGCCAACAATCCCATCTTCCAAGCCAGAACAAAACATATTAAGATCGACCAACGCTTCGTCTGGGATCATATTTAACATAACAACATTCTACCACTCTCAACTCCAAGATTTCATCAGCTATGACACAAAATGATGATAACTAAAGATCCATCAGTTTGCAGGGGGATATTAAACCATAAAGATAATAAAGAAATGACAGTTCTGTAAATTGTTATCATACCTAATTTGTACTTTGTCTATATATACTTGGTTATATGTAGTACCTAGAACATAATACAATTCCATTTCTCTGCTACTCTCTCCTTCTCTCTATCTTGTCTTCCTCTTCAATAATCCTATTTCCACAATTTTCTATCATGTTATTTTTAAGCGAGTGTAATATAATGTTTGGACACAAGCTAGAAATAATTAGACCAGGCAAATTCATTGGATCAGCTTCAATTCCTCTTCAAATTGGGTAAGTATTATGTAGGTTTTAAATTTCATCAAATTCCATCATGTCATTTGCGAGAACGAGACGAAAAACATATTTGAGCCTAGGTTTCGCCCTAGTTTTGGGTGTACGAGATATCTACTGTTGATCATTTGATCAACAACGAAGATTCTGTCGTTCCGCAATTTCGTCCGAATCACAGAATAGATCCCGCGGCCGATCATCTCTTCCAACTCAATCAGAGCCGTTGATCCGAACCGTGGGAGATCAGACGGTCCGCGACCACGATCTTTTTATTAACAAAGCTTTAAATAATTATTAAAAATTATTTTAAACACAAAAATTATATATTTTATATAAAAAATTTTAGAATTTTATTCTCTTTAATTTTAAATAGAAATTACTTTTAAATACCTTATATATTTTAAATTATTTAATTATACCTATTTTAAGTATTTAATTAATATTTAAATTAATATTATATTAAATATTTTATACAAAATTAAATATTTTTCTCTAATATGTTTTAAATAATTAAATAATTATTTTAAAATATATTAATTTGAAATTAAATTTATTTGTGATATATTTAATATTATTTAAATAATTTTAAGGTATTTAACCTTTTAAATGTTAAATTAGTATTAATAATTATTGCTTTTTTAATAATAATAATAATAATAAATATATATTTATGTATGTTATTTTCAAAATGAATTTTATTATTATTACTTTTATTGCTTAATTTTAAAATTATTTTTAATATTATTATTATTTTAAGTAATTCTTAATTATTAATTAATTATTTAAAGTATTATTTAATAAATTAATTAAGTATTTTCTAAATTTATGATAATTAATTAAATTACTTTGAAATCAAGGAATTAATTTAATAATTTAAATATTAATTATCTTTCTAATTTAAATTTTTTTTAATAAAGTAATTACTTAATTTAGTTAATTAGTAATTAATTAATTTTAAATTCAATCTTTTTCCAAAATTACAAAATTATTTTTTTCAAATTATTGTAAATTATAGAAGCTTTAGTATTTAACTTAATTTAATAATTATTTTCAAATATTAGTTATTTTAATTTATTTTAAAATCCTTTTAATTACATTAAACTTGAAAAATTCATATCTTTTCCGCTTTAAATTTTAATTTTGTGTATAATACCTCATATTGTTCAAAAAAATATGTATTTTCATTTAAAAATATTTTTAGAAACCAAAACTTATTTTTTTATTGTATTTCTATACTATTTAATTATTTGACTATTTAAATAATTATTATAGTAATTATTTTTAAATTACAAACTATTTTCAAACCTTTTTGAATATTAATCCGGGTGACCAATGGATCTCCCATGTATATGAACATGAAATTATTTCTAATTATTTTATTTCGAACTTATATATTTATCATGAATACGAAATGCCAGACTTTTAAAAACTTTCACAACTCAATGATAATTACATCAAATTAAATTTTAAAAAAGAAATTCTAGACTCAAACTTCTACATGATTATCCTAATAAAAATATCAAGCAGTTCATATAGCACAATCCAGACGGTTAATATTATGCAAGCATAAGAGATTATTTTTCATCCTATAATATTTTAATATTTCTTTAATAAGTTGTACAATAAATTCTTTTATGGATATTAGATAATTTCATATCATCTAGATTCTTTAACTTCAAATATTAAATATTCAAATATGTGCTTGTCTTAAATGTCAATGGAGTTGATCTTGCTAAGCATTGTATTCATGTAGTTTCTTGCAAAAGGTTTTATAATTTAACCTCATTTTCAATTATACATCTATCTTGAATTCCTAATGTACTTATTTATTTTTCTTAAATTTTGTAGGATATCTGTTACCTTTAGAAAGATGGATAAGACTTAGCGACGACATAACTTCAAGCTTTATTCAGATTTACAAATATAAAGTCTTATGATTTGAGTGGTGCTTCTGATTCATACCATTCATATAAAATGATGTATTTATAAGGTGATAATATCTAATTGTTTTTCTCTATTTAATTGGATTTTTCCTTTTTTCTTCACTTAACGACTGTTATCTTTCGTTACTGGTTAGAAGACTTATGATAATCAATCTATTTTAATTATATAATGTTAGTAATTGAAGTTACTAATTGCAGTGAGATCATCAACATAGAGGATAAATCAATAGAAATTTAAAATCTTTTTTGATTTTTTGGGTTCAGATTCTATTTCTTAATTTTGCTACTAGATTTTGTGAGTGGTTGATTTTTTCTCAAGTTATATATATACTTGATGAAATGTTGTATCAATTATAATTTATATTTGTTTAGAGATTGCTTAAGTGAATTTTTGTAGGACAACTATGAGAGTTTTTGCACCCCACACCACTCAACCTCATTGGATGGCCATTCGACCCATTCTGGCAACCATAAAGTAGCCCAAGATCGACCATTGCAAATAGTACACCTGTTTGGTTAAATTAATCCAACGTTGCATGCTGCTTGGTTAAATTAAGGTTGCCTAGGGTTTGTTTTTCATGTACTATATTTCTTTATTGTTGTTCTCATTTCTTTTTTTTTTTTTTTTTCTAGCTTAATAATTTTCTTTATTTTTTTAATGATATAAAATTTGTGGTTTTCTTGGATCTAGATCTAAGAAATTGTATCATCGGAGATGCTAAATGTCATGAAAATAGAAAGCATGGGAAGAATCACATTTTGAAGTTTTAGTAGCATATGCAAGAAAATATTGGATAAGATCTCATTTGAAGGGAAACACATAACTCAAATTTTGTATACTACTATTATAAAATGGGCTTGAGTTTCCTTCCACATCAAATTCTGGCCATCCATTTAAATTAATTTAAATTATTCAAATTAAATCTCAACCTTTAATTTTAATTATTACTTGTTTAACCGAATGGCAACTGCATCATGGATGGCTTGGGTTCTCTTCTCTTGCAACCGATGCAGTGCCACCCATAAAAATGTTTCTTATTATTTATGATGAGGCCTCCCAACGGAATATGTAAAATTTGTAATTGTGTAAATTTTCTTTGATATATCCATGTCCAATAAATCTAAATATTTAAACTTTTTTATATTTCCTAATTTTAACAAATTGTCACTGAGAAATTAATAGATTGCTCACTTGGAGTTGTGTAATACTATTTTCTCTCTTGATTTCATGCATGGCTCATGAGTTGTTTGAGTTTGCATATATGTTTTCTTAATTTTATTTATGTTTTTTTTTTGTTATATTTTTCATTTATGCAATAGGAATTGTAGTTCTCGTTCTCTCTCATAATTGCATGTTCTTGCTTATTCTTATTTATACTATCGTTGTCTTGACCCAATGTATCCATATAGTGAAACCAAAGTAAACCCCATCTCTCAAATTCAAACTCTTTCTACCTTCAAGATCTAAAACTCTCTTGCATATCTCCATTGTTTACTTATTGGGTGTTATACAAGTACTTTAAGTGTCTTAATTTATTTATATTATTTATTTTATACCCTATGTTTAGTAAAATTTTCGTTGATGTTTTTTTTAGTGATATCATGCTTGAGATAACGTCATTATACAAAAAAATTTTGAAACCGCAAATGCCGGTCCCAAGCCCGGATGAAAAAGGTCAAGGGTTTATTTTTGTTGCAATAAAAATTTTTTTTCTATTATTCTAGAAGTTTAGAAAGGAGTAGAATATTTTACAGACTTTGAAATATCATCCATGGTTGGCAGAATCAACTTCCATTCTTATTTTCTCTTTGGTGGGGTTATTATTGCTTTTCAGGTAAGAAGTGATCGCTTCATATAAAAAATTGAGTATTACTTATTGCTTCCATTTAGTTTGTGCAGTGGTAACATAAGAAATGGTGGCAATGCAATTATAATAAATGCATATTTAGACACATTTAGACACAGTCATGTATTGCTTAATTTATTATATAAATTTTTTTGCATAACAAATATTTCACTTTATTTATTTTTTAGGATTATCTACATAAATTGTCTACATCAAATATATTGAGGTTGTGATTTTTCCTGCTTATTTATCATCTACTTCTAACCTGAGGTAAGTAATTTGTACCTTTTATTATTTTATTTTAAGAAAATTTATAATGAATATGATATTATGCTTTCAATATTTTGTAAAATTTTTATTTATAATTCAGAAAATATTTTAATTGTTTTAGTGTATTTTTTACTCCAACATTTATTTTCATAGCATTAAATTCTTCACATAATTTATGACCAACTTTATTATTTAATTTGATTTTAATATTTTTTTTATCATGTTCTGAGTGCTGTTATACTCTATGATTTGTTTTCTTATTAATTTATCATATGATGCTCACAATGAGATTATACCTTCACTCATAATATAAAATTGAATTATAGTATGTCTAGAATAACCATATTTATTCTTCCATCAAATTTAATGATAGTAGTTATTTCTTTTTTTTTTTTAGGATTTATTTAAATTTAGTGATATCATTTTCTCTTGATTTATATCGGCCTATTTTCATCATTGGTTTTTAGTTTCAAATTGTCTTTAAACATATCTGCTTTTTCTGTATTCTTTCGAGCTCTTTGCTTTGACTTCAACAGTAATATAATAATTTGAACCTTAGGCATTTTACCTGCCATGGGCTATGCTTGCATTGGATGAGTTATTTGGTGTGTGTATATATATATATATATATATATATATATATATATATATATATATATATATATATATATATATATATATAGGCTTGGTTTCTTCCCCCATTAAAGCAGCTCTATATGATGCTTAGGATGGCAAAGCTTTGGATTTCTAATGGAAGTATAGCTGCAGATAATTTCATCTACAGCTTGGGTTCTGTTGGTTTTAAAGCGCTTCACTCCTTTTTTTCTTTATTTTTAAATAAATTGTCAAAATAATTGCTATCATATCATGTTGCCATTGAATTATAACATGCTTTGTGTGTTGAATATGCAGTTGGAGCAGTGTGAGGTACTTTGAATTTTATGAAAAACATTTTGTAGAATCATTATAAAAAAAGGGTAAAACAAAGTTAATATGGGCAGAATTTGTACAGAAAATTTTTATTATCTTATACAATATGCAACATCAATGAATGTAGGTGTTGGGCTTTGGTTTGATGTTGCAAGTATACATCATATAGAGTGCATCACACAGTAGAGATTGGAAGAACAAACATTGATATGTTCATTTGGTTGGCAGGAGATGAAGGTCAGAATGATCGTAGTCGGCGAGCGATAGAGGTCGGGAAGATCATTGTCTGGCGACGGGGGTCGGAAGGACCATAGTCGGTGGGCGATGAAGGTCAGAATGACTATAGTCAGCGGGCGACGAAGGTCGGAAAAACTATTGTATGACGATGGAGGTCGAAAGGACCGAGTTGGTGGGAAATAAAGGCCAGAAAGACTGTTGTATGGTGACGGAGATCGGAAGGACTGTAGTCGGCGAGCGACGAAGGTCAGAAGGACCCTAGTTGGTGAGCGACGAAGGTCATAAAGATCATTGTCTAGTAAAGTAGGTAGGAATTGAAGGTTCATAGTCAACGGGCGACAAAGGTTTGAAGGACTATGGTTAGCGAGCAACGAAGGTCGGAAGGACCGTAGTCGGTGGGAGACAAAGGTAAGAAAGACCGTAGCCGACAAGCAATGGTGTTGGAGCTCTTGAAGCCTCATATCTCTCTCGAGTCTCTTGCTAAAGGTACCCTTGATGTAGAGAGTGAAGGTCTATTTATAGATTTTTATGAGTGGCATATTCTATAAATATAGAGAAGATCCGGGGCAGGTTTGGAGTGCTCCATCAGATAGCTCATATTAATTCCTCCTATCATAGAGAGTTTTTTAACTATGTAAATGCCTTAATGATGTCTGAATTTAACAATCATGGGCTCGTTTGATTCATCTCGCCGAGCTACTTAATTTGACTATAAGCATGTCATATTTGAATATCATTTTGTAATCCAAATAATGCTTTGACCCTTCTAAATGTGGTTCGGGCCCAGATTTGAGTCCATTTGGGCTTGGATTGGACAAATTTTGGTGTTGTTAGTTTGTCTCTTTGAGATATTTAGTTTGACTATAAGTTTGCTTAAATTGGAATTCAGATGCTCCCATATTTAATTTTGAAAGTTTCCAACTTGAATATGCCTCGAGATTTGTACTCGATCAAAGCAATTTTCAATAACGTATCAGTTGCCCCCCTATTTTTGGATGTTGAATTTGGTAGAGTCCAAAAATATATCAGTGATTTTAGCAATCTTCAAAGTCAGAGCATTAATCAGAGCAAACAATTGTCAAACAAGTTTACTCCAAAACTTTTCAAATAGCCCAAAGCTAATTAAAGTGGCTTTTGAGCTTTAAAATTATCAAAATTGAATCTGAAACATCGAAAATCGATTATATGACTAAAACAATTGTCCAAATCTAATATATATATATATATATATATATATATATATATATATATATATATATATATATATATATATATATATATATATATATATATATATATATATATATATATATATATATATATATATATAATGAGGAGGCTATAATAGCCGCCTTAATGAGGCAGTTGAATTTTTTTTAATTGTATTTTATTTCCTTTTTAAACCATTTAAAAAGGGAAGATATTTATTTTTTGGCTAAAAAATTCCAAATTTTGTTTTAAATCATAATATTTTTTGAAAGGAAATAATTAATTTAATGTATATTAATTTTATTTTAAACGTAATTAATTTTTAAATTATTTCCTCTTTTTTCTCAAAAATAGAAGTACATTTTTGGACATCAAAATTTTCCAAAAACTAATTAAAAATTCAGAAGATTGCTCACCAAACCTCCTTGGAAGAACTATAAATACACCTTTTAAGTGCTAGGAAAAGGGCACCACCTCTCTTAGCCGGTTCCAAAATTTCTCCTACAAAATTAGGAGAAATTGGATTGGCAAAAATTTTAAAATTTTTGGCGGCAGGGATTAAGACCTAGTACTCTTATGAAGGCTCTAATTCACTCCCAATGGGGGAAAAACTATCTGGCAAGAGTTTAAATAATGGAAGCGGTGATCAAGATCTAATACTCTTACGTAAGCTCAAGTTCACTTCCATCGGGGGAAAAACTATCTGGCAAGAGTTCAAATACTAGTGGCGGCGATCAATGTATATACTCTTACACAAGCTCCAGTTCACTCCTGGTGGGGGAAAAATTATCCAGCAATAGTCTAAATATCAACGACGAAGGCGATCAAGAACTGGCACTTACGTAGGCTCTAGTTCACTCCTATTGGGGGAAAATTGTCAGGCAAGAGTCTACATATCGACGGTAAAGGCGATCAAGACTTGATACTCTTACGCAGGCTTCAGCTCACTCCTAGTGTGGGAAAAGCTATTCAGCAAGAGTTTAAATACCAGCAGGAAAGGTGATCAAGACCAGATATTCTTATACACGCTCTAGTTTATTTTTGTTGGGTGAAAAAATATCTAGCAAGTGTCTAAATACCAACGGTAGAGGCGATTAAGATTCGGTACTCTTATGCAGGCTCCAGTTCACTCCCATTGGGAGAAAAATTATCCAAAAATAGTTTAAATATCAACGACGGATAAGATGTAGACCTAATACTCTTATGCATGCTCCAGTTCACTCATATTGGGAAAAAATGTCCAACAATAGTCTAAATACCGATGGAAAAGGTGATCAAGATTTGATATACTTACGCAGGCTCTAATCCACTCCCATTAGGAGAATTTTGTCTGGCAAGAGTCTAACTACCAGCTGCTGAGGCAATCGAGACCCGATGGCTGTAAGTTTCCCATATTAGGAGGTGAATATTGTTAGCTAGAGGTGAGGGTACCCTAAATAGTACCCAAAAAGATGGTTCTAGCTCATCTGACAGGAGGCAAGTTATAAAGAACCCAAAGGATCTTCCAGGCATATTCTT
This sequence comes from Dendrobium huoshanense, assembly GCA_016618105.1. NCBI lineage: Eukaryota > Viridiplantae > Streptophyta > Magnoliopsida > Asparagales > Orchidaceae > Dendrobium > Dendrobium huoshanense. The sequence continues at coordinate 556,943 of CM028350.1, forward strand.
TCTCCCTTCTTTTCTCTTCTTATCCTTATCGTATTAATCTTCAAGCATTATCTATTCATTTATGTATGCCCCTCCATGCGGTAGACCGCTATAGCTCCTTGGAAATAAAGGTCTATGAGAGTAACAGATTTATGTTAACATTTGTAGAAGAGATTGAGAGAATCTATCAAAGATGTATAATATATTTGAGATTGTTTTTCAAATCGCCGCTTGATGACATTGACTTATATGGAAGAGGTCTAAAGAAATCTACTAAGAATGTATGATCTATCTGAGGTTATTTATCAAAGTATTGTTCAACGACGTTAACCTATATGAAAGAGGTTGAGATAATTCACCAAAGATGTATGACTTATTTGAGGTTGTATTTCAGGGAGTTGCTCGATGACATTAACCTATATGCAAGAGGTTGAGAAAATCTACCAAGGATATATGACATATCCAAGGTTGTTTGTCAAAGCACTGCTCAATAATGCTAACATATATAAAGTAGGTCGAGATAATACACCAAGGATATATGACCTATATGAGGTTGTATGTCAGAGAGTTGCTTGATGATGTTAACCTATTTACAAGAGGTCGAGAGAATCCACTAAAGATGTATGACCTATCCGAGGTTGTATGTCAAAGCACTACTCAATAACATTAACCTATATGGAAGAGGTCAAGAGAATCCACTAAAGATGTATGACCTATCCGATGTTGTATGTCAGAGCACTGCTCGATGACATTAACCTAGATGGAAGAGGTTGAGAGAATCCACCAATGATGTATGACATATTTAAGGTTATATGTCAGAGCACTGCTTGATGACGTTAACCTATATAAAAGAGGACGAGACACCAGAGTTTTTACATGAAAACCCATGAAAAGGGGGAAAGACCATGGGCATGGCCCAATTGGAATGAATCCACTGGTGTTTACAATCAATTATAAATGAGGCCCTTCCTTGTGGGGGAGGCTTTGGTTTGATGTAGCATAATATAAAGTGCATTGCACGGTGCAAATTAGAAGAACAAACATTGATATGTTCGTTTTGTCGACGGGACCATAATTGGCGGGTGACGAAGGTCGAAAAGATCATAGTCAACGGGCGACGGAGGTCGGAAAGATCATTGTCTAGCGACGGGGGTTGGAAGGGCTATAGTTGGTCTGTGACGAAAGTTGGAAGGACTATATTTGGCAGGTAACGGAGGTTGGAAAGACTGTTGTATGATGACGAAGGTCGAAAGGACCATAGTCGATGGGCGAGGGAGGTCAAAAGGCCCGTAGTCGACGAGCGATAAAGGCCAGAAAGACCTTAGTCGGTGGGCAACGAAGGTCAGAAAGATCATTTTCTGGTGACGGAGGTAGGAAGGATCATAATTGGCAGACGACGAAATTAGAAAGGACCATGGTCAACGAGCGACGAAGGTCGAAAGGGTCATAGTCGGTGGGCGACGAAGGTTGAAAAGACTATTATTTGGCGATAGAGGTCGAAAGGATCGTAGCTAGTGGGAGATAAAGGTCGGAAGGACCGTAGTTGGTGAGCGACAAAGGTAAGAGGGGCGTAGTAGGATAATGACGGAGGTTAGAAAGACCATTGTCTGCGATAAAGGTCAGAAGGACTATACTTGGTAGCTCAATGGAGGACCAATATTGGTTAGTCTCAAGAGGAGGCCCAACGACAATTGTCGGTGGGGTGAAAGTCTGGTGGCCATTGACGTCCGGGCAGCAGTTAGACGATGATCGACGTCCGAGCAATGGTCGAGATGAAGTCTGGCATGGGTCGGCGGCCCGGTGGAAGTTGGGTGGTGGCCGAAGGCTGGGTGGTATTCCGACGACTGTCGGGCTGAAGTCTTGCGGCGGCCAAAAACCGGGTGGAAATGCGGTGGTTGGTGGCAGGACAGTGGTCCGATAATAGTCAGGCTGAAGTTTAGCGGTGGCTGGGTGAAAGCTTGACATGAAAAAGCTTGACGGTGAAAGACAACCAAGCGGTGTTCCGAAGGTAGTCGTGGGTTCGCCAACAATGGTGTTGAAGCTCTTAAAACCTTAGAGCTCTCTCTAGTCTCTAGCCAAATATCTCCTTCATGTAGAGAGTGGTAGTATATTTATAGATTTTTATAAGTGGCACATCCCGTAAATATAGAGAAGATCCGGGGCAGTTCGGAGTGCTCCATCGGATGGCTCGTATTAATTCCCTCGATCATAGATAGTTTTTCAACTGTTTAAGTACCTCAGCGATGTTCGAATTCAGCAATCTTAAGCTTGTTGGATTCGTCCTACCGAGCTGCTCGATTTGACTATAAGCATGCCATATTTGAATATCATTTTGTCATCCAAATAATGAATTGACCCTTCCAAAAGTGGTCAGAGCCTCTGATTTGGATCCATTTCGGCTTGAATTGGACTGATTTTGGTGTTGTTAGGTTCGTCTCTTTGAGATGTTCAGTTTGACTATAAGTTTAGTGAAATTAGAATTCAGATGATCCCACATTTAATTTTAAAAGTTTCCAACTTGAATATGCCTTGAGATTCACGCTCGATCAAAACAATTTTTGATGATGTATCAAGAATAATGATGATGATGATGACAATCAAAATGTTTGCTCATATGCATAAAATTAGCATGTGTTAAAATTTGCTCCAAGCAACCTGTGCAATTATTTGATTTTTGGGAAAAACATATGTTATTGCTGCTTTGCGATTTCTTGCACATAAATCGATTGGGAACCCTCACATTATACATAAACTTGGTTCGGATCTTTTTACTTAAATGAGTATATTTGAAGAATAACATAAATTTAATTAAATTTTTTTTCATACAATAATGTGATTTTTTATATATATATTTTTAATTCTAACAACATGCATTTTATACATGTTAAACTAGTATATATAAATATTTTATATTCGCAGAACTTATACAAATTAATTTGTAAAATATCTTTTCTACCATCGGGAAAAAGTCGTTCCGCCGTGAATTATAATTCTAAGATGGCGTGTGGCAATTTAATAAGGCTTATCGAAATTGTAAACCCTTCGAAGTCCGAGTGATTAGGGTTCAGGAATTGAAGAGTCGTAGTGTAGAAAGAGGAATGTCGAAGCGGGCATTCATGGAGGTCTCAGGTACTTTTTTTTCCCTTTAATTATGATTTTTTACAAAATCTGGTCTCAGGTACTTTTGTTTGATTCTTCTCAGCTATTAGGGTTCGGGATTACGGCATCTTTGACTTTTTTTTTTTTCCGGATCTTTGCTTTACTTTTACCACGTTAGTTTACTAGTCACACTTTTTATCTGGAATTATGCATTGTTTGTAATTTGCTATTTGTTTTCTTGAGGAAGGTGGTGATATGTGATCATGTTGTTTGAAGTTATTGTTTACGTAGTTTATTCGCTTGGTTTTGCGAAGAAAGAGATGAAAGTCTATGCCTTTTTGGGATTACGTGTTTAGCGGGTCAAAATTGATCTGAATTTGTTGAGGCATCATGGGATTTTATTAGGTTTCTCATTTGAAGCTTCTGCGTTTTTGCTGTCTGTTCTATTTACCGTGTAAGCTTGAGTGCTGGAATTAGGGCTGTTTGGCCTATACGCAGGATTTAATTCAATTAAGATTTAGTAAGCTTGTAATTCCATGTTTAGTAAAATCCAGGTGGCCATAAATCCTAAAAATTGTTTGCCATGATAGATGTTAAATTTAATTCAATCGTAGTAAACCGTTTGACAATTTTTTTTAAGATTTAGAAATTAAATGGAGGAGAAGAAGATGCATAATGGAGAGAATTTCTATAAATCTATTAAATACGCCTTACCTCTGTATTTACTAAATTTGGGATTTCGTCCAAATTGGCGAAAAAAAGGATTTAAGAAGGTCCAATGATTTATGTAGCTAAAAAAACTGGTTGGAGAGATTTACTCTAAATAAATCTAGGTTAAACTTTGGAATCAAACAGCCCCTTAGGGTTGTTTTGGATGAAATAAATTGTTTTAGGGATCAATTATTTTTGTTATTCTGTTTATGAAGCCAAGTCCCTTAAGTTCTTTGGAGAGGGTTATATTTGTCCTGCACAATTTGACAGACATGTTGTTCTCAGGTTAGTTTAATCTGATATTAGAGCTTATGTCTTGGAGGGACACATGGTAAGTTGATTTGATATTGAATGTAGTTATTGGCTGTGAGTTTGAGGCTACAGAGTTTGGTACCTTTTATTAGCATGCTTTAATTAAGTTAGTTTAAAGATATATACATATGCCATATATATATTGTTAAATCCAACATATGAAGCATCATTGGAGGTACTAATGCTTGCTTATTCCTTTGAAACTTTTCATTAGCAGAGTTCCTTCTATAAAGTATGGAGACTATTATACCCATAGACTGGGTTATAACAAGACACGAGGATAAGATAAGTCTTAAAAGATTATAAGATGGTATTAGGATTTTGACATTAATATGCGTACATGTGTATGCATATATTTGTACATGCAATAATGCATCAAAAGTTCAATAGTAAACAACCACTTCATTTTTTTTCCTAAATTGCATCATAAAATGCAGAATTTGTTTTCTTTTAGATTTTTTGGTGTTTAACTTATCTCCTCACTCAACATATGAACTAAAATAGAAACCATGACAAGCCAAGTTTCATCATCATAGGTTTTTGTTTTGAAGTCATTTAAAGCAGCGATATCCTAATAGAAATATATATCCATTTAAAATTTTCCCAAAAACCCAAAAAGTCATAGGAAAAGTTCATATTAAGTATCACAATGATTTCTTTCTTTTATTTCACACAGGGCATCACTTGGAGCAACAGAGATCGAAAAGAAAAGAGGATGGGCATACTGTATATGGTGCTGATGGCATGGAACACGATGAAGATAATGTGGAGAAGAATGGTTGCATAGCATTCTTAAATGGTAAGTGGAACATGACCAGGGAATAATTTACTAATAGTAGTTAGGAAGGGAATTCTAAAATGGATTTGACTAGTGAAATTTTCTGTTATAATAACTTAATGGCATGGGCTAATCAAGAAGGTGACACAGAAATACATGCCAAGATTGATTCTGCTGGAAAGATTTCCGAGGCTTCTGTGATAAGATCGTTCTCTTCCCAAAAGGAATGTGGCAGTTCAGATGCAGTACTTGATAAGGAGGATGTTACTTTGGCTGACAGTTCAAGAAGTTGTTCTGAGCGATGTATACTTTTTTCAGCAATGAGTTCGCATTTAGTAACAGATAAGGACTGCCAAAGATCCAACGCATCTCAATCTGACCAATCTTCCTTATCTGAAGCTGATAAAGCTTTCACTTCATCTGATTGTTCATCAGAAGTCACACATGCTGCTACAATGAATAAGCATCTCTCAAGCGATCTTTCACTAGTAGAGAAAGATAGGTTACCAGAAAATTTGGATGTTTTAATCAAAGGAAATATTATTCATGAAGAGTTTGAAAATCATATTGACTTAATGAGCACCAGCTTGAAGACACATAATCCCTCCTTGAAAAGAAGAAAAGATAACATGCCTGATTTTACTGAATATGGGTCAGAGAGAAAGTTCTGTCAAGAACCATCTTTTGGTGACACTCTGGTAGGAGCACTTGAGAGAAATAGTATTCCTGTTGATATAACTGCTTGTTATCCTGATAGTAATAAGTTGATACACGAAACCAACTTCAGTTCTAACAATTCAAATAGTGGTGTGATAGAAATTGCAGGTGGTATTTTTGAAATGCAAAATAACATCAATGATGAGACAGCTTCACAATCTTCCCTAAATGAAGGGTCTTCAATCAAAGGTGATGCGCTAGAAAAAGATATAGTTGATAGGACATTAAACCACTCCTCATGCTCTGCTGAAATTGTCAGACAACATAAGATTTATTCTATGCCTCCACAAACTGAATGTGGCAATGATGAAAACACTGAAAAGGCATTTCAAAAGACAGTACATGCAACTGTTTCTGACAAAATGAATTGCACTATGCATGAAAAAAATATTTCTGAACGCTCATTTTCCTCGGCCATTTCTATTGAAATTAATCAAAAAGCTTTGTATGCTAATTTCAAAGGGGAATTGAGCTTGCCTCCATCACCAATTACGGGTGTCATAGATTGCTTTGTTGGCAAGCCTAATGGAGACAGTAATCACTTGGATTCATTTAATGAGGAAGAGACTGCTTTCTCATTCCAGACACCGAACAAATGTTTCAGTAAAAAGATCCCTAAGAATGAAATTGGTTTTGATATGCATGGTGTGGTTGAGGATTGCTCTCATAATCTGATGGTGCACCCTTTGAAGGATGTTTCAATAGATATTCATGGAGACCGGGTAACAGAGCAAAAGGAAAGGGTAACTTCTGTTTCATTTAGCTCCGCTATGGAGGATGATCTACTTTTAAAACAGAAAAAGAAAGAAGTCCAAGAAATTGGCTCTGTGCCACCAGAAAGATTGTTGGCATGCCGCACCAAGAGAAAGCTTCTTGTTCTTGATCTGAATGGCCTGCTTTGTGATATCGTCAACGATTATTATAATTCTTATAGAGTTGAGAAGAAGGTTGGGGGAAAACCATGTAAGTTAAACGTTGCTAGTCTCAATCTTCCGGAGATAAAAGTCTCAATAATAACTTTGATTTACTCCTTGCTAATATGATGTTTTCTTGTGTAAGTTTTCAAAAGGCCATTTTGTGATGATTTTTTGAAGTTCTGCTTTGATCATTTTCATATTGGCATTTGGTCCTCAAGGAGAAAGTATGGCTTCCATTCGTTTTTGAATTTTCCAGTGTTTGTTGTCTTCAGTTTCTTATGCTCCCTAGTAATGATGATTGCTTTATCTCTCTGTAGATATAATGTTGACAGTGCTCTCGACTACCTTCTGGGGGAGTTTAAACATAAGTTGCTATTCTGTTGGGTGCGTACTCGGAATATTTCCACTTATTTTGTGCAAGCACTACTAATTTGATTTTGTTTTGTAGTTATTACTTAATCCCGCTCTATTACTTGTGAACAACAAATTGTGTTTTTTTTTATCACATTTAAGATAAAACTAACCATGTTTTCTTAAAGATCATATTAACGTTTAGAAGGTATTCTGAAGAAAGTATTGTCAAAGCGAGGTTCATCTAGAAATCCGAGAACAGGAAGTATAACTGATGCAGGGTGGGGCAGCTGGCGAGAAGAAATAAACATCAGAGTTACCCGTAGTGAGGAGAGGAATAGAGGAAGAGTCTTATAATTTCAATTCATATTATCCAAGATACAAATAAGGAATCTCTACTTATAAAAATAAGACTACAAATAAGATGAAATAATTTTAAATTAAATCTAATCCTAAATAAATTATATTTAAATCTATTATAATCTAAAAATAATTCATTCTAATTTTAAATAAAATAAAATTTTGAATCCTAATTTAAATTAAGTATTGAAATAAATTCTAAAAGAATTTAAATATAATTTGTTGTTCAACGTTTGAAGATAAAATCATATTTGGTATTGGTGTTCTTGATTTTGCAAAGATATCAGAAGCCTTATGTTATTTTAGTTTTTGGCCATACGGTGTTGAGGTCATTTTGTTGCATGATATTGAACGGATGAAAACCATCATCCATTTACCTACTGGTTTTAGAACTTTAATCTCACAAGTGGATGTAGAATGTGACCCCTGAGTTTCCTTTCAATATAATTACAGTTTTGTATTCTGTGGTAAGATTGATGAAGATGATAATGATGATTTTCTTAATTATTTTAAGGGTTTTGGCTTTTTAGACTTGTAAGTTGACTCATTAAATATTATTTGATCAAAGTTGAATTGTAGTTTATTCTTCTAAATACTTTCTTAATATTGTATTAAAAACAAATCATATTTTTTGCATTCCTTAAAGTTTAATTCAGCAAAAAAGTATTTCTTCCCTCTCAATGATGCAGGATCAATCAAAGTGCACATATACTGGTGCCAGAACTATTGAGAATCATCATAAGCCATTAGTTTTGAAGGAGCTGAAGAAACTATGGAACAAGGAAGAATCTGATCTTCCATGGCAGAAGGGAGATTTCTCTCCATCTAACACATTGTTATTAGATGATTCTCCATACAAAGCCCTTTGCAACCCTGTACTACTTACTACTCAACTAATCCTCTTTCATTTTGTTTTTACTCATAAAAGTGCATTAATAATGTGATATTCTTTTGTAGCCTAACACTGCCATCTTTCCATATCCATACCGGTACACTGATGAGAGAGATAATTCCTTAGGTAAGACATTCATTGCATATAATTTATTATTTATATGTTCATATTTCAGAATTTAATTTATATTACGAGAAGCAGGGCCAGGAGGAGATATTCGAGTTTATCTTGAAAACCTTCTCATCAGCGATGATGTTCAACATTTTGTAGAAGAGCATCCTTTTGGTCAACCTGCTATAACAACTTCAGATGAACATTGGTACTTTTACAGCCAAATTATCAAGAGTAATGATATTCAATTATCATGAGAGCGGTAACTTCTTTTTCATTATCTCATATATCTTTTAATATTTAAAATGTATATGTTTGGAACATAAATTTCTCCGGTTAATGCTGATTTGCAGATTTGATCAATAAATAAAACTTAGCGATGATGAATACAAACTTGGGATTTTGACAAATAACCATGCAATCTGTTATTTGAATGGCTGCTATAAGGTGCTTAATCTCAATAGTATGTATAGGTTTGACATGCTATGATCAATTTTGACTTTATTTTTATTTTATTTTGGAGGGAAGTAGGGGTGGATATAGCATTTTTTGTATAAACAAGAGCTTCACTTTGTAGTATATTGGAAGGCGTTGCGATAATCTAGTTTTTGTTATAGTTTCCTCAAGTGAAACAAGCCTTACTCAGCTGGACAAAATTTACAATGATGGAACAGATGCTATTTTTTTTTTTTTTTTAAAGCTGTATATTGACCTTAGGACATGCTGTTGAAAATTGTGATTTTTCTTCATCAAAATCTTATGATAGATTATTTGCTTAGTTTTGGCTTCTGATTTGGTACAGTTGTAAGATTGTGATGAGAAAAGTAGGTTTTTTTTGAAAATTGATATGGATAGTTGTTGCCCGATAGAAATGTGATAGTTGGTATGCCATGATCATTGCATCAGTAATTCTTTCACATTGATCTTTAATAAACCTTTCAATGCTTTTCAATCCATCAAAGGTCTGCATCTTTTATATACTTGGACAAACGAACAGCTTTCTTATTGGCTTTTAGAGCTACTTTTTAGTAAAAAAATTTTGAACTGATATTTTTTTGTATTAAAAAAATGTTTTATCATGCAATAGTAATTCTTTGAGTAAGACTGGATGATTTTCTTATTGTTTTATAAAGCAACTTTTCAAGATAATTTTTTTTTTAAATAGAAACAAAACAATAAAAAAAGCTGTTCTGACACACAGGCATTAGTTCTATTTCCCCAAAAAAAAAAAAAAAAAACATTAGTTCTGAATCAGGTAAAGTGAATTGCTCACTGGGATGCTAGTGAATTGCGGTACTTATATTAGTTTTTTGTCGTTAAAGGTTCTTTTTCCAATCACAGTTTTAAGTATGTTTTTTCAATCGCAGATTTTTAAAGATGAATTTTTTATAAAGTTCTGAAAATATCGCCATTCGAATTTTTTTTCTTTTGGGTTTTTTTTTTTTTAATATCATGAAAACAATTAAAAAGTTATCCAAAGCGAACCAAGGTTTGTTAGATAAATTTGAAGGTCAATTACTCAACCAGTAAACTCTAATATTTATAAAATTGCATCAATTAGGTAGTCATAATTCCTCTATCGTTTGAACAAAAAATGTGTCGTGGCTATTATATATTTATTTTATTGTAATAATTTCGTAATTTTTCTCCCCAAGTACAACATTTATGTCGACATTTTTATTTTTTAATGACAATATAATGGTCTATGCTCCATTTTTCTCGCTCATGAGAAGAACTGTATCTGATGTGATCATCCAGCTCTGTGGTTATCCTTAAATCTCTTGCGAGAACAGCAGAAGATTCAATCATTCAATTTATAAATATGCTCTTCATATTTACACGTAATATTTTTCTTGAATGATTTTTATCTCTTAATCTCTTCATTCTTCATCGAAGACAAAGACCACTATAGGCCACTTCACCTATGATTCAGCCACATTGATAAATAACTTTATATATAAATTTATTTTTGGTTTCTTTCTTTTTCATTTTCATCCAATTTGATAGTAATTTATCCCATAATAGAGCTGAATTAAACTCAATTTTTCTTGCAGGGGCTTAAACAGCTCTACATGTACTCCAGAAAATCATTAGAAATTAATCAAGACCTGATTTAATTTAAATTTAAGGTTAATTCAATTCAAATGAATCAAGTTAAATTTGATTATATTCTATCTCGATTTGAGTTGAACACAATTGATTAACTTTAATTTGAGTCAAAATTGATCAAACTTTTTAGTGGTTTTATTTTTTGTCCAATTTTGTTGATTGTTTTAGATTGATTTGAGGCAAATATGACCGGTTAATTTGATATATTTCAAATTTGATTTGATATTGAAATACTTTTGTTGCAAGCTAGAATATATTTGGTAATAGAATTAGAATTTTTTTGTCTTAGCGTTGTACGGATATCCAACACACAAATAGGGAATTCAAAATACAAGATTTTTTATGTGGAAAACTCTGAAAGGAAAAAATAATAGGACCACGCCCAATTGAAATGATTCAACTAGTTTTTGAATATATTATAAATGACTGGTTTGCCCTTGAAATTTAGTGACGAACGGGGATCGAACAGAAATTTGGTATTAGTTAGTAGCCATATGGAAGTCCTGCATCAATTAGCATCCAGATGGAAGTTCCGCGTCAGATGGTGTCAGTCAGTGGCCAGGCGAAAGTTCGGTGTCAGTCAAAGGCTGCGAAGAAGTCCCGCGTCAATCGGTGGCCAGGAGAAAGTTTGGCATTAGTCAATGGTAGGGCAAAAGTCTGGTGTCAATCAATGGCCGACAGAAGTTTGGAGTCAATCAATGGCCGGGTAGAAGTTCGACGTCAGTTGGTATCCGCATAGAAGTCCGGTGACGGTCGGTGGTCCGACGGCTGTCGAGAAGGAGTTTGGTGGCAAGAGAATTATAGTTTCTTTCTCTTACTTCTCTTCCTTGTTTGGTTTCCTTTCCATGATGAATGAAGGGTCTACTTACAGTTTTTTTAGAGTGACATGGCTAGTAAATAGGAGGGAGATCAAGGGTAAGTTGGGAGTGGTTTGAATGGATGACTGATATTGATCCCCTTGATCTTGGACCGTTTACTTAGCATTTGAATGTCTTAGTGACATCAAAATTCAGCGATCTTGGGCTTATTGGATTCACCTTGTCAAGTTGCTCAATTCAACTATAAAGCATATCACATTTGAAAATAGTTTGGTAATACAATTTATGGTTTGAACTTTCTAAAGGTGCTTATGGTCTTCAATTTTGACCCGTTGGCCTCGAATTGAGTCAAGTTTAGTGTCATTTGGTTCATATTTTTAGGACATTTAGTTCGACTATAAGTTTGTTGAAATTGGAGTTCGAATGGTCCCAAATTTAATTTTGGAAGTTTTTAACTTAATTTTGCCTCGAGATTTGTGCCCGTTCATGATAATTTTTTGATGATATATTAGTTGCTCCCCTATTTTCGGACTTTTGGAGCCCTAATTTCGGACGTCGAAGTTCCAAAAGTCCAAAAATACCTATCATAGCTTTTAGGGAATTTTTATTATAATTTGAAATCCCAAAATAATCCAATTTTGGGTATAGAGCTCCCAATTGACTTTAAAAGTATCAAAATTGAATCTGAGATGTCAAAAAATGATCTCACGGACCCTAAAAATATTCTAATCGGCCCGTCTGGGCCAAAAATTGGGCTCAGAAATAGATTGAGCCAAACCAGTTGCCAAAAATGATTGCCGGTGGCGCCGAAGTGCTTCTTTGCTGCACACCTGCCTAACTGCCCGCGCGCCAGTGTGTTTGCTTAACTGTGTGCGGTGCTCGGCTTCCCGCACATCGCACCTGCCCGTGGTTGCTGGCACCTGGCTTTGTGGTTTGGCTTGCGTCATTTTGCCATCACTCCTGTTTGCTGCAACTACGTAAATTTTTTTTAATATAATAAAAAAATTATATATATATATATATATATATATATATATATATATATATATATATATATATATATATATATATATATATATATATATATATATATATATATATATATATATATATATATATATATATATATATATATATATATATATATATATATATATATATATATATATATATATATATATATATATATATATATATATATATATATATATGAAAAATACCAACAAATTATGATTTTTTTTTTGAAAAAAAAATGGAAGCCTCTTCCCCCACCCCCCATTTGCTCATATAAATTCCCCAATTCCCACCCCCGGGGCAGGGGGAAAATGCACATGTTCTCTTTCTCCCTCTAACGTTTTTACTGCTGAGACATTTTGTTGTCTTGAATTGGTGACATCCCTTATCAAGTACAAGTGTCCATCTCTTATGTATAAATTAGAGTATTCATCATTCCCCTCTTTTTTTTTTTTCTCTTTTTTCTTCTTACTCTAGAGTTTTTTCATTGTTTTTTAATAAGTGGCATCCATTATCCAAATGCAGTGTCATGACCCAACCCGACTGGAACGAATCCCTTCGTGTCGGGCCGCGAAAAAAAATTAAAATCCAGGATCTAGCTTTTGAATTTGCTTCAGACTTTCTTCCAAATAACAAACATACATAAAACACAGAGCTCTAAAAACATCCAAATATACAGAACAGTTCATCCATATTTTCTTCTTTCATCAAAAGAATCATATACAATATAGTGCATGGCTACAGATAGAAAGAACAGAACAGAAAAGTCATGACTGTACAAAAATCAAAAGTACAAAATACCTAATCTCAGATCAGACAAAGAACGGCTAGTCCAAGACTTCATTCCCTTTCCCAGAACCTAAAAACCACACAGATAACAAGAATGAGCTAACAACTCAGCAAGACTACACCAGCCAATTAGAATCTCCAGAAATTCACATCAGAAAATACATTAGAAGAGTAACCGTACAGAATTTAGATAATCACATAAATCGTATATAATTTAATGAAATACAAAATTCAGATAGTTGATTAGAATCAAACGTCTGATACAGAAGAACTGAATTTATTTCGAATAGCAGAATATTCAAGTCAGATTTCGTAGAACCAACAAAATCGTACAGAACAAACAGAACAAACAGAATCGTATAGAACAGAATTCAAATTATAAAAGCACATTTCACATAATAGATATCAGATTCCCGGACCCTGACATAATCTCAACGGATTCTGGCCCCTTATGCATCCCTTCCCTAATACTGACAGAATCTCAATGGATTCTGGCCCCTTATGTCTCCCTTTGTGCTTAAAGCACCAGAACATAATAGATATACAGAATTTTTAAAACAGAACTTGTTTTCAAATTTTTCAGACCTAGACAATGGAATCACAAAGGATTCCGGCCCCTTATAACTCCCTTCTGATATCACAGCACATCAAAACATTCAAATCAGAAAAATCGAATACTTCAGAAAATTCGTCAGCGGCATAACAACAATATACGAAATTTCCACAAAATTCACAAATTCAGAATTTTACCAAATTATCACAGATAGTATATAACATCATTGTAAGACTTTCATTATACTGAAGCAACATTTTTCAACATCCAGATAATTTGTAATTCGATTAAAACACCGCAGAATTCAAAATACCAGGTAAAAATCTTCCAGAAAATACTCAAAACGTGCAAAAACATCATCTCAGAAACATATCAAAAGTTACGCAGTAAAAGTTTTACCGGTGCAAAGTTATACCAATTTTTTGCTAACGGAAAACAAATTTGAAACAAAAAATCCGTCAAAAATCATATTTCTGAAAATTGAGAAAGACATAATGTGCCTTATCTCGAGTCGGTCAACTTTTCCAACTACGGCGATGGACGAAAATGGATCGAAGTCGCTCAAAAATCCACTTTTCTTCCTCTTTATACGGTTTTCTCTCTCCTCGGCTTGCGTTCCCTTCAAAATTGATACTATTCAGATATTTATCAAGCAAGATCGTCCAGGATGATGTCCCGATCGTTCCGGGACGACCTCTTCTGGACTCAAAATGTCAAGATGAAAATTAATTCCAATTTTCTTCGTCCATGGACGATGCTCTCTATTCGGTTCGTCCCGACGGTTCGTCCCGGCGAACCCAGGTTCGTCCAGACGAACATGCATATTTTTCTCTGTTCGTACTGGCAGTTCGTCCGTACTAACCATACAGATTTTCAACATTTCTTCAGTTCGTCCAGACAGTTTGTCCTGTACTAACAACACAAATTTTTTTCAAGCATAAATTAAAAATTTAAGGGTTTCACAATCTACCCACCTTAAGAAAAATGTCGTCATCGATATTTCCAAAATAAACTAAGTCAGAACAAACTTGGATACAACTGTCTCATGTCCGATTCCTTCTCCTAAGTGGCTTCTCTTGTCGTTCTGAACTTCCACTGAACCTTAACTATAGGAATCTGTTTACTTCTCAGTTTTCGCACATCATAAGCCAAAATCTTTTCAGGCTCTTCTTTGTACTGCAGATTCTTCTGAATCTCCACATCACTAACAGACAATTTGTTTTTAGAATCAAATATCCACTTTCTCAAAGAGGAAACATGAAACATGCACGTTATGTATATCAGACATATGATTAGGCAATAACAATCTGTAAGCAGAATTACCAACCCTTTCGATGATCTCAAAATGTCCGACATACCTTGGACTGAGTTTGCTCACTCTACCAAATCTGTTAACACCTTTCATCAGACTAACTTTGACATATACAAAGTCACCAATCTGAAATTCAACCAGTCTATGTTTCTGATTGTAATACTTCTGTTGTCTATCTTGTACAGCTTTCAATCTTTCTTTAATCAAATTGATCTTCATAATAGTTTCATCCACAAAAGTTGAACCCATCACTTGTCTATCTCCCACCTCAGTCAGAGTCAAAGGAGTTATACATCTGACTTATGAGCTTCATGAATATTCTCTTTCAAAGAAGGCTGAATATTCATCTGAGTCAAAATACCAGAATCCGGACCAGTAGAGGAAATCACCTCCAACTATAATCTTTCCATATCTCGTATCAAATACTCATCGGAAGTGAGCTGAATACAGGATAATTCCGAAGACTTCCTGCTCAGAGCGTATGCTACCACATTAGCCTTACTAGGCTGATACTGAATCGTCAGATCATAGTCTTTGATCAACTCAAGCCACCTTCGTTGCCTCAAATTCAGATCCTTCTAAGTAAATATGTACTTCAAACTCTTATGATCTGTGAAGATCTCACACTTGACGCCATACAAGTAGTGACGCCAAATTTTCAAAGCAAATACAACTATAGCCAATTCCAATCATGCGTCGGGTAATTTTTTTCATGTTGTTTCAACTGTCTCGAAGCATAAGCTATTATCCGACCATGCTGTATCAGAACACAGCCCAGACCTTTAAGTAAAGCATCACTGAATACCTGAAATCCTTCCGTATTAGTTGGAAGTGCTAATATTGGAGCAGAAGTCAAATAATCCTTCAATCTCTAAAAACTAGCTTCACACTCCGGTGTCCAAACAAAAGCTACTGACTTCTGAGTCAGTCTCGTCAGAGGTGTAGGAAATATGAGAAAATCTCTTCACAAATTTTCTATAATATCTCAAACACCGTAGTAGGCCTTGGCCAATTAGCAATTGCTTGAATTTTCTGGGGATCAACATAAATACCTTCGCCGCTCATCATATGACCTAGAAAAGAAATGCTCTTCAGCCAAAATTCACACTTGGAGAATTTTGCATACAAGTGATGCTGTCTCAAAGTCTCCAACACACTCCTCAAACATCTGACATGATCTTCCTCAGAAGCAAAAAATACTAGAATATCATATATAAAGACAATCATAAATTGATCCAGATATTCCTTGAACACTCTGTTCATCAGATCCATAAAAACAGCTAGTGTGTTGGTTACCCCAAAATGCATAACCAAAAACTCGTAGTGCCCATTCCGAGTACTGAAAGTTGTCTTCATCACATCATCTTCCTTTCCCTTCACTTGATAATATACATATCTCAAATCAATCTTGGAGAATATAGAAGATCCAACAAGTTGATCAAACAAATCATCAATCCGTGGCAACGGATACTTATTTTTGATTGTGACTTTATTTAGATCTCTGTAGTCAACACACATACGCATTGTCCCGTCCTTCTTTTTCACAAATAGAACAGGTGCTCCCCAAGGAGAAACACTAGGGCGAACAAATCCTCTATCCACCAACTCCTGGAGTTGAACTTTAAATTTTGAAATTTCCCTCGGTGCCATCGTGTACGGAGCTTTAGATATTGGAGCTGTACCAGAAAAAACATCAATACAGAACTCAACATCTCTGTCTGGAGGTAAACTAACTAACTCCTCAGGAAATACATCTAAAAAGTCTCGTACAACTGGGATATCAGAAACAGAAATCGCATCTATATTCATATCCCGTACTGATGCCAAAAACACTGTACAACCCTTCTTCCACATTCTTCTGACTTCCAACCCAGAAATCAAACAGGATAAAACTCCTCTTAACCCTTGAAATACACATCTTTCATCATCCATAAGCAAGCTCACTTGTTTATTCAAACAATCAATCTGAGCCTCATACAGAGTCAGCCAATCCATTTCCAAAATCATGTCATACGAAGAAATCGACAATAAAATCAAACACGATTTCCACTTCTTACCAGAAATATCAATTTCACAAAAACAAAACTTATGGGCTATCAAATTATTCCTAGCCGACAAAAGAACAGAAAGAGAAACCGGCAACATTACAGAATCCAGATACAAAACATCAAAATAACGCTCAGACAAAAATGAATGACTAGCTCCAGAATCATACAAAACACGACAGAGATGATCAGAAATATAAACCGTACCTGTCACCACATCCGGAGCATCTCGAGCCTCTTGTTGATTCAAACTATGCACACGTGGCTGAATTGGAGCTGAAGCCACAAAACTACTAGGCTCCCTCTGATTACCACTAGGTGGTCTCCTCGCCACAGAACCCGAATCACCAGCTGTACCAGATGACCCCTCAGAAATAATACGTGAAGGAACTGTCCTCGGCCTTCCTGCTGGTCTAGTAAAACCCTTAGATCTAGACTCAAATCGTCGATCAAATCTAGCTTGTGGACACTCTGCAATCCGATGTCCTGGCTGATCACATCTGAAACACTGACCAATCATCCTGTAACACTGGCCAAAATGTCATCGTCCACAAGTTTGACACACAGGTGCCCCATTGATTGACCTAGAACTAGTCACACTGCCACAACCAGAAACTGTAGTGGATCTTGACTGTCCACTCCTCCTGAAGTCTCCAAAAACAAATATCTTCTTTCCAGAAAACCCACTGCCATAAGCATCACTACTGAACCTCTTCCTACTAGCAGTCCACCGCTGCTGAGTAGCCATCAGATCATTCTCTATCAGATGAGCTCTCTCCACAAGCTCAGAGAAATAAAAAATGTGAAATGACACCAGGGGCTGCCTCAGACTATCTCGTAGTCCCCTCAGAAATCTGTAGCACTTCTCAGCAGAAGTACTCACTAATTATGGAGCATATCTAGTTAAAGCAGTAAACTCTGCCTCATACTGCATAACTGTCTTGCTCCCTTGAACCAATCTCAAAAAATTCTCCTGCATTTGTTGTCTTGCAGAAGTGGGTACAAACCAAGATCTGAACACTTCAGAAAATTCTTCCCAAGTAATCAAGGAGTTCAGTTTACCTTGAAATTTCTTCTCATACTGGCCCATCCACCAGCGCTCTGCTTCCCCATCCAACAGAAAAACTGCTAATGGTACCTTCCTATCAGAAGGACATTGCATGCCGTCAAATGTCTTTTCCAACCTCCTCAGCCAATCCTCAGCTGCTCTGGGCTCAACAGTGCCCTCAAACCTCGGAAGCTTCAATCTCAGAAACATTTGTAGATGTCTATCTACATCTTCAGATCTAACAGCAGAAACTCTATTCTGAGTCTCGCTCATCATCTGAGCAACCAGCGTAGCAAATTACGAAACTATATTAGAACTAATCACTGGAGAAGTACTGTTCACAGGAGCTTCCTGACTAGCACTCTGCCCATCAGTTATATATGAGTCTGGTAGATCCATAATCACACAGAAAACTATGCACATAAAATAACATAATAAAAATCCAGACAAACTAGAACTACTCCAACAGACTTATAGATCAATTCCTATAGCTCTGTCTTACAATCCAAATTCCAAAACTATTGCTCTGATAACACTTAAGTTGTCACGGCCCAACCCGACCGGAACGAATCCTTTCACGTCGGGCCGCGACAAAAATTTAAAATCTAGGATCTTGCTTTAGAATTTGCTTCAAACTTTCTTCCAAATAGCAAACATACATAAAACACAGAGCTACTATAAACATCCAAATATACAGAATAGTTCATCCATATTTTCTTCTTTCATCAAAAGAATCATGCACAATACAGTGCATGGCTACAGACAAAAAAGAACAGAACAGAAAAACCATGATTGTACAAAAATCAAAAGTACAAAATACCTAATCTCAGATCAAACACAGAACGGCTAGTCCAAGACCTCCTTCCCTTTCCCAGAACCTGAAAACCACGCAGATAACAAGAATGAGCTAACAGCTCAGCAAGACTACACAAGCCAATCAGAATCTCCAGAAATTCACGTTAGAAAATACATCAGAAGAGTAATCGTACAGAATTCAGATAATCAAATGAAATACAAAATTCAGATACTTGATTAGAATAAAACAACTGATACAGAAAAATTGAATTTATTTCGAATAACAGAATATTCAAGTCAGATTTCGTAGAACCAACAAAATCGTACAGAGCAAACATAATCATACAGAATAAACGGAATCGTACAGAACAAAATTCAAATCATAAAAGCACATTTCACATAACAGTTATCAGATTCTCGGACCTTGACAGAATCTCAACGGATTCTGGCCCCTTATGCCTCCCTTCTCTGACACTGACAAAATATCAACGGATTCTGGCCCCTTATGTCTTCCTTTGTGCTTAAAACATCAGAACATAACAGATATACATAATTTTCAGAACAGAACTTGTTTTCAGATTTCCTAGACCTAGACAACAGAATCACAAAGGATTCCGACCCCTTATAACTCCCTTCTGATATCACAACACATCAAAACATTTAAATCAGAAAAATCGAATACTTCAGAAAATTCATCAGCGGCATAACGACAGTATACGGAATTTTTACAAAATTCACAAATTCAGAATTTTACCAAATTATCACATATAGTATAAAACATCATTGTAAGACTTTCATTATACTAAAACAACATTTTTCAACATCTATATAATTCGTAATTCGATTAAAACACCGTAGAATTCAAAATACCAGGTAAAAATCTTCCAGAAAATACTCAAAACGTACAAAAATATCATCTCAGAAACATACCAAAAGTTACGTGATAAAAGCTTTACTGGTGCAAAATTATACCAGTTTTTCGCTAACGAAAAATGAATTTGAAACAGAAAATCTGTCAAAAATCATATTTCTGAAAATTGAGAAAGGCCTAATGTGCCTTACCTCTAGTCGGTCAACTTTTCCAACTACGATGACGGGCGAAAACGGGTCGAAGTCGCTCAAAAATCCACTTTTCTTCCTTTCCATGGTTTTCTCTCTCCTAGGCTTGCGTTCCCTTCAAAATTAACACTATTCAGATATTTATCAAGCAGGATCTTCCAGGACGATGTCCCGATTGTCCCGGGACGACCTCCTCTGGACTCAAAACGTCCAGACGAAAATTAATTCCAATTTTCTTCGTCCCTGGACGATGCTCTCTGTTCGGTTCGTCCAGGCGAACCCAGGTTCGTCCAGGCGAACCCAGGTTCGTCCAGACGAACATGCATATTTTCTCTGTTCGTACTGGCAGTTCGTCCGTACTAACCATACAGATTTTCAATATTTCTTCAGTTCGTCCAGATGGTTCGTCTCGTACTAACAACACAATTTTTTTTTTTCAAACATAAATTGAAAATTTAAGGGTTTCACATGCGGTGCCCCTCTTTAGTATAGAAGCTCAAATGGGTGATTACGTCTCCACCAAAATTTCCCTGTCTAAAGGAGATCGTCCTGTTGCCCAAAATGAAGGCTAAAGAAATCTTAAAAGGTTCTAAGGATGACTATTTTACCTCCACCATAACCAGTAACTCCTTAATCATTTTCAGGAAGAAGTTTCATTTCTCCAATAATCTTGTGATGAAAGTGTCTGAAAAGGTTAGATCATGCATATTCTCATCATCTAGAATGTTTAACTGTGTATGAGTTCAATTCTCGAGCACGGCTACGAATTTCACCTTCCCTGGAGTTGATTGATATTTCAGGTACATATGGAGTGAGTTTGGCCCAGTTTCTTTATAAAGCCATATCAATTATAATATGATTAATCATATTTTTTAGAGATCGTAGTGCGGTGTTGTCCCTAAAGTATCTTTCTCGGATGAGTGGACTTACTTGTGATACGCAGGATTATATCAGTTTCAGATCCAAATAGCTGGATATTCGCTCTTAAGACTCGTCAAAGAACTGGATTAGTGGATTCTTCTTCGTGTAGAATGATTGAAATCTATTGGAAAAATAAGAAAAGTTGAAGGATTTATCCATTCCCCGGAGTAGAAGATATACTAAAGATGCTCAATCTTCCTGATGTAGACATCTTTCACTATGAGGTACATTATTTGAATGAATATGTAGATTATGAGTATTTGTTCAAAGTGGGACTATCTACTAAGGTAGGGAGGTCTCATGCACATATGTTAAAGAAGTCAGCCAAAATTTTGGAGGTGGTTGTCCACACTTCAAAGATTTCCTTAAAATGATTAGGGAATGATGATAATCCACATACATCATTTAAGAAAAAAAAAAAGGTGAATGAGACATGGTATTATTTGATGGGGAGTTTTTTGCGTAATGGAAAAGGATTGGAGTTGAATCAAATTTGATTACAAATTAGCCTAATTCAAGCTAAATATGACTCATTATATTTAGTATGTTAACTACATCTTCGATTTTTGAATTAAATTTACAGCCCTATCTATAATAAAACAAGAATAAGATTTTAAATTAGATAAATAAATAAAGGGTAAAATGTCTCAATCCTTTGAACAAAATCACATGCATCCTCACATCCCCTCTGCTACTGAATTCAGAGAGTTGTCATATCTTTCTCAAAACATTTATTTAATTAATCGAAATAAATGCAAATTAAATAATTGATACATTGAAAAATCAAAACTTATGATTGGAATGCATCACATGTTTATGAAGACAAGGTATTATTTGATGGGGAGTTTGCGTAATGGAAAAGGATCTCAAGTAAGCTTAATATTATTATTGTCTTCTATTGTTATTGAACCACAGAGTTTATGATTTTTATAACATAATAAAATTTATGAAATATGCGACGAGCTTTGTTGAAAAATGTTTTATTAATGATGGGAGCAAAGTTTTGAATTTGCATGTGGAGAGATGCTTTCCATAAATCAAGAAAATATATGAAGAATCTAAGAACACTGAATTGTGCAGTTGGGCACTTTATTTATTTTTTATAAACTGGAAGCTTCAACGCACTTCTTTATCGAATATCAAGGTACTTTGAACATGATCTATTAAATGTGACATAAGATTGAACCACGTACATCATCCTAGCTAGCAAGATCTCTTCAATGTCTAGTTTCTCCATTAAATAGCCGAATTAAGTAGAGCATAACAAGAGTTTTTATTTACGGGTGATTAGGATCACTTTATTTTTAAATACTAAAATTACAACAACAACAACAACAACATCAAGCTTTTATTCCACTACGTGGGGTTAGCTACATGAATACTTTTTTCTTCATTGTGCCATATTATGAGTTTATATCATATAAAAAAGGTCATTTATAATACTTTCCACGCCAGTCTTTTTAGGTCTATCTCTACATTTCTCTAAGGTTGCTCTTTCTAATCTTATTTGCCACTAGAGCTACTCCAACCTTTTTGTGTATATACTCATTTCACATGTTATTGCTAAATATAAATCCGCTCATCCACCTAAGCTGGCTCATCTCTACAACACTTAACTTAATTATCCACCACACAAGAAGCTTGATGCATTCCTTCACTTCAACCATCCTATTTGAATTCTAATAATAATATCCACATCTATTTCATAATCACTTTGAACATTAGAGCTAATATATCTAAAACGTGATATCCTTTTAATGACTTGATTGTCGGAAGTCTCAATCTCACCACTAGATCTATTAATACTAAAATTATATTCTATATAATCGATTTTAAATATACTCAAACGACATCTGTTAGACTCTAAGGTTTACCTCCATAATTAAAGATTTTCTTCAACTCCATCTCTAGTCTCATCAACAAGAAGAATATCATCAACAAAAAATCTTCTTGCAAATGTCTAATAAGAACATCCATGATTAAAGCAAAACGATATTGGCTTAAGGCTGGTCCTTTATGTAATCCAACTGAAATAGGAAAATACTTGGTCAAACAACCTTATGTTTGAACACAAGTAACAACACTTGCATATATATATATATATATATTTCTATTAACTCTTTTTTTTTAAGTACTCTCCAGAGCTGTTCTCTTGAAGCTGTATTATATGTTTTCTCCAAATTAATAAATATCATATGTAGATCCTCCTCACTCTCTCTATATTTCTCCATGAAACCTCTTAATAAATGTATTTCTTCTATAGTAGACCTACCCGACATGAATCCAAACTTATTTTGAGAAACATTAGTATCACGTCGTAACCTATGCTCAATTTCTCTCTCCCATAGTTTTATGTATGACACATTAATTTAATTCCTCTATGATTTGCATACTCTTGTTCATCCTCTTTATTCTTAAAAATTGAAGCCAACACATTTATTCTCCACTTATCTAACATTTTTTAAGTCTTCAAAATAATATGAAAAAATTTACTAAGCAAAAAATTCCTTCATCTCCTAGAATATCATCACGTCCAACTATTTTTCCATACTTCATTTTCTTTAAAGCCTCTATAACTTCAATTTTACTAATATGAAGATAAAATAAAAATATCTATTTTCATTTGGATGCTAAGGTCACTAAATTCAATCATATTCTTATAATCTGTATTGAAAAGCTTATTGAAATATCTCATCATAAAAACATAAAGAAATAATATTATAATAAAAATGTAAACACATTTCAAAATAGATAATCTAGTTCCATTTTGATTACATAATTATAATTTGTTTTTTTAATTTTTGAATGAGCATATTAATATTTTGTGTTATATAATTATTAATAAATGCATTTTATATTTAATTTTTCTATCATGATCGATGATTAAACAAATAATTAGATCTCTATCATACTTTCATGTTTTTGAACTAAACATATTTGAATCATTTAGAAATATTCCATCTTCTTATTTTATTTGTGTTGCATAAAATTATTTTGAATATTTATTTATTACTTGAGATTTGATCTACTGGTTATGCACTTCATTTGTTTTTCATGTGGCCCAAGCTTACAACTTACTATTTGTTATGAAAAGAAAATGCATGGAAACTTAGAAAACGCCCAAACTATGTTAAATTTCCAATGATAAAAATATTAAAATAAAATTTCTGTGGACGAAATTAATCTGATCTGTCAAAAAGGAATAAAAACCAACTCCAACTCGCAATCAATGAATTATAATAAGTTAAGTACATCAATACAGAATCTTCAATGATCTTACTTATTTGTTTGTTTATTTTCAAATTATTAAGGTTGAAAAACAAATGAATGGCATGTGGCTTTCTTGAGCTCTGATTTTCCACATGATGGATGATGCACTAATAAAGCTGCCATGCGAATAATAATCACTTTAAGGAAAAGGCAAAAGGAAAATCAAACATTAAATAGGAGAAAAATCCAAGGATAAAAAAGGTAAATAAATGTGACTACAAGATAAAACCTTTTTTTTTTTTGACAAGTTAACAATATTATAGAAAATCTGAGTGGCATGTGCCAATTAAGTTGCACAATATGGTGGTGGTGGTGGTTTATTAGAACATGCTTGGGATAATTAGGTTGAGTTAGTTGGTCATATATATATAAATAAAAGGGTAACACCTCACCCTACCCAATCCTCCCATGTGATACCTTCAGCTTTATGGATGTGATTCTAAATCCAATCATTCTTAAAAATCTACCAAATCTATCCATACATTGTCACATCACTATCATATTAAGGAATAGGTTGGTACCATACATATATTCTTCTATATGGGTATACATTATATATATATATATATATATATATATATATATATATATAGAGAGAGAGAGAGAGAGAGAGAGAGAGAGAGAGAGAGAGAGAGAGAGAGAGAGAGAGAGAGAGAGAGAGAGAGAGAGAGAGAGAGTACAGGAAAATCGGGTGATAACAGTAGATGAAAACCGCTGTAAATTATGGTGGCATTGTTGGCAGAATAATCATCGATTTTTTTCTGCTGTCATTATGTCGGTGTCCGCTGGACCCATTGTATTTTCCGTCGGATTCCCCCGTCAATTTTAAGTGAATTTTTTTGGTGAAACTTTTTGTTGGAAAATCTGCTAGAAAATAACCTATTTCTCCCCAACTTGTCCCTCTTCCTCATTTCCATGCATTTATGTCCAAAGTCAAAGCCGACGTCTGCTCCGCTCCCAACCACTGATCCAGGTCTTTTTTATCTTTTTTTTTTCTCTCCATTTCTTCAAGATTTTTGAGGTAAAACTAGTCATCTTCACTCCTTTTCTTTTTGTGCAATTTGAACTGTTAGAAAAAAATTTTAATCGATTTTAGAGAGTTTTTTTTACTCAATATTGTATAAATTCATAGATCTAGTTTTTGGATTTAGGGTTTCATGTATAAAGAACTTTATGTTCATTTATTTTGATACGCTATTAAATTTCTTAGGGTTTAATTTAGGATTTGTTTAAGATTTTTTTTAATAGACATTAAAGGATCAATTTTGATGCTTATTAGTTTGTGCTTTTAAGGCATTTAATTTGGCTACAAGTTTGTTGAGATATAGTAAGAGAGCGAGCTTTCAACAGAGAGAGAGAGAGAGAGAGAGAGAGAGAGAGAGAGAGAGAGAGAGAGAGAGAGAGAGAGAGAGAGAGAGAGAGAGAGAGAGAGAGAGAGAGAGAGAGAGAGAGAGAGAGAGAGAGAGAGAGAGAGAAAATGAAAATAAAGTGAGAGAGATTGCAATAGATTGAGAAGAGAGAGAGATACGCTGTAGCATAGAAACACTTTGATTGGACACATGCTTCATTTGTTACCAATCCATATAATATATGATTGGTATTATGTGCTAATGATTTCACTCGATACAGTCAGTCAGCTTCACTTTACTCTTGTTGACTAGTTATATTAACTTAAAAAAACATCGCTAGCTAGGTATTATGTGCTGATGATTTCACTCCTTACTCTTCAAATACTAATGTTCATCTAAACAAAGCGAATATGCTTTATGGAGAAATGAGAAAAACATATAAATCATCCTATGTAAGCTAGAAAAAATATTTTCCCCTAGATTCTTAGATTATATGGAACATCTTCCAATCCATTTGCCTTATGAGAGTAGAGATGGAGGACCATTACAATATCATTGGATGTATCCATTCGAGAGATAAGTTGTTTATTTAATACACTATGCCTTTAATATTTCTAATCCTATCACATTATTATCATATTTAAATAGATATTTGAACAAGTTAAAAAATATATGAAGAATAAAATACTTTAGAAGGATCTATATGTGAAGTATATTTAGCTCAAGAAACCATCTACTTCTGCTCATACAACTTCAAGCCCCATGTGAGAAGTATAAGAACAAAAATTGATTCTAACATGAACTTCAATATCGATAAACAATCACAATCTTCATTGTCAGACTTTAGAAGGCATGGGAAGGTCAGTAGAAAATGTAATTTTCAAGTATATATATATATATATATATATATATATATATATATATATATATATATATATATATATATATATATATATATAAAATTGACTTTGGTGATTGATATCAAATCTTAGGGAGATCTCGATGGCTTCGAATTTCTTGGGTTTGAACCTTGGGCTTTAAATAATCTATGTTTTAAATTTCAAGTAATTTGGAGTTCATTTGATCTTTCAATTAGTGAACATGAATTTACATTGCATAATTAACATAGAATTAGAAAAATATAAAATAAATCTAGACATTTAAAAATTTAATATATTTTTCAATGAAAAATAAAAGCCTCATCTAAAAATTTAAAAAAAAAATAGAATTAAAGAAAACTCAATAAAGAAATAAATAAAATGGTATATATATATATATATATATATATATATATATATATATATATATATATATATATATATATATATATATATATATATAATTAAATTGTGATGATTTAAAGTGGTTTGAAATTAATTTGGACTAAAAATCGAAATAGCCTAATTACTTACATTTTGTTTCATTTTTTTATTTTTTCCTAATTACTTGAATTTTTATTTCAAATAATGGGATGCTTTTATAAAAATAAAAAATAAAAACTAAATTACATTCAACTCCATATTATATTTAGAATTTATTAAAAACCAGAAGCCACTTAAATCTTAAGTAAAAATAATAGTCAAAGTTTAGTCAACTTAATTGATGAAGGATATTAAATAATAATAATAATTTATTTTAAATCCTAAAAATTCAAAAGTAAATCAAGATAAGAGAACAAATAGTAAAAATAAAATTGATTTAAAATTCATAAACTAAACATACAACTTAAATTAAATAATTAAAATATAATATAATAATTTAAATAAAGAAGATAAATAAAACCAAAATATTTTATGTAATTAATTTGATCCCTTAAAAGGAATCCAATGCATTAAAATTATGATCCTAGGATCTTTCAATTATGAACTTTAAGTTCTTAAAGTGATCAATTGACAATATTATTTAAAACCTAAATTATTAAAACGCCTAAATAAAATGAAGGACTCTATGCATTGGATTTGATTCCTTATGGGAGATTAAATTTATTATAAATATGAGCCTGACTTGTTAATCAATGACTCATTGCAATTGAGGGTTGTTGAGTGTTATGCTTTTTTAAAACTAAAATAAATAATTGAACACCTAAAATATATTCTTTAAAATAAATCTTAAATTGGAAAATGCTAAAATTTAAATTGAAATAAATCTAGTTTAAACTTTAAAAAAATTAAAATAAAATATTATATAACATTAAATAATAATATACTTAGGAGACATCTTAAACAACATAGCTTGTTGCACACACTTTTGATGGTTTAATAAAGCTACTAACTCTAGCTAGCCTAGGCTAGGTTGGTGATGTTATTTGTTATGATGTGAATGCCTTGCTTAGAGTGTATCTTGTGCTTGTTTACTTACTTTCCTACAGTCTAGATATCATGATTATATTTTTTTTGGTGCACCTTAGACTCTTCTAGGTTGCGCTATATGAATTAGGTTCTATACACCTGCATACATTATACTTATATATTCTGTATATACATTACTCTTTTATTTTCCTATATAAAGTAAAATATACCTAGGACCTGATGTAAATGTAAATGAGTAAATATAAATAGAAAGTTCTAGATTCTTATATAATTCTAGATCGAGTTGTATATTGTCAAGAGTTATAAAGATTAAAAGATTAAAGATTATTGCTTATATATATAAAAGTTCTAAAAGGAAATGAATCTTCTTCCTTTGAAGATCATCATCTTTTAGAATCTTAAAGAAGATCTTCAAGCCTGATAATAAAGGCTAAAAAGTAAGCAATCATATTTAAATATAGAAGTAGAAATACAAGCCTGTTGCGGTGGAGCTTGACCACTTTTACTTTTTTTATTAAACCCTAATTTATACTCTACATTAAAAATAAATGAATAAAAGTTATATTTATATACTATTCTTTTATATACTGCTTTATACTACATGTATTGCATTCATATGTGTGGTATTAATTATATTAGAGGGTAGCCTTTAATTTTCATAGGTTTCTTTTGATGTGCATGTTTCAAACTTTATAGAAACATGTATGCTAATTCTAGGATGATACGATAGTGCCATTGTATACACGAACTCCTTTACCCTTGCATGTATGCATACATGCATTTTAAATTTCTGTAATGTACACTAGCTTAGCACATAAGCCAATAGTAAGAAATAAGGAGCCGAAGAGTCAGAGTTATAGTAGTTTTCATAAGGGTTAGGGTCATTATACTGCTAGATTTTTTTTAAAAAAAATTTAAACTTAGAAAATCTTAGAAGTTTAGAGTTAACAAATAGTAAAATTTAGAGTTCATGATATCTTTGAGCAAGGTCACACTAGATAGGTGTGTTTGCATATTAAAGAGTCCTAATTAAATTCTAAACTGAAAATCCTTGATTCCTTAGATATAAAGCTATCCTATTTTGTAGTATAAGCTGATTTATTACTTTTAAGATGTTAGCTGGTAGCCCACTCAAGGCAGATATAAGTCTAAATTATATAGACATTTATCTAAATATACTATATGGGATGGTTATTCAAATCTTAAATGAATTACAAATATCAAGCTAAAACTAAATCAATTTTTAGAATTTTTGAACTCAAATCTTTGATCAAACCTTTATAAATTTGAAAATATAGTCCCCACTTAAATTAATAGTATTCTAAAGAGTTGTCTTGAGATGTAAATAATTATAGAGGCTTACCTTTATAGTAAGATTTGAATGTAGTAAAAAATAAACCTATCTTAGTTCCTTTCTAAGGTAGGGGAATAATTATGTGAACATAGACTAGCTTTATACATTGATTTATACGTTCATATTCAAAATGATAGGTGAATGTTCCTTTTATCCTTCAAGATGTGTTGAACATTTCTTATGTTGAATTTAGATATAAAAGTAAATGGTTTTTCTTTTCAAATTAATAGTCGAGCATCAGTTTGTCTTTCGAGACAATAGATGTTATGCTATGCGGATTTGTCTGAAGAAACATTAAAGCAAATCATGTGGCACATTCAACATTTATTTGTCCACAGTAACATTCTTCAATGGATTTCTATTATTGGAGAACTTTAATACAATAATCTCATCATTTGATGATAAAGTTTTACTTTGAGTCTTATATAGTAATTGTGATCCCCCAAATATTTAGATCAATAAAATCTCTTCCTCAACAATAAATCACTTCAATATCGACCTCTCATGTTTTATTTTATTCCCAACATAATATTTTAAGACTAAGAAGAATCTATAAATGATAAATCCTATTAGTGCTTAATTTTATATTACTAAGAATGATGAAAATTAGAAGTTACCTTTCAAATGTGTTCATCAATCGGTATTGAATATGACCAACTAATTTGACTTCATTTAATATATGAATCAAAATCACAAACAATAATAGGAAGACTAATTCTTTCATCTAATATAGTCAATATAGTATTATAATGTAATATCTCTAATTCATTTGGAGTGATAATATTGGCATAAATTAATTTTTAAAAAATGTGATAATTCCACAAAAATGCACATAATCTCATTTGATGGCGCACATGATATAAGGGTAATTGATATGATTTTTTTTATAAAACATGACAATTATGATTTTTAATGCCCATAATTTTATAGTTAGGTATGTTTACACATCTTGAAATAGTTAATGTATAGCCTTTAGGTATTTTCAAAATTTTCAACTTTACATAACATCACTTTATCTTTCTTTGGACGAATTTGTGGAAAAATGTAGCTACCATCCTCAAAAGTTTGTGGATGTAGTTTGCTCTTTAATCCAATTTTAATCAAATATTATCATGATTGTAAGTTATCCTCTTTTCAAACTAGCATTACTAAATTTGCTAATGGAGAATTACATATTTTGTATATGTGATAGAATTTTAATTCCATTATTTCTTCTAGGCTATTTTCAAACTTCTTTCGAATTATAAAAATAAAATTTTGTGTGGCAAAAAATGTATTTGTCAAAAGCACAATGACATAAGAGATACTATAAAGATTTATATCTTCTATATGAACAAGTAAAAACAAATCTTGCTTTCATGCTCCACCTAAAATTCATACCGTATGTTGGAAAAATCATCAATGACCCGTATTATTGTAGCACACATATTGAAAGTTTTTCTAGTTACAACATTATAACATTGAATTCCATGCCATAATTCACATAAATCCATGGTTGAAGATAAATATCAAGAACATTTCCAAGACTTATCTCCCTTGATATAATAATATATAAAATGAAAAAAATTTTATTTCATTCTAATCCAATGAGGTATGTTATAAAAAACTAAAAGTAATTGTCAAATACTATATGTATTACTCATAATATTAAATAATATAAAACCAACACTAGTTAAATTAAGATGAATATTATGTATATTAGCAAAAAAAAAAAAAAGGTTATTAATTGAGAGTCAAAGGATTTCCACATTTCTTCATCAGTGGATGTAATAATATGTCACATCCTATCCCAACATAACCCATATACCTTAATAGGTTATATCATTTTTGGTGCGAGATAAATCATTTGCTAAGATCTTTAATTTGGAGAGATTTTTTTTATCATTTAATTCATAATAGAGATACTAAAAATCATCAATGTAAAGAATGAAAATATCTTCTCAAGTATATTCACATTCAAATATATTCATATCAAAATATTTTATATAATAATCATGGCTGTCAATTATTTTCAATAAAATATAATTAACCCATGATTTCAAAAGAATTCATATATCTGATAAAAATGAAATAACTTTAACTGTAATTTTTGGATCTATTATGCAAGTGTCTTACCCTTCCCTAAAATATGTAAACATATAGAGTGAGAAGATAGCTCAGTAGGTTGCATAGAACCTACAATTGTACTCAATGCAAGGAATATAGAATAATATGCATGCCTTCATCAATTGAATTATGAAACGACCATCTGTTGAGCCAAAATCTTTTTTATATTTACTCTTATGCATGTATTATATATAATGTAATCATGATTAAGATTATCATATTGAAATTATATATTCATGTGTTCTTATGGTCATCTTGTATCTTTATGCATGCTAATATGTCTTCAAATGTATCATATGTATATAGATAGCATATGTTATAAGTGAGATGTTATGAAGCATCATGATGTTCGTGTTCATTGATACTATGTATCATGTTATGCCATGAGTATCATGTATGCTAGTATTATGTATCGTATGAAATAATCATGTATATAATAATTATATACTAGATAGAACTATTAAGATAATTATGTATCATCATAGAATATATTATATATATTATACATATCATATCTAAGAATCACTGCATCATATACAAATATATCAGTAAAAAGAGACAGGTGGCATCATGAGTAAAATTTTTCACTACAATCATAATCATATCAAATCCTCTTATGTCACCCATCATATCTTGTGAATATTTAAGGAAAACCTATTTGTCCACCCTTTTGCACAAGGTATCATATCATATCTCTGTCAACTTGAATCATATAGTATTTAGATTTTTTTTGCATACACACATTTCACAACATATGCATAAGAAAGACCTATATATTTTTTCATTATTCCAATAAATAAATTATAATAAGTATGTGTGCTAAATAATTGAACCACTTAAGTTATATATGTCATAATGTATGGACTATATCAAATGTGCATGTCCATTGTTCTATCTTGATTAGATGCAACAATCATTTATCATTTTCTTACTGTATACACTTCTGATTCAAATTAGAGAGTATGTCTCAAAATGCGAAAATATATAGTGAAATTTAAATATGATGTCGAAATTATGTAGCATGGGTAGATCTACAACATACTAAAAGTTATACGGTCAAAGTTTATTAAAATTTGAGATATCACATCTTTTGTAGATTTTGATCAATTTAAATATTAAAAATCTTGTAGAAATTGAAAAAAAAATAGTAGTTGTGTAATGGATTCCTACTAGGAGATGAGTAATTTACCTAATTAGTTAAATAGATGAAAATGCCTCTACGAACTCAAACCTTTCTTTCTCTCTCTTTTTTATCCTCTCTTCTTCCCTTCAATCTATTTCTTCTTCTATCAACTAACTAAGGAAATGGGGATGGATTTGGAGCATTGGATTTGAATATTTATATAAATATACTAAAATTAACAAGCACTATAGTGCCATCATTCCCTTGCCACAACTCTCTCAGTGGAAATTTTGAGAACTATAAAATAGAGAGCTTAGCACCACTATACTACTTATAGTATCACATTTCCACTTCTTGGTATCCAAACACCACAACGCCCAAACTATAGTTCTACTGCATTAATAAGCATTACAACACCTTACAAGGGCAATTCTCAACTTGACACATTTAATCCCAAATTCAAGTTGCAAACTCATTGTCAATCCAATTAAATATATAAATCTTACAAGATTCAATTCAATCATTATGTGCTTCTCACAATAAAAGAGGCCATTACATAATAAGCATCTCTATTTATGTGTTTATAATGTCAAATAATCTCTTCACCATTTTTTTTTTTTAATCATATTTGATGTGTAAAAGTTAATGAAAAATATCAAACAATTTAAGCTGACTTTATTTGATATTTTTTCCCAAAAATTTTCTTCATAGTACTTGACAACAGCAACCCTCCATAAATGTGAAATATGTCTTGATTAGATCTTTTTTTAAAATAGCATAAAATAATTAAAATTTGCATCTTATTTTATATATTCAAGATCAAATGCTTCATTACCTTTTATCTTTTATTTCTTATATGTTCTTAGGAAATAATGCCCATTTGGGGAAAGCATTAATTAGTAACTCCATTAATATATTAGAAGATCATGTAGAGCACTTCAAATAAAAAAAGATACAATATATAAGATATCTTTGAGAATGAATTATACTCGGTGAAACTCTGCTCCTATATCCTACATTAAATGAGCAAAATTTACATCATCATCATTTACTTAATCTAAAAAAAGCACATTATGTTCATCCACTAAATTTATGGGGCCATTATTTGAAGCAAATGTGTCCCTTATTAATCCTGCTTTGTCATATGTGCTTGCATTCCCAATATGAAATGGTGTTTCCTCTTAATTAGATATGACAATAAATGTTTCATTCATTGCACCATCATCTATAATACATTGTTCCTCCCTATGTAGATTTCATATAGCATATCCAACAACAAATATCATTTGGAAACTAAGTGATCCTTGATATATTTCAAATAATGAAATTATCCATTAATGTGTGATTTACATGGATATACTATATACTTTTCTAATGAATTATGGCTCAAACTTGCAAACTCCGAAAGAAGTATCGACCCTATTTACTTAATCTTGACTCCATTTAGATTTTTTTAATCAAATTCCTATCCATTTTAAGTGAAAAATGAAGGTTCAAATTATTGTTAAGAATAATTATTTGTTGATATAGCTCATTATTTAATTGCTTACATAACATATAAATGAGGTTTTATAAAATTACAGACACATCAATGGAGTAGCATCCAAATGTAGAAGGTGTGCTAGTCTTAGACTACAATGCGTTTTAATAAAATATCTATACATATTGTAGAATGATCCGGCCACCACATGATTGTCATCACCATTACTTTAGAAATGACAAAAATGTGTTAATGTAGAGGTGTTTTTGTTCAACAAAATAAAGACTTGTCCAAAATATTTGTTTGACAATAATATAAAATTTTATAGTTAACTGTTATATTTTTATTATAAAGGCTATTTAATGGCCCTAGCTATTCTATCAGGATTAAAGGCCGTTAAAAGTACCCTTTTGGTTTTCTTTTTTATTTAAACTATTGTATATTAATAAACCTACCAATTATTGAAGCTAAAATTATTTATGCAAAAATTTATGTTGTATACATTTTTAATTTGGATATAAGCATATAAAAAAGAAGCTTATTTATAAACCATCCTAGTTTTAATATATAATAAATTTTGATCCTAAAAAACTTTAACATAAATTCTTTAAATACCAACGTAATATTTATTTTAGGAATTTTTAACAAAAGGCAATGTAATATTGAAATCATTCATATTTATAAATATATCATTCAAATATTTTCTTTGATAATAAAATCGCTTGATCAAATTTGAAAGATGACAATCAAACAAACAACTTAAATTTTTAAGCAATTCTTAATAAATTAGTTTTAATGTAGACTAATACGCAAATTGGTTATAGTGCATTTTAAAATTTGAATATTAGATTTGTAAATAAAAATATTTTCAATGGTATACATATAAATCTAAAAAAAAAAAGGTTCTATTAAGTTTTCTCCAAACTTTAAAGGAATACTAAGCATATTTTTTTATTAATTAATTCTACTTTAAATTCTAATTTTTCAAAGACTTCAATGATTTTTTAAGTTGATGATTCATATAACATATGTTAAAGAAAGCCTTAAATTCTTAAAAATAAAAATAAAAACATTCTCTCTCTCTAAACAATTTTATAATCATACTTAATTGCTTTTAAATATTCAAAAAACAATCACACTTTGAGAACAAATAGACAACTTATAATATTGTCATTAATGCTCATGACTAAAATTATTATTTTTAAATAATTCATTTTAATCTTCTGAATTATAATTACTGAATCATTAATCTCACTATGTATACTACTCCATAAAGACTTGCTTTTAAATTTTCTTATGCATAATCAGGTCATCTTAAAAATTCATCAATTATTATGCTATTTTTTTTGCTTACCATATATATATAATTATATATGGGTTGGGAGTCACGAGCAGGCTAGCTATGGCATGGGTGAATAATGACTATAGGGATCTAAGAAAAGGGTTCAACTAGGGTTGGTTTGATGAATATATGGTTATTGAAATTTAGGGTTCAACTAGGGTTGGTTGGATGAATATATGGATAATGGTTATTCTTAACCACTGCTATTAACAACAATTTCAACTGCAACAATTGCTAATATATGGCAATGATAATGGTGATGTTGCAATTTTATAAACTTTTTGGTTGTGGATCAAGAATCAATTATTTATTAAAAATATTATCAAAATTGGTTATAATCTTATAATCAGTTTTAGACCGTAATCAACAGCAATAATCTTACACTTATGAAACAAGTAGTGATGGGAAGCAAAAATATTATAAAAGAATAGTTCATTGGATCTGATCCCTTGCATAAAATTCTATCCGTTAGCATGGCAAGCCTAGATTCGGTCTATCAAAATAATAATTTGATCATGCATGTTGTCGGGTCAGAAAAAAAAAAAAAAATGGGACCAATCAATATATAATAAATATATATTACCAATAGAAACTTTGAATATGTTTTAATACATAAATCATGTTGGAGAAGAAGGGCCGGGAGAGTATGGGAACATATATCTGTGTAATGAGCCCGATTCACATGCCTATTAATAGTAATAATAACATTTTTCTACGTTTTACGCTGACTAAATTTAGAAAAAAAAATGAACAACAGTGGCTTAGAGAGTATTAATTAGTGATGATCAACTATTGCAAATATAAACACAAGAGCTAAATGAATCATAAAAAGTTAGAACCGTACGTAAGAATAAAATAGAAAAATATTTCATCATGAAGCTCTGTAATAGTTTTTTTATTAATTTCTAAATTAACTTTTAAGTACAAAAAATTTAAATTAAAATAATTTTTATATTAAAAAATTATTTTATAAAACAGTAAGAAAATTGTCCCAAACGAAATCTAAATTTTCTTATTATACCTTAAATATATATATATTTTTTTTTTCAAAGAGATGAATAAATTAAGATAGTAGATATTAATATACTCAACTGCTTTTCTCTTTGACAATCCTACCCCAACTTTCCATACCACAAAAATAGTTATTACTATTGCTAATTTGCAATAATTAAAAATAAAACCGGGGAACAAAGATAAGGTACATATATATTGTTGAAACAAACTCTATGAATATTGGCAGCATATTAAATATCTTTCTTATTAGATTTGAGGACAATCATAGTGAGCAGACAACCATTAAATTCTTGCTACATTAATCAAAATTTTATAACATTTAAGAGCACAAAAGTAGGTAAACTACATTAGTACTGCAATTAAAAAAAAAAAAATCAAATTCTCAATTTTTTTTTTCTTTCTGCTTATAAATCATATTTTTTACTTCTCTTAGTAATTAATTAAGGAAAATAATTTATCTGATTTTTACCAACTTAATTAAAAAAAAAAAAAAAGGCATGATAGGGATATGATATTATTTAAATGGAGTTTGTGGATATATGAGAGGTTGTTTTAGAGAACATCACATCTTCTGATAGCTAACGAAAGAGCTGTCTTTGCTCATTAAAAACATTAAAATGTACTTAATTTACTGTTGATTTTGTATTTTCTCATTCAAATGTCTGCCTCTGGGTGACATCCCTTAACCAATAACTGTCATTCGCTTTTATATGTCTTGATTGATTTATTAATTAAAAAAATAAAATAAGGGAGCCTGCAGGATCCAATTCTATCAGATCTGTTTTAATCAGACTAAATTTCATTAAATTGAAAAAAATAATTTTATTTCATATTGATTATTATTCAAATGAATTTTACATATTTTGTATGTTGATAATGGTTTGAAGATTAATTATTAAGCACATCATTCGATCTATTAGTGAAGAAAGAAAATTGTTAATTCATGATGAGGTTCAAAGTAATAATATATTACTTAAAAGGCTGAATATATGAGGAGGATAAGAAGGAAATAAAATGGTCCCTTCCTTCCAAGTTAAAATGGAAGAGGACTTGTATATATGCTTCGTACTTAAGATTCTTTGCAGGATACAAAGTGATATACATGGAGACAAATAGCATGATTTCTCCATGGGAATCATGCAATGAGTGTTCATACTCTTATGAAATGCTTGATAGTAATTTTGAGCAGGACCACTTCTTATGCTTCTTGAGAAGCTTATATTACCATCAATGGAAGTTGGTAATATTTTTATCAATAATATGGTCAATTTTAGAAAAAGAAGCATTAAAAAGCAGCCCCAAATGTTTATTTAAACTAAACTCGGGCTTCGTTTGGGACTGCTTCCTTACTTCTCCTTAAAGCAAGTTTTTAGTATAAAAATGTTTATTTTTTACTAGAAAGTGATTTTAAGAAGCAGTAAGAAAGTCGTCCACATGAAACCTCAGTGTTGAATAGATTCAGTGAAGGATGGCAAAAATAAAAATAAAAATAAACTACATAATAAGTTTCTTTGAAATCACATTAATTGTGCACAAATCTCAAGGCAATCTGAATAGGAGGACAAAAAATTCAGCTTAAATTAATTAATCTCCGACTTAAACAAACTAATCAAACCAATCAACTAGATGCACAAACCAATGATCATACAAAAATGATTCAATACGAGTCCAAATAAGTCGAGATAATGTATTTTAAACATAGTTAAATTTTTTGAAATATTAATTAGAGGATCAAATGATCTTCATATTTGGCATGCGCACAACCAAACCAAACATCTTATTTAAAGAAATTCAATGAACTTGATATATCATCAAAATTTATATTGGTCGGGCACGAATCTCAAGGCAAAATCAAGTTGGAAACTTCAAAAATTAAATCTGGGATCATCTGAACTCCAATTTCAGCAAACTTATAGTCAAACTAAACTTCTCAAAAATACAAACCCAACGACACCAAAATCGACCCAATCTGAGCTCAAATGGGTCAAAATCAAACACCCAAAGAACATTTAGAAGGTTCAATCCATAATTTGGATTACCAAACATTTTCCAAACATGACATGTTTATAGTCGAATCAAGCGGCTCGACGAAACGAATCTAGTGAGCCCATGATCAAGGGAATCAACATCAGTCGTCCATTTAAACCACTCCCAATTTACCTATGATCTTCCTTCTATTTGCTGGCCATGCCACTCTCGAAGAACTATAAATAGACCACTCATTTCTCATGAGCAGGGACCATAAGCAAGGAAGTATGAAGAGAAGAAAGAGAGCTCTCTTAACACTAGGCTCCTCCTTGAACACCGCCAGACTTCTACCCGAAAGTCGACCGACACCGGAGTTCTGCTTGACTGCCAACTAAAGCTGGACTTCTGCCGACTGACACTAGAATTCTGCCCGATAGCCAACTGATGCCAGATCTAAGTTCTGCCCGAGTGCCAACTGACATCGGAGTTCTACCAGACATTCGACTGACACCAAATCTCTTCCCGACCTTCAATTGAAGCCAAGTTTTTGCCCGACCACCAAACACTGCCGAATTTTTGATCTCTATTTGTAACTGGATTTCAACTCAACGGTTGATTATTGTAATCTGATCATCCTCAATTTTAAGGATGAGTCAATCACTTGTAATCCAATCAAACACTAGTGGAATTACTTCAACTGGGCGTGACCCCATGCTTTTTTCTTTTTTCAGAGTTTTCTATATAAAATTTTGGTGTACCTTTTTTTCTTCTGTTTGTGTGCTGGATATCCGTAAAAGGCTAAGATGAAAATTTCTAACTCTATTGCCGTGTATATACTAGCCCGCAATAGAGCTTAAGATCAATTAATTCTAGCATGATGAAGACATTAAGGAGTTCTTTAGTTTGACGTATTCAAAGTATTACAAATGCTATGGTTTTTAAAAAATTACTGTTTGGTTTGAAGCATAAGGAATGCAATGTAAAATTATTAAAGTATTTAGAGTTCATCCTCAAGTTAATTTTTTGTGTTTTTTCTGAAAATCATTAGATTTTATCAAGGTCCAAATGCACGACAAAGTAATTTTCATAGCTACCCATCATCGGACGAAACCACTCCCACCCTCACTAACTATCACAACATTATTACGCCTTGCACCACATTCATTTTACTTAAAAAAAAAAAACATTTACTCTCGATACTCCTTGCTATAACATCGTGAGTTATTAGGAGGTGCTAAATTTATTAGAATTATGTGTTGTTATATTTAAATTATTATGGTTGCGTCCTAGAACATTCACGATGACGGAAAATACATAAAGTTTAGTGTACAAGATTTGTATGAAGATCCAACAGAGAAACATATAAAAGAGAGAGTTGCAAGAGTCATAAAAGACACCAAGATTTTTACGTGAAAAACCCTGAAAAGGAGAAAACACACGCGACCTAGCCTAATTAAAATGCTTTTACTAGTGCTTCTTGTTTATTACAAATGAGACCCTTCTTTGGGGAAAAGGCCTTGGCTTGATGTAGCAAATATACATCATATAAAGCACATTATATGGTGGGAGTAGGAAGAATTTAGTTATATAAGAGTTATTCTCAAGCGAGTCTTGTTCTGTTCGTTTGGTCGGTATGATCATATTCGGGTGATGGAGGTTCATGGGATCATAGTTGGTGAGCGAAGGAGGTCGGAGGGACTATAATTGGCGGGTGACGGGGATCAGAGGGGTACCATAGTTGGCAGGCAATGGTGGTCAAAGTGATCATAATCGACGAGCTATAGTGGTCGAAAGGATTGTAGTCTTTTGGCTACAGATGTTAGAGGGACAGTTGTCGACTGGATACAAATATCAAAGGGATTGTATTCGGGCGGGCGACGATGGTCAGAGGGACCTTAGTTGATGGGTGAAGGTGGTTGGAGGGATCGTAGTCAGTAGGGACAGAGTTCAAAGGGATTGTAGTCGGCAGGCGATGATGGATCGAGAGACCATAATCTTGTAGCGACTGTGGTCAAAGGGACTATAATCTGAGGGAGATGGTGGTCGGAGGGACTATAGTAGATGAGTGACAAATATTAGAGGAACCGTAGTCGATGGGTGATCGAGGTCAGAGGGACCGTAGTCGGCATGTAACAGAGGTCAGAAGGACAGTAGTCAGGGGATGATAGTGGTCAGAGGGACCGTAGTCGTCGGAGGATGGAGGTCAGAGGGACCGTAATCGGCAGATGACTAAGGTCGAGTGGTGTGTCGATGGCTACAGTTGGAGGTCCGACGGCCAGCGGATGTTAGGCGGTGATTCACCGACGGGTAGTGGTCTAGCGATGATTAGTGACCAGGTGGAGGTCCAACAGCGGTGGGCTCCTGGGTGGAGTTTTGACAGGGGTCAACGAACAGGCAGTGGTCTAGCGACAATCAGAGGATGAGCGATGGTCCAGAGATGGTCGTCGGCCGTGTGGTGATCCAGCATTGATCGACTGAAGTTTGCTAGTAATGGTGCTTGGATAGAACTCCAGGATCCTTGAAGCCTCAAAGCTCTATCCAATTTTCAGCCAAATGGTCCAAGCATCCAAAAAGCATGATATATTTGGATATGATTTAACCATCCAATTAGTGATTTGAACCTTTCAAATGTGGTTTGGCCTGTTGATTTTAACTCATTTGGGCTCGGATTGTGCCGATTTTGTTGTTGTTGGGTTCTTCTCACCGGGATGTTTAATTTGACTATAAATTTGATGAAATCAAAGTTCATATCGTCCCACATTTAATTTCGAATATTTTCAATTTGAATATATCTTGATATTCATGTTAAATAAAGACAATTTTTGATGACACGTTAATTATATTAATTTGTTAATGTTATCACATATATTTAATATTCATTAAAATTTATAATATTTCTTATTACAATATATCATCATTGATTTTTTTTTACTGTATTTTTTCATTACTCTTATTTCTTATTTTTAGATAGATATATTTATATTAATATTAATTTATATCAAATAAAAATATAGCTTCATGTAATTTTTATCTGATACAGTGAAACGAAGAAAATGATAATGTGAAAGCATTAAATCTTGAAGCCATATTTTCCATAGCTTCGGTGCTCACCATTCTCATATCAAACTCCTGACAGCAATCACATGTATGGACAACCATAGACCCACCCATAATTATCATCCCACATGGTATTCTGTGATGGCAACATGACACTTCTGACCCCCTTACTCTTTCATTATTTTTTCATCTCTCTCTCTCTCTCTCTCTCTCTCTTTCGATCGATACGATCGATCGATTTCTTACCACAATAAAAACGTCACCAAACTTTCCATCAATGGCTCAGTGAGTCATCTCTCTCTCATTCTTAATTGAAATCATGGTTTTTCTCATATGAACCTCTGCACTCCATC
This sequence comes from Dendrobium huoshanense, assembly GCA_016618105.1. Taxonomy (NCBI): domain Eukaryota; kingdom Viridiplantae; phylum Streptophyta; class Magnoliopsida; order Asparagales; family Orchidaceae; genus Dendrobium; species Dendrobium huoshanense. The sequence continues at coordinate 598,358 of CM028350.1, forward strand.
CTCATCTTCTTTCGGTAACCAAACCAATCAAAGAACAGTAGAGAAGCCCTCTTAGTTGGACTTAGTGCTTTCTACATGAAAGTTTATATTTTCTTTTCCTTTTTATTCAGTACCTATTCCTCTGCTCTCTTCTCTTCTGATTGACTGGTTGGGCCTTATTCGTTTACTTGAAAAAGCCTTCCTTTTTTCCGTAGAAATGGAGGTCTGAGCCAATTAAAACTAAGTTTCTGGCTCTGTCTGTTTCCAAGTTGTTATCTTAAGGTTATTGGGAATGATACCCATGTATGGAAAATATTTATTTCTCTACCTTTTTGAGGAATTGATGAAGGCGAAAGTTTCTTGCAGTAATGCACTTTACTCCAATATTAGCTGTAATATTAGTTGGAGTGAGTCGTAATTTTTGGTAATAGAGCGTATGTGATTTAATGCATAAAGATTTAGAGACATTTTTCCTATTTTTTCCTGGTTGTTGATCGGGTTTACCGAAGTTCTTAGAGGTTTCCTCAAACCCTTGATTTTGGATTTGGGGATAAATCAGAAAACTTGGTAGGCATTTTAAGGCGCTGAGCGCCAAACTTTTTGCTGTGGTGAGTTGATTGGCTGAGGAATTGAGCAAATGTCTGCAAAGGTTTTACACATATTTAGTGAAGAAAATTCTGAGTTGCAGAAGCAAATTGGATGCATGACTGGAATCTTTCAAATGTTTGATAGACACAATTTGCTTGGTGGAAGGAGGTTTAAAGGGAGAAATAATAAGAAAATACCTCCAGGTTTGTTTGTCTTTTTCTTTTAATTTATAGTACTTTTGATTGATTCCCTTTTGCAGTTTTTTTTTTTTTTTAATGTTTTCAATGACGCTGTATGCAAATCTATCATGATATCATGATATGATTATTAGTCTGACTTTTAGGTTGAATTTAAGGAGACAAATTTTCATTCTTAAGCTTATGATTTTGTTTTGAAGGACTGATTCCTGCTTTTTGTTTGATATGAGCACCTATTTTCATGGAAGTTTAATTTACAAATTCTCATTATTTATTGGATGCATGTTTTCTCACTTGTTGTTGTTTGGCTAATTTATTTATATTTGGGCATCACTTGTGCTTAGGGGCTAAGATTTAACTTAAATAGGATTCAGTACATCCAGTTTGAGGTAATCTTGAGAGAATTTAAATATGAAAGTTGTTTGACTTAATATTAAATCTTATTAAATATTGTAAACTATTTGGATATTTATTTTACGGTTTAAAATTTCTGTTAAATTTGTTAAATCCTACCAATAGTGGAACTTAAAACATACTGAATTTAATGAATAACGGATTTGAAACGGGATTTGTCAAAATATTATGATTTAAATTCCCTAAAATTTTGTTTGGCAAGATCTAAGCCAAATCCTGCCTAAAATAGTATATCAAACAGCTCTTTGACTTGGCTTATTCTAGACTGCCTGACATACAATGCTGAGCTAAAATGAATTCACTGATTTGTTTGAGATCAATCAGTGCTGTTATTCTATTGTCTTATAAAATTTTAATCTGGTTTTTGCTATGTCTTTTCCTTTTCAGGAAATTCCTTTGTAAATGTCAGCAATTGTGGACCAGATAATGCTACATGTTCTCCTCAATTAGTTCTGGTGAGATTTTCTTTTGATAGAATGAATTTGTTTACCAGTGTATGTATTCAGGCCTATGAACAAATTTTTTGTTCATCCAGGAGAAAAATTTAAGTGAAAACCAAAGAATGTCAATGGAATCATCCAGAACTTCCTTCTCATCCTCATCTTGTTCATCATTCTCATCTATTGAATGTAATAAATCAACTCTTCAAGGACCAACATCCTTCAAGCAAGCAAATTTTCCGGATAAATCTGCAAAGAATTCACCGAAGTCTGAAAGCAAAGAACCACAAAATCTTTCAGGGAAGTCTTCATACAAAGAGGAATTCAAACAGCATGTACTGACCTACATTAATTCTCCAAGACCAATGCACCTATCAAATTCAATGGATGGATCTTATGTGATTAATGGGATAGATACCAAGAAATCAAGATCACATTTGGATCAAAATGAATCATTTAGAGTTCTTATGAAGATCAAAGAAGCTCCATGGACCTTTGAAGCAAAAGAAGTCGCTTTAAATCGTCGGTTTTCTTATGATGGGAGAGAAATCTCAACCAATTTTCTTGATTCTTGTGAGAACGGAAAACGAATATCAAAATTTAGAGAGTTCCCAAGACTTTCTTTGGACAGTAGGGAGAGTTCTATGAAGAGTTCTAACTCTATAATGAAGGATTTTAATGGGAGTAGGAGCAAGAATGAAAAAAACTTCACATATTATAATGCTCAAAAAGAATCTGGAAGCAAGAAAAGTGTTTCTAGTGTTGTTGCCAAATTAATGGGATTGGAAGCCATACCTACATTAAGTTCAAATCATGAAGAAGAAGTTGATAGCATAAATAATTGCCCATTAAATACCTCAAATGATGTGAGAGAGAGTTTTGACTCACCGAGGAGCTCTCAAAAGAATTTAGCTAAACACTCCGAAAAAAATCTAGGAGTAATTTCAAAACCTTCTTGTACTGCAAAGACTCAGATAGAACTTGCTCCTTGGAAGAAGCAGAAGAAGAAGCTTCATGTTACCCAGAACACATTAAAGCAGCAGCCTGAAACTGTTTACAGTGAAATTGAGAAGAGATTGAAAGATCTTGAGTTTCATCATGCAAACAAGGATCTAAGGGCACTTAAGCAAATTTTGGATGCCATAAAGGTTAAGGGGTTGTCGGAATCCAAGAAAAATGAACATCAACTTTCACCAAAATTAGTTACAATTGGTGCTGATGAAAATCTTAGATCTCCAATTGCCCAAAAACCGCCGCTGCTAGCCTCAACAAAGCGAATTAGTACAAGAAGAACTTTTGATAAACCTATTGTAATCATGAAACCTGCAAAATTGCTCAACAGATATAATGTCTCTGCAACTTCTAGCGATCATTTACATGGCTTTACCAGAATACAAAGGCTAAGAACAAGCGAGGCTGTGAATAGAAAGAAGGAACCTTTTAGTAGCAAATTGGCAAGAGATTGCACTCCAAGAGCAAGCCCTAGAATTAATGGCAAGACCGAAGAAAATGGCCAGAAAAGTTGTTCAAGAAGTGATCTTGGTTCATCTAAGCCTCAGCAGCATTCAAGGGATAACGATGAAAAATCTTCATATGCTGTGAGTCCAAGGTTACTGCAAAAAAGGCTTGAAGTTGAAAGGAGGATTCGCTCTTTGGTTTCTTCTTCTGATTCAAGCAAGCATCAGAACTTGCTTACAAATAAGCAGCCATCTGAGTCAGTTTCTCCAAGAATAAAACTTGGACGTCGACCCACCATAAGTCAGCTAGGATATGAGATGTCTCAGAGATCAGTTAGCAATATGAGCTCAGCATCACAGCTGGATATGGAAGATACACCAGCAAAGAAAAACTTTGCTTCCCCAGAACAAGGAGGTCAGAAGGTATTATATTGCAATTTGTATTCTAATTTCTATTATTTATCTCAAAACAATTCACCTTAGGTCCCATTTGGTTGCTTCAAGTTAGAAAACAGTTTTAGAAAATGTAGAAGTCTGTTAAATTCATCATTTGGTTGTACATAGTAAGAAATGAACATTGGTTTTAATCAGTTAAAATCACTTCAAAATCTTCTCATATGTCAGGATTTCTTTCACTCCCAAAATGAGTGAAGCGGAATCTTTATTTCTTAAAAAATGTTGTTCATTAAAAAAAAAAGCCCGTTATAGAAATTTGAAAAGTTAGGATCCATATAGACTCAGCAATTACTGTGGTAAGCAGTGTATTGTTTTATATGTCAAATCTTTCTGAATACAATGTTCTATTTGCTATTGTGATTTCAATGCTGAAAAGTGCTTTGTTTATTTATTTAACTCTTATCCCTATCAATTAATCTCGAAATATCTTGTTTTGCTTGTGTTCTTAGAATCCTCCACATGTACTGGATGAAGAAGCTTCCACCTTAGCTCTTGCAGCTGTGGGTGATGAACAGCCTAGTCCAATCTCTATTCTAGATGCTACATATCTTGATGATAACCTTCCATTTGCAGCGGTGAAGAGAAGCACAAATCTATCTAAAGGTATGGAAACAGGCCCTTTGCTCTGCTATACTATATAGTTTTCTTATAATAGTGTAATTTATGTTCTGTTTAGACAATTTAATCGCAATCTTAACATGCCATTGTGAGAGTGTCCCTGGAGTTGTGGTTAAATTACCGTTTAGTGTATTCTCGAGGTGCAGGGTTTAAATGTTGGGCACTGGAGTTGTGGTTAAATTACCTATAATGTATTCTCCAGGTTAAGGGTTTAAATGTAGGGATGGGGTCGTTTACATAAACTTCTCTATAGAGTCAATATTAGCAATGACTCCATGTCTGGAAATAGAAGAAACCTAATTCAATCATCAAGAGTGAAAAAACTAACAAAAAAGTAGACAAGTACACTAGTCGCCTCCAAAACTTTATACAATTTTACCCAATTGATAGTTGCCTTATTGTTGCTACTACAAATTTTACTATGATTTGACTGTGAGTTTTACATTTCTAATATCTCAAATCTACCTTAAAGACAGAACCCCTCTATTTATAAAGAAAAAAATAGGATAGATGGGATAAATAACATGTCCAAAATGCCCTATATAAAATTACACATAATTATTAGAGATTCTTGGGGGCTCCAGCTCTCAAACCCCTAGGAAGGGGCTCCATTCTCCCCTTCCAACCATCATGGATACTTTACCATGCACATCAATCCATGACTAAGTCTGCATCACACATGCGCTTTATATGGCAGAAAATAGATTTCCATCATAACACTCCACGCATAAGTTAAGAGTCTTCTTGTCTTACTTATTTGAGCCAAATATAGTCTTCAATGACATTTTGAATCTTCTTGGCTCTTTTGTTACACTCAAATCTTTCTGAACTGCTGCTCTAGACTCAGGCAACTATTTCGGATATAATAAATTAGGTGTATGGTTGCTTCAGCCTCCTATGGTTCACATTATATTAACATTAGGATATAATGCTTAACAATTCTGACAACATAACTGTTATGCTACTGCTATTTCCTATATCCTTAACTTGGGAAAACCAAATGTTGATTTACTTGAACAGGTAATAAGCTTCCAAATTCTGATAACGTCTGTAAATCTCATAAGATAGATTCTGAGAATAATCAGAAGAAACTTGAGAGAATCGGGAATCTGCTTCAGAAGCTAGATAAGCTCAGTTCAACTACAGAAAGAACTTCAACCACAGACCACATTGCATTACTATGTGAAACACAGAACCCGAATCACCGATATATCTCAGAAATATTGTTAGCCTCAGGTCTTCTAATGAAGGATCTCAGTTCAGAATCTTCTAATTTAATGCCAATTCAGCTTCAGCCTACAGGGCACCCTATTAACCCTGACCTGTTCCTTGTTCTTGAGCAGACAAAATCCAGCCAAGTATCCAAGTCTAAAATCATAAATGGAAGTACTTCACTCCATTGCAATTTCGATATCGAGAAGCTGCACAGAAAGCTTGTGTTTGATGTTGTTAATGAGGTTCTTGTTCAGAAACTTGAGCATCCTATGATTCTTCCGGCAAGGAAACTCCAAGGCAGGCTTCCAAGTGGACAACAGCTGCTAAAACAACTATGTTCTGAAATTGACCAGCTTCATACCGAGGCTTTTAAATCTGAAGATCCTGATGATGATGAGTACAATATACTTGGTGAGGAAATTCTTCAACAGCTGCCGGTAGATTGGAATGATTACAGAAGAGAATTTCCCTGCATTGTCTTGGATATTGAACGATCGATATTTAAGGATATGATAGATGAGCTTGTCTGTGGTGAAGCATCTAGTTTGAAGTATAAGTCTAGCAGAAGGCACAGGCAGCTTTTTGCCAAATGAGTGAAGAAAATAACCATAAAGTATATTTTATTTTTCCCTTATCTTCTGTGAGTAGTTATCGAGTAAATACAGAATAAAATCAGCTCATTTTCTGAAATATGTACAGTATCAATGATATTGGAACATACAACATATATGGGTTTATTCATAATCTCTAAATTTATTATATGGGGGGAAGTTTTCTTATTATTGAACAGTTTCTTGAAATATTTGAAGGTGAATTAAACTGATGTTCTGTTGTCCATTTTGTATTTGTAACGTTCTTCTGAGATTTGCCTTTCCTGTTTGCCCATACATTGATTTTCAACCCATTGGAAATAAACATTTTCATTTGAAGAAAACAAGGGGTCATTTGCTAACTTGATCTTTGAATAGAGAGAGTGGATTTAGAATCATGATTAGGTTGCCTTCATTTTGATCTTCAGGGGGATGAATCATGAAATATTGCCCCAAAATTAAAACAAATAATTTCAGGGATAGATACAAATTTATCTGAAATCTCTTATTGGGCATGAACAAATATAGAAGATGTCTTGAAATTTGTTATAATTGACTAGCTCCAAACCAAAGTTTAATTGCATTTTTGAGTTGAAGCTTTTTAAGCTCTTTAAATTTTAGATGTAAAAGAAGAGCTTAGGTGTGCTTTTAGCCGTAGCCATTGGTATTAACGAACAGAAAATAATAGGTAAAACTCATGTGATGTCATCAAGGAAGATATCTACATTTATTATTTTTCTGTGTGGTTCTCGCATTTCTACAGGAGATTGAGTAAGCTTTATTTCAGAGAAGAGTGGTTCTTTTGGGCCCCATAGTGTGCATGTAACTGTTGTTTTCACCAAATCATATGAATCTTCTTGTTTTCTGATAAATTATTTGGCAATTCATTTTATAATTTAAAATTTGTGAGAGTAGATATTCTTAAATTCATTAATTAATAATGTGTCTAAAGTGAGATTTATTAAAATAATAGAATTTTAAAATTCTTTTTGGCAGGATCTAAGCTAAATTTGCTTAAATCCTGTCTAAAAAAGAATATCAAATAGCCTCCTAATGAGTCATTAAATAGCAAAACAGTGACTCATAATAAGAACAGAAATAGGCAACTCTTACTTTTGCAAGTATGCTGAAACTTCATAAAAAATATGTAAAAATCGAACTAAAATCAGAAAAAACATACGTTAATCCATAAAGTAGCATAATCTGAGTTTGCCAATGAAACCTGGGCAGAAGGCTGTTTTTGGCAATTTATGTTGTAGAAATTCCTTGGTTTTTTATCCTACATGATTTGAGTTTTGGAGGAGCTTTCGACTGTGCTCAGACAAATAGACTTCACATCGGAACTGGTTTAGTGAACTGGTTCAAAAAGACGTGACATTGAAGGCGTGAAGATGAACTGTCATGAATCTATTATGATCCGAACTTCTAATGACTAACAGAACAAGAACAACTACAACTCTTGTTTTTAGTTGAATTATGTTATGTTGGCCCAAGGAAGGCCAACTGAACTGGTCCAACTTTGGACCGATTCTCACCTACAGGAGGCAGTTTAAGGGGGGAGGAATTAACAGGGAGGGGGCGGTTGGAGTAGAGGGGTCCACACACTAATGATGATTAGTATTGGAGAGAAAATTCAAATTAGGGGCTGTTTAGGAAATAAGAAAATTTTCTGTCTTTAATTACTTTTTTCTTGCTAGGTCTAGGAGCATCTTGAATTTATGAAATCTAAATTTGAGATCTAGGGTTTGTTCTTGGGCTCTAGGCTTAGGCTAGAGATTTGGAGAGCTGAATCTTCCTCTCGAATTGAAGATTCATTGTATCGTGTTGTTCTTTTCCTTCTCTTATTAATTTCAAGTGTGTTTCTCCATGTTTTCCTACAGATATTTGTAAAAACTGCACCATTATTGAAATTCAACTATTTTTCTTATGTTCCATGGCTTCTTTTTTTCAAATTGGTATTAGAATCGGTCGATCTAAGGGTTAATAATGGCCAGAAGGAAAGTTGAAGTGTTGTAGGGAGAAATAGGTCAACTAAAGTCATATTTCAAGGAGAAAACCACTAATTTTTAGAAGTAGATTGCATTCATCCATGAAAAGATGAATGGAAGGTTCGCCGCTTTGAAAGACATGATGAAGAAGATGCTTGAAGACAAAAAAATTCGGTGACATAGAAAGCAATGGAGACCACCGACGGCCATTTAGGGGGAGGGAGATTTCGAAAGTGGAGATCCTTGAGGGAGATAACAGAATGTCTATTCTAGAATCACTTTCTAGGGAGGAGATGAGTATTAGCTACAAAAGTAGGGGTGCTGATTTTGTGGGGAGAAGGGATGATTTTTGCCGCCAAGGTGCTGATTTTGAAAGAAGAAGAGAGGAATGTGATGAAGGGTTTGGATATGATCGTTGGAGGAAAGATCGTGATAATTGGGAAGAACCTCCTCTTTGGGGAATGAGAGGTTATGGAGGATTCAGGAGAAACGGGGGTGACCTGAAGGTGAAAAAGATAAAGATGCCCATCTTTAATGGCAAGGATGGCCATGCCTGGATCTACAAAGTGGAGCATTACTTTGATATCAACCGGTTGACAGAGGAAGATAATCTAACATCGATAGGACTGTTTGGAAGTGAAGGCACTCGCATGGTACTAATGTCGAGACATGAGACAACCCTGTCAAAGCTAGAGGGAGTTTGGAGATTGTTTACTAAAATATTTTTTAACCAATAGGAGAGGAGATTTCTATGAGCAATTCTTTGCCCTGACATAGGAGAAGCTGTGGCAGATTATTGTGAAAGATTCAAGTATCTGGCCAGTAGACTAGACTAAAACTTATAGATAGTACTGGAGGGAAACTTTATGAAAGAACTTAAATCATAGATCAGGGAAGTAGTTAGGGCAATAAGGCCTCGAGACTTGAGAAAGGTCATGGAGCTCGCACAGTTGGTGGATGACCAAAAGCATCTCGAGAGGGGGCCTAAGGGGAGCAACTCAGGGGGATCATACAGGATGACCCCCACCTTCTTAGCTCCTAAGGGACCTACACGGGGAGTCTGAAGGAAGTGCCTAAGGAGAAAGCTAGAGGAGGGTGGGGGAAACTTTAAAAGGTTGACTAAGAAGGAGATATAAGAAAAGAGGGCAAAGGGGTTATGTTTTATATGTGATGAGAAATATATGTCGGAGCATAGTTGTAAGGATCAGACTCTTCAGGTTCTCATTGTCTGTAATGATGAGGAAGCTGAGGGAGGTGAGAGTGGGTTAGAGGTGGATGAAGAGGAGAAATTGCACTTGGATATGGAAGAAGTCTCCATAAACTCAGTGAAAGTGAATGGATAGATAACTAATAGAGAGGTGGTGACATTGATAAATAGTGGGGCAACCCACAATTTTATCTCCAACTAGATATTTAATATGCTAGTGGTGAAATTAGTGGATATAGGGGGCTATGGGGAGATGATGGGCACTAGAGAGGTGGAAATGGAAATGGGTAGGAGAGTTTGCAAGGGAGTTTTATTGACCATTTAGGGGATACAAGAGAGAGAGGATTTTCTTCCCTTGGAGTGGGAAGCACTGATGTCATTCTGGGGATGAAGTGGCTGTAGACCATGGTGGATATCAAGGTCAATTGAGGAGCTTGGGGGATAGAATTGGTTTTGGGTGGAAGGAGGATGGTGATCCAGGGTGATGCAAGACTATATAGGGCTGGAGTATCTCTCAAATCCATGATGAGGAGCATACAGGAGGTCGGAGGAGGATATTTGGTGGAACTGCAATGCTTGGAGGGGATCAGTGTGGGGGAAGAAGGTGATATCCCTCTTGCAGTACAACCAATCATACAACAGTTCGTGTTGTTATTTTCCTTCTCTTATTGAATTTCAAGTATGTTTCTCCCTATATTCCTATAAATTTTTATGAAAATTGCACTCAATAGTTTTTCTTGTGTTATGTGGATATTATTTATCAAATTTTTATAGCTTTATGTATTCAATATTACTTTACATAGTTTGTTTATTTAAACACACTTATAAGATTATCCTAAGCAATTTAAAAAAAAATGTATCCCAAGAAGTTTATACATATGCTCAAATTAAAATAACATCACACTTGGCCATGCTCTTTTAATTTCAAGGGGGACTTAAGCTGTTTTAGCACTTGCATAAAAAATATGTCAGTGGCAAGGGAGGAGGTGCAACCGGTGGCTCTAAATTCCCTATCCTAAGAATAATTAACAAATCAAATTATAGAGCCTAAATCTCATTGGATAGATCATTACATTAATTTGAACTCAGGTGGTCAAACCATGACCCCTAAACCTAAATTGACTTAAATATGCCCTTAATCACATCAAATAGGTGGGAGAATTTTGGGCATGAGTTTAACATGTGAAAGTTCAAGTAGGTTATTAGACCTTATTGAATTTTTCCAAGGCTAACTAAAGGGGGGGGGGGGGGGGGGGGGGGGGGGGGTGAATTGGTAATTTAAAAAAATTCTTTGATTTTTGAAAACTATTTATAAAAAATTTTAATGATGATCCTTGAGTATGCAATTATTTTAAATTTAATTACTTAAAAAGATTTTTTAACCATAAAAATTATAAAGTGCAAAAAATAAAACATAAAAAATAAGTGAACAGAAGAACACAAAATTTATAGTGGTTCGATCCAAACTATACCTATGTCCACTCCCTAGAGACTCCTTCTCCAAGTATTACACTAAATCAAAGTGACTCTCCTTTTGGTCTCACAACAAGGTATATAAGCCCTTACAAACTCTCTTCCACTAACCCAGCGTGGCAGACATGTCCTTTTTTACCCTCCTGGTGAAGGAAAAAAACCTTCGTCCTTTCTCACCCTTCTGGTAATGACATAGAACTGTCATCGTTTTTCACCTTCCTGATGAAGATAGAGTACCTCGACACAATGTTGAAGATCTTCTCTCAAAGCCTCTAGAGGAGATGGGTAGAAATTTTAAGAAGACAAAGATATTATCATTTTGGGCAACCTTGTGAATCCTTCATAACTCCCCCCTCACTTGATCTCTCATACTTCACTCTCACAATCTCTCCCAAACACTCACACTCAATGGTCACTCTCAACAGAAAATTGCAACAAAGGTATTGACTGACAATTTTTGGATATCTTATATAGAATATACAAAAAAAAAAAAAAATCATTCAAAAAACTAAAAATTATAAGTGAACCAACTTAATATTATGTAGTACGATCATCGATCATCTGTACAAATAGTTCAAAATCTAGGTACAATCCTGTTAGGAAAGTTGCTATTTGCATGTTTTACATTCTTGCAACTTGTATAGTTTTGATGATTCCAAATATTATTGTTTTATGTGTTGTTATCTCCTAACAATTTTTTGAAAGATTTGTTTTTGCTCTTGTGTGTACTAATATTTCACAAAAATTAAACACCAGACTACAAAGACTTCAAATCAGATTCAGCATGAGATACTTTGTGAATTTGAAGCATGTACTTTTTATTTGAATTAAATTTGAGAGGGAGTGATTGTAATTGAGTGAATAAATTTACACACACTTAAAGGAGATCTTGAAAAAGTTTTTGTACTGATCGTACGGGATGATCAGATCAGTTATCTCCTTGTAAGAGCAATGGAACGGACATGAACTGAACTAGAAAATTTTTCTAAGGAATGATCGTCCAAACAAAATCATTTTTCGTCCCAGGACGAGTTTCTCACTATAAAAATTTCGTCCAGACGAATTCCAGTTCGTCCAGGATGATGGGAACCGACTATGACAGTTTCTGGCAATGTTCTGCAGTTTTCAAAACCGACTTTTGATATAACTATTCGTACCGGACGAAATTTTTCATCCCAGGATGAACCAATTTCGTCCAGGACGAAATTGGTTCGTACAGATGAACAAATGGTTCGTACGGGACAATTTTTTACTCAGTTCTTCCGTACTAAATCAATTTCGTACGGGACGATCCAGTGCGTAGAAAAATATGTTTTTAACACTTTTTTGAGCGGTTTTTCATGTCCTTTCTATATAAGGAGTCCTATAAACTATTACATGTACCTTTGGAGTTGTTTTCTCTTGAGAGAGATCATTGAGAGGGAGAAGATCCTTGGAGGGGATTTCAAGGGAGTGTGGAGGGGATATTCACATGGTTGCTCCGGCGAAGACTCTCAAGTGAAGTTCAACAACATTGGTCCGGTTCTCTGCCGACACTTGGAGAGTGTAAAAGGATGACAAAGTGTATCTTTGATAACCATTGTGTCTTCGTTCTTTGGGAGAGAACTAGAAGAGAGAACTTGAAAGGGAGAGAGGAAAGGGTGGAGTTTGAGAGGGAGAAGATCCTTGGAGGGGATTTCAAGGGAGTGTGGAGGGGATATTCATACGGTTGCTCCGGCGAACTTGCACTTCAGTACCATCAGATTTAAGAGTCGTCTTGAGGGAAGTTTTGGCGAGAAGAAGATCTCTTTGGTGTCAAAGAACCCGGCTACTCCGCCGCACCGGGGAAGGTGAAAGTGATTTTGTACAGGCTTCTCCACCTTGCTGTGGGGGCAAAAGGAGAGTCACTTTGTGGTATTGGTGCAATACTCGGAGGGTGCCTCCGGCGAGTGGACGTAGGTCAAGGTTTGACCGAACCACTATAAATCTGGTGTGTTCTTTCTTATTTTTCTTCTGCATTTAATTTCATTGCAAGTTGTTTACTCTGGTTGAAAAGTTTATTTTTTAAACTTTAAATTTAACTTGCATTAATAATTTAAAAGGTTTTCTAAAAATCTAAGAGTAGAAGTATAATTTTTAAATTACCAATTCACTCTTGGTTAGCCTTGGAACAATTAATTAGGCTTAACATCCTAATTCATATTGAATGAGTTCCGTTAAGTGGTATCAGAGCTTTGTTTCAAAATCATAAGTTTTGACTACTTTTTGAAAAACGAGTATGACTAATTTTAGAAACCGTAAAACATTAGAAGGATATTCAATTGTTAGACCACCTTTATTTGAAAATATTTCTTTTAATTTTTGAAAAATTCGAATGTCTACTTTCTTGCAATCAATAGATTATCGAATGTGGCATATAATTCAAAGTGGTTATTCTGTACCGTCACGTATTATAGATGGAATCAAAATTGAGACCCCTTTTTCTGTATGGAGTAGAGTAGAATAAATTTATGCTGAATTAAATGCTAAATGTATGAATTGTTTGTTCTGTGCTTTAAATTTGGAAGATTATATGAGAATCTCTACATGTACTACCGACAAGGAAATTTGGGATAGTTTATGCATTACATATGAATGTACTAGTGAAGTCAAGCAATCTAAGTTGAATTTTTTGATGCATGACTATGAACTCTTTAGCATGAAACCTTATGAGACGATCTTAAACATGTATATTAGATTTATTCAAATTGTAACATCATTGCATGCTTTAGGTAAAGAATTTTCAAACTTTGAAATAGTCAATAAAATTCTACGTTGTTTACTTGACAAGTTTGATGCCAAAGTTGTTGTTATTTGCGATCAAAAAATTTGAATGAATATTCTATTGATAATTTGATTGGCTCACTCATTGCTACAAGCAATATTTAGGTCAAAGACTTTTGGATGCAGGTGAAATAATAATGCTAAAAGCGGAAGACATGGAGAAAAGTTGCTTAGTTGGTGAGGAAAGCGATGACTTAACAAGCAAATTGAAAAGTCCACTAAAGCACAAGCATAAGCATCAACAAAAGTGAAATAAAGGTAAAAATGGTAAGAATGTTCAGATTTCTTCAAATATTATTTGCTTTGGATATAGGAAATCTGGACATCTGAAAAGTAAGTGCCCTAATTTGAGAACTCTTCCTGCTAAAGAAAAGGGCAAAGCTAAGCAAATTATAAAATGGGAAAATAATGAAAAAAAAAAATCTCCTGAGCAGATCTAGCTTCTGAATCATCAGACCAGAAGCAAAATGATGTTTAAACCCTTTGTTTATGTGTTTTTATGTGCATGTTTTTTATTAGTTGTGTTTTTATTTTTATTTGTTTTATGTATTTTTCTATTTTTAATTTTTGTGTGTTTTGTATGATTTTGAGATATTTTCATATCGGATTCCATGTTTCTTGTTGTGAGACATTTGGAATGTGATATGAAGATTTTTATAGTTTGTGTACTTGTATTTTGTTTAGTGTTTTTCTATTCTTTTATTGCTTTAAATTTTTTTTGATGTTTAAGTGTTTTTTGTTCTATGTTTGAAATATTCGTTAGCCTATATGAAAAATCCTTAAATTTTTGATCTTACAGTGCTATACTTTGAACTGAAACATAAAATTGAATTCATTAGAAAATCTAATTTTTTTAAATTTAAGTTGTGTTTATAACTTGATATTATTAAGATTGTCAATTTCATGTCTCTTATTTAGACATTTAAGATAGAGAAAATTATTGTAAAAATGATGATATAAAAATTTTATATTTCATATTTAAATATGTAATATAAATGTACATAAGATCAATTTGAATTAAGAGATTAAAAAATTAAGGAAAGAAATAACTACCACATGTGGTGCTTTGCGCATCTTTTTTAATTTTGTGGCACATTTTTGTGCATCTTTTCACTTGTTGGGCTTATTTTGTGCTTATTTTTTACATTACAAATCTTTGCGGATTTCTTTTGATTTTTGTACATTTGTATAATTTTCAAGAGTAATTGTATTCTTTTCAAAATCAATAATCTAAAACTTCAAATCTTTCTAAGTGCATAAATATTAATTGATAAGTGAAATATAAAATAAGAAAACATCACAATTGTAATAATAATATTAAAATTAATGTAGTCTAAAATTAATTTTATTTGCATACCTTATGTCAATCACTTTAAAGGTTAAATTTTTAAATGATTTTCATATGTCTGCTTACATTTCCAGTCTTTTTATTCTTCACTTTTTGATTTTGTCAAAAAGGGAGAGAAATTGTTTGTTGTGTCTTGTGTATTTGTATCGTTGTGTGTTTGTTTTGTTTAGTGTATGTGTGTTTGTTTTATTTTGTTTTGTATTTCTAAAAATTTTAAAAACAAAAATAATTTTAATGCCTCCTTATTTTCATATGTTCATTAATTCAGGGGGAGTTTAGGAGATTCTTAGAATTTGAAATTATACAAATAATAATTATTTTGCCATCATAAAAAAGGGGGAGATTGTTAGGAAAGTTGCTATTTGCATGTTTTACATTCTTGCAATTTGTATAGTTTTGATGATTCCAAATATTATTGTTTTATGTGTTGTTATCTCCTAATAATTTTTGGAAGATTTGTTTTTGCTCTTTTGTGTACTAATATTTTAGGAAAATCGAACCCCAGAATACAAAGACTTTAAATCAGATTCAGCATGAGATACTTTGTGAATTTGAAGCTTATACTTTTTATTTGAATTAAATTTGAGAGGGAGTGATTGTAATTGAGTGAATAAATTTACACACACTTAAAGGAGATCTTGAAAAAGTTTTTGTACTGATCGTACAGGACGAACATTGTTCGTACGGGACGATCAGATCAGTTATCTCCTTGTAAGAGCAATGGAATGGACATGAACTGAACTGGAAAATTTTTCTAAGGAATGATCGTCCAGACGAAATCATTTTTCGTCCCAGGACGAGTTTCTCACTGTAAAAAATTTTGTCCAGACGAATTCCAGTTCATCCAGGATGATGGGAACCGACTATGGCAGTTTCTAGCAATGTTTTGCAGTTTTCGAAACTGACTTTTGATATAACTGTTCGTACCGGACGAAATTTTTCATCCCGGGACGAACCAATTTCGTCCAGGACAAAATTGGTTCGTACAGATGAACAAATGGTTCGTACGTGACAGTTTTTTACTCAGTTCATCCGTACTAACTCAATTTCGTACGGGATGATCCAGTGCGTAGAAAAACATGTTTTTAGCAGTTTTTTGAGCGGTTTTTCATGTCCTTTCTATATAAGGAGTCCTATAAACTATTACATGTACCTAATGAGTTTTTTTGTCTTGAGAGGGATCATTGAGAGGGAGAAGATCCTTGGAGGGGATTTCAAGGGAGTGTGGAGGGGATATTCACACGGTTGCTCCGGCGAAGACTCTCAAGTGAAGTTCAACATTATTGGTCCGGTTCTTTGTCGACACTTGAAGAGTGTAAAAAGATGACAAAGTGTATCTTTGATAACCATTATGTCTTCGTTCTTTGGGAGAAAACTAGAAGAGAGAACTTGAAAGGGAGAGAGGAAAAGGTGGAGTTTGAGAGGGAGAAGATCTTTGGAGGGGATTTCAAGGGAGTGTGGAGGGGATATTCACACGGTTGCTCCGGCGAACTTGCACTTCAGTACCATCGGATTCAAGGGTCGTCTTGAGGGAAGTTTTGGTGAAAAGAAGATCTCTTTGGTGTTAAAGAACCCGGCTACTCCGCCGCACCGGGGAAGGTGAAAGTGATTTTGTACAGGCTTCTCCACCTTGCTGTGGTGGCAAAAGGAGAGTCACTTTGTGGTATTAGTGCAATACTCGGAGGGTGCCTCCGGAGAGTGGACGTAGGTCAAGGTTTGACCGAACCACTATAAATATGGTGTGTTCTTTCTTATTTTTCTTCCGCATTTAATTTCATTGCAAGTTGTTTACTCTGGTTGAAAAGTTTATTTTTTAAAATTTAAATTTAACTTGCATTAATAATTAAAAAGGTTTTCTAAAAATCCAAGAGTAGAAGTATAATTTTTAAATTACCAATTCACCCCCCCTCTTGGTTAGCCTTGGGAAAATTAATTAGGCTTAACATCCTAATTCATATTGAACGAGTTCCGTCAAATCCTACATGAATCTTATTTCATACACTATTAGTCATCTGTATGAACTAACATCGTACTATACGAACAGTTCAAAATTGAACATATTCCTCTACTATGAGATGGTACGAAGCTTATTTTATACACTATTAGTCATATATACAAACTATTATTATACAATATGAACAGTACAAAAATATAAGTCATGATTTGATTAATTGCATTTTGGAGGAAAAATATGACAAATCATACAGTATGATGTATGATTTGAGGTCATACAATACGATTAGTTTTAAATTTTAAGTTTTAACTCTCTCCCCCTATGTTTGTGTGCATAATTACCCAATTATAATCACTCTTTTAAACTCAAGAAAAATAAAAAATAATGATTAATAGACTTCATTACATGAAATCCTAATATATTATATATTAAAGTTTTCAGCTGTTTGGAGTATGATTTTTTTGAAATATTAGTACACACAAATACCAAATAGAAAATATCCAGTACATGCTTAGAGAGATAATAAAATTAATAGAATAATAATATTTTGTTATCATAAAAAATCACACTCTTAATCTAAATTCCTTAGCTGCAACAATTTTTCTCTTTTTAATGATGGTAAAAAGAATTCTTATTTGAGTCTCAAATAAGGTTCTTTTCTCCTAAACTCCCCAACAATGAAGTTAAATATAAAAATCATGGAGAATCAATAAATCGTTCCTCTTTTTTATTTTAATTTTAGAGACAAACACAAAAAAGCTAGTACGACACGAATCACAAGAAAACCAAAACCATAAACATGCTCCCCCTAAGAACATTATGTCATAGAACATAAAACATAAATTTTAAACAAACTTAAAATAAAAAAAATAAAAAAATACAAATCCACAAAAACACAAAACCAAAAACTCAAAACACACACCAAAACATAAACAAGAAGACTTCAAACAAACACAAACAATAACCACCCCCTTTTGACATCAGGAAAAAAATATCCTAAAAATGTAAATTTCTATAGACAAATCTAATAGATGATAAAGAAAAGAATTTTAACCTATTTGCATATACAACATTAAAGTTTTGATTGAAAAATAAAAACTTAAATTTTAAATAAAAGAATAATTTAGATAAGAAAAGTTGAACAGGTCAATGTTCGCTCTAGAAAGCAGAAATATCGAATAAAGTAATCATCACAGAATTAATTAAACAAAATTCTTATAGTTTCATATTTAATAGTTAAAATTATCATTTAATGCAAGGATTTTTCGAAGAATTAAAGATATAGGGGAAAGAACTAAATGTATTGTGGGCTCATTTTATGCCTCTTAACCACTAAGAATTATTTGAGTGGTGAATATTACACATCTTTTTATTTTGAGCTCATTTTGTGCCTCTTCTCAAATTTGGCAAACATTGCACATCTCTTCATGTTTGGCTCATTTTCTGCCTCTTTTTAAATTTGGTACAATTTGTGCATCTTTTGACATTTAATTCTTTCCACAACTTAACTTAATAAATCTTAGCTTGTGTGATTATCTTCAAAACAAAAGAAAAATCTTTCTTGTATAAAGAATAATAATCCACAAAATAAAATCCTATTGTTAAGAATAAAATTAGCACATTGAATAAAAAAAAAAAGGAAAAATAAGTTACTATTTTGCAACAATTATAACTATATGATACAGATTTATTAGAACATTGAAATGATCATATTATCTAAATCTAATTTGCAATTTAATTAAAAGTTTAAGAAGAGAAAAACAATTTTTTTATGAACTTAAGTTATAGAACAAGATATTTTAAAATGTTCTCTTAAATCAATATTAGTAATTTGAATAATAGAAACTCAAAGATAATTTAAATGAATTAAAACCAACGCAAATATAAGGATTTCATTACCAACATATAATGAAAGTACAACTTGATATATAAATACAAAACATCTCAATCCATCACATAAACACTAAAGAGAAACACAAAATACATCAACTGCAACATAAAATAAAAAACTAAAAAGCTGGAGGATCCTTATATGGAGTTGGCTGAGGAGGAGAGAACATGGTAAAGTAGCTATTAATGGTAGCTACTTGAGTGTTGATAGAATCAAACTACCCTTTGAACCAACCCATATCATCATTATATCAGGCATCCTGCTAGGTTAAGCGAGTCTCAATATGATCAAATCATTGATCAAACTGAGACTCAAGTCGATCACAATGCTAGAACATTTCCTAATATAAATAATGATTAGGTCTAGGAGCAGGTACAGGTGCAGGAGCTTCTCCTTCTCTAAATTCATCTCCTGAATCCCCTTGATCCTGGTGAAATAGAGAACAAAAGGAAGCATCAGTGAAATAGATTGGAAAATGAGTAGGTGGATCGGGATGAATCAAGTTGTATTTCTTTTTAAAGACATAGGCGACCACATATCCTAAAGCTACATTCTTCTTCCTTCTAGTGGCAGGATGTCTAATATTAGTAAGATTATTGATGTACTTAAGAATCAACTAGGCTTCATCAATTGGAGTGTTTGACAATATAAGATATGTGATAATAGAAAGCAAGGGAGTGAGGTTGATATGATCACCAGTTTTAAGAATAATGGATGTTTTCAAAATATGTTGAATAATCCTAACATTTTAGTTTAAAGTATGTACACGATATTGGTGATAAATTGAAGGTACACCTCTAATAGTTTAATTTATGGTGGACCAGTCAAAGTCATCTTTAGAAGTCATAGTGTGTGCCCTTAACCCTTCCATTTTAAGATGTAGGAAAGTCCCTAAATCTTCCTTAGTAATATCTACCCTCTCTTTAAACACATATGAAGACATCTTGATATTATTCTCCCTCATTCTCATATTAGTAAGGAAATTGTAAATGATTTCAGAATGGTATGCATAGATTAAGGCGATAATGAAAGAAAATAGGGTAGAATAAAAAAGAGGCATTACAGAAAAGTTGATATCTTCTTTGATAAGAAGACAAGATGGAGTAATTTTGGCCTCAAAAAAATGCTGGTAGGCTTCTTCATTTTCTTTAGAAAGGAAATTATCATCTAGTTAACTAGAACAAGAAGAAGAGCCTATGGAATGACAAGCCCGCTTGCTGCTACTGCTTACCATTTGAAGAGTTTTGAACATAAGATGATTTGTGATTGAAAGACATTGTGAAGAAAACACAACAAATGCCTTTCAATTTAAAAAAAATCAGGACAATCATACAGTATGAAACAAGGCTCGTACGTATGATTCTGAGTTTGTACGGGACAAAAATGGTACGTATGATTCTGAATTTGTACGGGACAAAATGATTTTTGTACATATGAATAGAAATAACAAAAAATGAAATGACTTTTCATAAACTACCATCCTCAAGGAGTCATTTTGTATGACTTTTTGATCAAAATGATTGTACAAATGAACATATGTTTATCCTAGATGATTAGAAAATAATGATCATACTATGACAGTTAGGTTTGTCCTTGTGCAAGTTGATAGTAGGATTGTACAGACGAACATGTGTTAGTCTGGGATGATCTTAAAAAAATAACTGCACTTCGAATTCCCTCCCTATTCATACAGATGAAAAATGAATAATTTGAACAGTATGCTGACGTATTCGTATAGTATAATATGTATATAAAAATACACGTTTGTCTTACAAACTTAGAAAAATTATCATGCAAAATATAGTGATTTTGTACAGTACAACATAAAAATGAATTTTTAGATTTGCACATGATAATCATGATTCTTTTCTAAAAACAATTCAACCAAGATCTATAAGACAAAAAAAGAATACAAAAGAGAAATCATTCCCAAAATAGAGAAAAAACAAAAATCAAACAAAAATAAATCATAAACAACAAATAAAACATAAACATTAACAATAAGATACATCACAAATGAAATTTATTGAGTTTCAAATCTCAAGCATGAATATCAATAATATCCAATCTGATTCTTAAGGTGCTAAATATTTCAAAAGCAAGTGGTTTTATGAAAATGTCTGCAAGTTAATTTTTCATTAGCTACATAATGTAGCTTAATTTCTCCTTTAGTGATATGGTCTCTGATGAAGTGATGCCTTATATCTATATGCTTGGTTCTAAAGTGTTGAATAATATTCTTTAAAATGCATATGACACTTATATTATTACAAAAAATTGAAATAGTGCAAATTAAAAATCTTAAATATGTAAGTTATTATTTTAACTAAAGAACATGTGCCACATAATTACCTAAGGAATTGTATTCTATTTCAGTAGTAGAAAGGGTTACAAAATTCTATTTTCTACTAGACCAAGAAACTAAAGAGTTTCTAATGAATTGATAAGTTCTAAAATTACTTTTTTGATCAACCCTACACCCTGGAAAATCTGAATCAGAATATCTAATGATTTCAAAAGAGGCGTTGTGCCTAAGATATCATATTCTTAAATTTTGAGTTTTTAAGAGATATCTCCAAATTCTTTTAACAACAGTCAAATGGGATTACTTTAGATCAGCTTGAAATCTAACACAAAGATAAACACTAAATATAATATTTAGTCTACTAACAGTTACATAAATTAAATATCTAATTATTCCTCTAATTTTTTTTATCAACATATTTGTCTTTAAAGTCCTTATCCAACTATATTGATGAATTCATTAGTATACTTATTGGTTTAGCTTTATCCATTTTAAAATTTTTAATGATGCCCTTAATATTTTTGTCTGACTAAAAAATGTGTCATCCTCTTTCTGCTTTGTGCTAAAACAAAGAAAGTAACTCAAGTCTCCCATCAAATTCATTTCAAATTAACTACTCATTATTTTTTGAAAAATCATTACAAAGATTTTTATTAGTGGATCCAAGAAAGCTCCACATATATTTGAATAATGAGTATATCATCTTCTACTCTTTTTAAGAAGAGAGTGGTGTCCACACTTCTTTTAACAAATGATCTTTCTAGTAGGAACATGCTTAGTCGTATATACCATGCCTTAGGTACCTATTTTAGTCCACACAATGCCTTTTTTAATTTAAACACATATTTATGGAATTGTGAATTTTTAAACTTAGAGGTTGCTCAATGTAAACATCCTATTATATCACTCATTAAAAAAGACACTTCGAACATTCATTTGAAATATTTTAAAACCTTTAAAACAAATAAATGTTAAAAGCACCATTATCACTTCAAGTATTACTATAGGGGTAAAAATATTCTCAAAATGAATATCATCTATTTGATTGTATCCATTGGCTACCAATCCTGCTTTATTTCTAATAATTACACCTGAATCATTCATCTTATTTTTGAAAACTGACTTAGTCCTAACAACACTTTGATTTTTATGCCTTTCAATTAACTCCCAAACATCGTTTCTAATAAATTGATTCAATTCTTCATGCATGGTCAAAATTCAAAATTCTTCAAAAATTACTTGATTTATATTAGTGGGTTCGATCATTGAAATAAAGGCTGAGTAATTCACTTCTTTGCTAAGTTCATGCCTAGTCCTAACACCTTCACTGGGTCTCCTAAAATTAGTTCTTTAGGATGACTCATAGGATATTTTCATTCTCTAGGCAATGCATTTTCTGTTTCAACCTTATCTTCAAGGTTAGCATTTTTAAATCCTTGGGTTATTGATTTAATATCTTCTTCTTCCAACTTAGACCCTAAAAAATATTAGATTCATCAAAAACTACATGAGTGATCTCATTAACTACCAAAGTCCTTTTTTAAAAAACTCTATAGAATTTGCCAACACTTAAATATCCCAGAAAAAATCTCTCATTAGATTTAGGACTAAATTTTCCTAAAAGAGTTTTATCATTGTTATGAATAAATATGTTACATCCAAAGACATGTAGATGTGAAAGGTTGGGTGTTCTTCCTTAAGAAGTTTAAAGGGTGTCTTGCTCAACTTGGATCTAATATTCACCATATTCAAAACATAACAAACCATACTAACTGCTTCAGCCCAAAAATATTTCGGAAGTGAATATTCAGCCAACATGGCTCTAGCAACTTCTATTAAAGTTTTATTCTTCCTTCGAATGATCCCATTCTGTTGAGGGGTCCTAAAAACCAAAAAGTTATGATCTATTTCTTGTTATTTATCAAATGTTCTGAAATCTTTTCAATTCAAAGTGATCATGGAAGAGAATTTAAAACAAAAATTTTTTAATTTTTTTGTTTTAAATTCTCTTCCATGATCACTTTGAATTGAAAAGATTTCAGAACATAACTTCCTCTGAATCCAAGTAGAACAATTTCTAAATTCACCAGATGATTCACTATTATGTGATAAGAATCTAATACAAGTGAATCTTAAATAATCATCAATAATTGCATATCCAAAAACTTTCCCTCCTAAACTTATAGTGCAAACCGGTCTAAAAAGATCCATGTGTATGACTTCTAGTGATTTTCTAGTTTTAAGATCCTTAATTGAATGAAAGGAGGACTTGAATTATTTTTCTAATTGACCTGCATCACACATGTGATATTTAATAAAATCCAATTTGGGTATACCTCTAACCAATTCTTTTTGGGTAATCTTCCTAAGATTTTCATGCTCGCATGACAAAGTCTTTTATGCCATAACCAAGATTCATCAGTAATAATTTTGAGACAAAAAGTATTAGAAAATTTAATATAATTTAAATCAAGCATGTATACATTATTTACCTTATTTCCATGCAACATATCAACTAGATTTTGGCTTTTAATATAATTTATAGGTAAAAATTTAATGTTAAAACTTCTATCACAAAGTTGACTAATATTTAACAAGCTATATTTTAAACCTTTAACTAATAAAATATTCTCAATAAAGAAATTATTCTTATTTCCAATCATATATATGCCTACCACGTTTCTAGTGGTATTATCACTTTGCCTCCAGCAATGTAAATTAAGTTGTATCTCCAGTCATATATTTTGAACATCCGCTGTTGAGGTACCAAATACTCTCATGAGGGCTTGTATGTGAGCGTTTCTACAAAATTTCAAATGTTAGACTTAGGAACCAAAATAAATTTGGGTTCACCTCTCTACAATGAAAATCTAGATGCATGTTTGATATGTTGTGATTTATGCATCTTAGGTCTCAACACTAGATATATTATACTATGAATTATGCAAGTGTGAGAAATATGTTCTATCATTTCATATGAAAAGCATTTAAACCAGGAAAAGGATTCACCAATCTATGCGAGTTGTAATATTTTTTTAGATTTTAAAATTATATGCTGTTAATCAGGATTGTAAAATTGTTCAACTGTGAAAGGTGTCTTATTTTCCTTAAAAGCTTTCAATTTTTCTTTAAGGTATGAGTTTGTACTTTCTGAAGCTAAATTATCAACTTTCAACTCATTTTTTCTTTGATCTGCTTCAGCTATAAATATCTTAAAATCATTCTTAAGATTAATATAGGATATTTTTAATAAATCATATTTCTTATTCAAATCATCAAATTCATTCAACAAGGTTATAGGGTTGTTATCTATGGATGCATGATCTTTCCTAAGATTTTCATATTCTTTTCATAAATTCAAATACTCAAGGTTAATATTAGCATGCAATTTTTTAAGCTTCCTATATGTATTATGAATTTTCTCAAAAACTTCAAATATTTCATCGTAGGATAAGTCACATGTCTCTTCTTGATCTAAAAGATCAAGTTTATCTGTCATTAAGCACAACTTTGTGACTTCCTCTTATGCTTCTATTTCTGAGGAGTTAGAAGCTGAGTCATCCCATAAAGCTCTTTGAATTCTTCTCTTGCCTTCCTAACATTAAATTTCTGCTCAAATTTCTCCTTGCTAGGATTAACTTTAATATTTGGGCAATCTATTTTTATATGTCCATGCTTCATGCATTCATAACAAATGACTTCATTAGAAACTTTTGCATTCTTATTGACTTACCTTTGTTCCAATGCTGACATCTCCTTTGTTTTCTTCTAAGGAAACTTTTGAACTGCCTAGTCATGAGTGTAATATCTTCTTCATCCTTAAGCATTGATTTCTCACTTTCCAAATCATTCACTTTCAAAATAATAATCTTATCTTTCTACTTATCACATGCATGGATCTATTTTTGATTCACTCCTTACTCATAAGCAATTAGTGATCCAAGTATATTATCATTGAATATACATTCAGATCTTTTGACTCTTTTATGACAGTTAACTTTACATCATAAGAAGTATGAAAATAATATAGGATTTTACTAACCATTTCTGAATTAATTAGTTCTCTACCTAAAGTATGCAATGAGGTAATAATCTGAGTAAAACTGTTATACATATCAGAAATTGACTCATTCGATTTCAAGCAAAATAGTTCGTAATCATGTAAAGATGTTCAACCTGGACTGTTTAACCTCATTTGTCCCTTCATAAGTTATACAAAGTCTATCCCAATTTTTTTTTCCAAATTTACAAGTAGAAACATGTATAACCTTCTGATTTTAATGCACAAAAAATTATTTAAATATTTTGCATTTAGTTGTGCTAAGTCTTTTTTTTTAGTATCCAACCAATAAAGGATATTTCAATTCTAATGACATCAATAAGTCTAGTGGGTCTAGTGTAACCTTCCTGTACTAATATCTATATGTGATAATCAAGTGATTGCAGAAAAGTAGACATACGAGTTTCCAAAACTTGAAATGAATGTTATTGAATAAAGGTGATCTAGTGATAGAGTATCCTTCAGGAGTGTTTTGATTTCCAAAGTAGCTATGATCATTTCTAAAAAAGTTTTCTAAATCTTAATTTTTAAAATAGGCTCTGATACCACTTAAAAGTTTGAGTAGGTTGTTAGACCTTATTAAACTGTCCTAAGGCTAACCAAGAGGGGGGTGAATTGGTAATTTTAAAAAAAATCTTGGATTTTTGAAAACCATTTATAAAAAATTTTAGTAACGATCCTTGAGTATCTATTTATTTTAGATATGATCATCTCAAAAGATTTTTCAACTACAAGAACTATAAATTGTAGAAAAATAAAATATAGAAAAATAAAAGTGAATAAAAAATACATAATTTATAGTGGTACGGTCCAAACTTGACCTATGTCCACTCCCTGAAGACTCCTTCTTTAGGTATTGCACTAAATCAAAGTAACTCTCCTTTTGCCCTCATAGTAAGGCAGAGAAGCCCTTACAAACTATCTTCCACCAACTCGGTATGGTAGAGTACCAACGTCCTTTTCACCATCCTAGTGAAGATAGAGAACCTTTGTCCTTTCTCACTCTCCCAGTGATGGTAGAGAATATTCATTCTTTTTTACCTTCTTGGTGAAGTTAGAGTACCTTGACATAATATTAAAGATCTTCTCTCAAAAGCCTCCAGAGGAGATGGGTAGAAATTTGAAGAAGACAAAGTGATCCTCACTTTAGAAAACCTTGTTAATCCCTCACAACTCTCCCTCACTTAATCTCTCACTATTCACTCTCACAATCTCTCCCAAACACTCATACTTAATGGCCACTCTCAAGAGAAAATCACAGCAAAGGTATTGACTAATAGTTTTAGGACATCTTATATAGAAAATATAAGAAAAATCATCTAAAAAGATTGAAGATTAATATTGTACAACACAATCATTAATTGTCTGTATGAATAGTTTAAAAATCCATGTATGATCTTGTATGAAATTTATTTTGTACAATATCAATCGTCTGTATGAACTAACATTGTACTATATGAATAATTCAAAAATGAATGCGTTCATATGGTACAAGATGTTATAAAGCTTATTTTGTACACTATTAGTCATCTATACTAACTAATATCATACAGTGCAAACAATACAAAAATATAAGTCATGATTTGATTAACTGCATTTTGGAGGAAAACATATTAAATCATATAGTACGATTGGAGGTCGTATAGTAAGATTAGTTTTAAATTTTAAGTTTTGAGTCTCTCCCCCTGTGTGTGTGCATGATTATTTAATTATAATCATACTCTCTCAGATTTAACAAAAAAAAAAAAAATGATTTACATACTTTATTACATGAAATTCTCATCTATTATGTCTTGAAGTCTTCACTAGTCTGGAGTATGATTTCTCTGAAATGTTAATACATACAAACACCAAATAGAAAATGTTCAGTACATACTTAGAGAAATAATAAAATTAATAGAATAATAATATTTTTCTATCATAAAAAAATCACATTCTCAATCTAGATTCCTGAGTTGCAACAACATGCCCAAAATTAATCTCCCAAAGTTCCAAGTCATGGGGATACATAATTTAACCATAAATGCTAAAGTATTATAAATGTTATTATCGGAATTAAGTTGAAAATATGCAGAATTGAGGCTTATAGAACCATAAGACTTTTGAAGATCTCCCTGAGATCTTTTTAATGAACCTAAAAACACTTAATTTGGTTAAGTTGATTGGGAGATATTAATTTTTGAAGTTCCTATCAATTTCCTGTGAAATTAAATCCATATTTACATACTCATTCGGCACATTTACACGCAAGCACCATCCGATTGGTCAGCAAATCATCGCGAATGACTATGTTGAAAGAACGAGATGCGCCAAGAGGGGGTGAATTGGTATTTTAAATAAATCCTAAATAAGAGTTCTAGTTTTTAAATTTTTTGTTTATATCAAAAAGATAGCTTAACTACTCAAATGCGGAAGCTAATTATTTGATAACCATTGCAACAATGGTGATGAAATTTTAAATCATACAATAGAATACTAAAAATAGATTTTCACCAAGCAGTGATAGCAAAGTTAAATACAAGAAAAGTAAAATACAAAAATTGGAAAAGCTCACAAGAAAATCACATACTAGGGATCCTAGATTGTAATATATATAAATGAGAGACTGAATATAACCATTGGATCGTAGATCAGACGGCTATAGTTAAATGGACTCTGAGATCGTTGGATATAATACAAACTTTTGATTGAATTCAATGGCTAGGATTATGTCTTTAACCTCCACATGGACCAAAAGTCATAGAGCTTCTCCGATATGATATGAGAGATCCTACTGGTGAACTCCTTCAAAATTTCACAGGAAGGATCAGGATGGTGAAAGTTTTCAATCTAGTGGTGGAAATCTATTTGATTAGAAGTTTTCTTCACACTTGATCAGACTACCTAACTAGAGAGCTCAAGAATGGATTCTCATAGTGTAGAAAGCCCCAAAAAATGGGTTTTTCTATTAAGAAGCTTTAGGGGATGAAGGGGAGTAATTCTCCTTCAGATATCTTGGCCAGAGGATCATTGAAAGTAAGAGTTTGAGCAGGAGGCAGAGAGATTTTGTTAGAGTTCACTCAGGATAGTAGTTGGAAGAGGTTGTGAAGTTGGGAAAATGAAAGGTAATGCTCAGAGACCATTAGGGAGGATTTTTGAAATCATGTGAGTGAATGAGGTTGATTGGAATGGAGTACCCTATTCAAGTGAACCCCATGGCCATGGACGGTCGGGATTGCTCGAGCAAGACATTGGATGGCTACTTGAAGATGACAACCTATGGAAACCTCCTAAGATCAAAAGAAGCAAATTTAGAGCTTGGAGAAGGTTCTAGCTAGGGATCATAAAGGGGGGTGGGGAGATCACTAGAGCTCATTTTGATTTTCTTTGGCAGCTACCAGCCACTAACTGGATTATGATGAAGTGGAAAGGTGTATGGAGGTCAAGAAAACATTAAAAAAGGCTTAATTGGGTAGGAGGAAACCTAATTTGACACTAAGACTTAGGTGGACCCAAACCTGCATGATTTGAGTTAGATTGGGTGAAACCTATGTCAAGTAAAGGGCTTGGTTTAATGTGGGAGATGTGTTGAGTCAAGGCCTATCCAATGCAAGTGTCTAATCAATGTGTAGCTAATAGGTCATGAATCAAAGGTTATTTGACTATATTTCTAGGGGACTAAAAATCACCTAGAAATGATTTTAGGACATGGGTCCTTAACCCTTGATTTTAACCTAGAGTTATGGATTTAAATGGATTTTGGATGTGATTGATGAAGTCTTGAGTTATTTATACCCATCATAATTAAATGAATGATTGAGAATGGTTAAACATTATTTGGGTTTGATTGAAAGTTGACTTACAGCGTGGAATTAAAAATTAAGCTATAATTTGGACTCGATTTGATTAGGGACAAGAATAGAGTTTAACTGGGATCTATATGATTGAAAAGTAGGCAGTTTTTAACCATCAGATCACTAAGTTAAGGCTCAGAAAGGTCTTGATGAACTTATATTGAAATGAGGTCAATAAATGAACCCTCAATATGTGTAGTAGAATAAAGTTCTTTTGCACATATTGGTATTGACCGAATGAAAGGATCAAAGTTGAATTTTAATTGTAAGGAAAAGTAGCACTTAATCCTAGGTATAAAGCATGTCGATATAGGACTTACACATAATAAATGGATTGAAGTTAAATTCTAAGGTAGCATCACCTAACCTCTGGTCTATAGGGTGCCGATAGAGGACTTGCACCGAATATACAGATTGAAGTTGAATTCTAAGGTATACATCACCTAACATCAGGTCTACAGGATGCTGATGGAGGACTTATACCTAATAGACATATTGAAGTTGAATTTCAAGGAAGGAATTACCTACCCTTAGGTTTACAGGATGCCGATAGAGGACTTACACGAAATAAATAGATTAAAGTGAATTTCAAGGTAGTCATTACCTAACCTTAGGCCTATAGGATGCTGATATAGGACTTATTCCTAATAGACAAATTAAAGTTAAATTCCTTGGTAGGCATCACATAGCCTTGACTTTATAGGCTGCCAATAGAGGACTTATTCCTAGTAGACGGATTGAAGTTGAATTCTAAGGTAGGCATCACCTAACCTTGAGTCTATATGATATTGATAGAGAACTTATTCTTAACGGACTAATTAAAGTTGAATTCTAAGGTAAGAGTCACCTAACCTCGTGTCTATAGGATGCCGATAGGGGACTTACACCTAATAGATGGATTAAAGTTAAATTCCGAGGTAGGCGTCACCTAACCTAAGGTCTATAGGATGCTGATAGAGGACTTAATTTTAATAGACATGTTAAAGTTGAATTCCAATGTATGCATCACCTAACCTCAGGTTTATTGGATGCATATTGAGGACTTATTCATAATAGATAGATTAAAATAGAATTCCAAGGTAGGCATCACCAAACCTCTAGTCTATAAGATATTGATAGAGGACTTATTCCTAATAGACAGATTAAATATTAATACTAGGATAATGACTCAAAAGGGATGCTCCATCGCTAGTAGGTTCTAACCCTAGGGAAAGGAAAAACCTATCCCTAAGGAAAAAAAAAACTAAATTTTGAGATTTAAAAGTTAAATGAGAGTAATTCAAAATGATTCAAAACTTGTAAATATTTCTATTGATTCAAAAATCAAGCTACATCAAGCAAATTTTTTTATAAGAAATTGCACATTAACTAGTAGTATTGGGTGATTTTCTTTACAATCAACTAGCTGATATAAGCCGCATTCGTAGACTATCTTTACAACTAAGGGTCCTTCCCATGTCGGTTTAAACTTTCCACCTATATTTCAGTGAGTTATGATAGGCCTCCAAAGAGCCAAGGCCTAGTCTCCTACTTAGAAGGTTCTAGGTCGCACTAATTTATCATGAGCTTGAACCATTCAGGCTTTATACAGCTCCAGACTCCACTGTTCTTGGAGACAACATTCTTCAAGGCCTTTGAGCTCCTCTAGTTGAAGTTGTACTTTCTACTAAGTTGTGATTTAATTCTAGATCATAACTTTGAGTGAAGGGATCTATACTTCCAAGGGGAGTACAACCTCATACATTAGTGCTAACGGAGTGGATTAGATTGGGGTTTTATAAGTAGTCTGATAGGCCCATAAGGCTTCCATCAACCTCACATCCCATTGAAATTTATTGTCATCAAGGGTCTTCTTGATGATTTATACTAGAGTCTTATTGAAGGTCTCTGCCAATCCATTAGCACAAAGGTAATAGATTATTAAGTATCTCCAGTCAATACTGTGGTGCCTTATAAAATTATTAATTTTTATAGACCTGAAAGTGGACCCATTATCCAATATGATTCTACGGGTATGTCGAATCAATCTATGATATGGTCATGAAAGAATTTCATAACATGGTGTGATATTACATTTCATAGGGGATCTGCTTTCACCTATTTTGAGAAGTAATCAATTACTACTAAATAAGCGATGACTCTTCAAAGATGGAGGGTCAATCGGTCCGATAATGTTCATGCCATAACTTTTGAAGAGACATAAAGCTACCGTGTGATGTAACAAGTAAGGTGGTTGATTTAAAATCCCACCATATACACGACATTGATAATAATAATTTGTAATATTCATGCAATCATCAATCATCAGTTGCCAGTAATATCCAATTCATTTGATTTTCAAATTCATCTTAGGTCCTGATTGATGAGCACCACATAGTCCAGAATAAACCTCCTTAATGACCTTTAGGGCCTCTCATTTATTTTAACAACATAGCCACATCTGATTGAATGATTGGTGGTATAACATATTTTTCACAAGTGCATATGATATGGCACATTTCTTGATCTAGTTAGCAAGAGATTTCTCTTTGGGAAGTTTACCCTCTTGAAAGTAGTTAATTAAAGGTTATCTC
Organism: Dendrobium huoshanense; assembly: GCA_016618105.1. Classification (NCBI taxonomy): domain Eukaryota; kingdom Viridiplantae; phylum Streptophyta; class Magnoliopsida; order Asparagales; family Orchidaceae; genus Dendrobium; species Dendrobium huoshanense. The sequence continues at coordinate 629,746 of CM028350.1, forward strand.
TAATTACCTTCTTCACCATCTATTAAAGAGGCAGACAAGATCTTGGAAGATTGCTTGTTTATGTGCTCCAAATTTATAGGAGGTAGGACCTGGCGATCTTGAATCTCTATAGGAATAGAGACTTCTTTCGCACATGTAAATTCATTTGTGAGCTTTGATAAGGCATCCGTCACATATTTATTTCCATAGAGAATTTTGTATAAGGTTACGATAGGAGTATACTCAAGTAGGTGACTGGTGTACTGATGATATTTGAGGAGGTTAGGATTTAAAATCTTATAGGTTCCTATAATCTGGTTGATTACCAATTGAGAATCACCAAATATTTTAATCTCCATCAGAATTATAAGATCGAGGAAAATTATCCAAGTTTCATACTCAACCTTGTTGTTCATGCAAGGCTCTGATAAATGGTAAGAAAAATATATCATTTCCTTCTATGGTGTTAGGAAAATCAAGTTAATTCTAGCTTTTTTTTGGGATTGTAGATTTTTGGGTTTTGCCCCATTAAGAAGACGCCACACCATCAAATTATAATTCCCAGATAAGATTGTCAAATTCCTTTAAACTTATGATTTGTTCATTAAGTAAATGATTATTTAAAGGAGAATTTGCCAGCAGCTGGTGTGTTGTAAGAAATTCAGTAACATCCTATCATTTCACAGCACGTAGGGGAATGATAGTGATTTCAAATTGAAGTAATATCATAGTCCACTGAGACAAACGTCTTGACAATGTAAGTAAGGTCATTTGATATTGCAACAGATTGACGCTTAAAATCAAACTAACTTGATGAGAAAGAATGTATTGTCTTAGTTTTTGGTCTTCTAAAACTAAGATAAGACAATGTTTCTCAATTGAAGGGTACCCAATTTCCATGGGGAGAAGTCTTTGGCTCAGATAATAGAGGGCTTTCTTTCTCCACTCATCATTTATTTGAGCTAGAAGAGTGTCAAGAGACTCGTCGAGGGTAGTAGTGTAGAGAATAAGAGGTTTACTTAGAACAAGGGCTGCCAAGATTGATAGATTAGTAATGTATTCTTTGATGATATCAAAAACATTTTGAAATTTCTCATCCTAAACAAATTTAGTGTCTTACTTAGATAGGATAGTAAAAGATTGACATCTTCTAGAAAGATTTGATATAAACCTTCTTATATACGACAACCTAGCTTGGAGAGACCTTAGTTGAGTAAGACTCTTAGTATGCGGCATATTTAAGATGGCTTAGATCTTGGTAGGATAAATTTTGATTCCACGATGCCTCATTACGAAGGCCAAAAATTTCTCTAAGGGGAAACCGAAAGAACACTTCAAAGGATTTATTTTTAGGTCTTAGCGGCGTTACAACTCAAAAATGACTCTTAAGTCATATAGGTGAGGGTATTTAACTTTGCTCTTGATAACCAAATCATCAATATAGCACTTGATTGTGGATTAAATCATCAAAGATATGAGTCATGGCCTGATGGTAGGTTGTACCATCGTTCTTAAGGCCAAATTGCATTACCTTATAATAGAGGATTCTTATAGGGATTCTTATAGGGGTTCTGAATGCAATATTTCTCTAATCTTCCAGGACCATCTTGATTTGATTGTAACCAGATGAGCCATCCATAAAGAAGAAAAAACATGCGAAGAGGCAATGTCCACCAGAAGCTCAAGTTTGGGCAAAAGAATTTTATCGTTGGGATATGCCTTATTCAGATTCCTATAGTCGACACAAATCTGAATTTGACTGTTCTTCTTTCAAACTAGTACAACACTGGCTATCTAAAAGGGATATTATTCCTTTTGAATAAATTCGGCCTCAACTAACTTATTGATTTAAAAACTACTTGTTACTTAATCTCTAAGCGTATGCATAGAGGAACTTGTTTGACATGAATATCATAATGCAAGATTCCAAGTTTATAGACTACTAAATCAATAGAAAAACTCAGCATTCCTTTAAAAGTGGGGCGAGGGTCATCTTCTATTCCAAGGTTAACCTCTTTCAATTCATCAAATGTTGATTTAATATCATCTTTGAATTGGGGGGATGTGTTGACCTCATTTTTGTATGAGGTCTCTAATGAAATCCCAAACCCAAACCATACTCAAATCTTAGGTCCTAAGGCTTGGTCCTAAAGGCCTTTTCCAACAAATCTTTGGATACTTCAAAACCCAGTGAAATGGACTCAGGTTCAAGCTCTGTCAATTTCATACTGATGGGGCATGTCTCTAGTATCAACCCTCCAAATTTGAGCTCATTCTGAGACCTCTAACCTCATTAACTAAATCAAATTCCAAAGGCTGTAAAACCTTCAAATATTTACAGCCTATGCCACTGGACCTGTCACTTTGAAGATTTTGATCTTAGAGACCTCTCTAAAGCCTGCAATCATTTCCAGATCATTAATCATGATATTTTGATCAATAAACTGCATTTTTTTGAACTCATTTCAGCCCCCAGTGGTCATGAGCCCAAAATGACCAAAATACTCCTAGGGGGGCTCAAATAGTGATTTTAATCCAAATGAACTCCAAACTGAATGCAACCACCTCAAGCAAGTTTTAAATGTCATTTCAAACCTATTGGACCCATTCCCAACCCCGGGGTCAACTTGGTTGACCAAGTCAACAAGGTTGACCTAAGGGGGCCCTTTAGGGTCCAAATAGATGATTTGACTGAATTGACCTCCCTAGACCTTGGGACCACTTCCAATGGTCTCCAAATATTATTTCAAATCTGTCCAGCCCGAACCCACACCCTGGGTCAACTGGGTTGACTGGGTCAACCCAGTTGGCCCAATTACCCCTTAATACTCTTAATGGGTCATTTCAACTCATTCAAACTTTCAAACCCTTCTCAAGCTTCAAATCAACCATTTTATTACATCAAAATAACTTCAAAGTTTTGTTCAAAGACTTCTCAAACTTGCTTTGAGTCAAACATCATGGTTTGACTTAATCAACTTCCCCCAAGCTTTGATCAAACCTATGGACCCGACCTCCTTGCTTGAAGTCAGACCCATACCTCAATCCAAATGACTCCTCACCATACTCAAGCTCCAGCCCATTTGCCTTTGACCCTTGTTGACTAGTCAAACAGTCAACAAGAGGTTAAGGGGATTTTTATTTGGTCAAACTTTTCAATCCAATAAACCTTGCCTAAACTTGGCACATCCAGTCATTAAAATACACCCTAACCAAGGTCTAAATCCCACCTTAGCTGGCTTGACCCCTATTGACTGGTCAAAGGGTCAACCAAGAGCTCAAATGAGCTCCCTTGGTCAACCCGACTCACCAAGCTGTAGCTAGCTCGAACCAGACCCTTGCAGCCCTTGGGATCCATTCCAGAAGGTTCTTTGGGCTCAATCAAACCCAACCTAGCAGCCAAATCGGCCCAGCCACCTCAGATGGTCCCCTCCCATGTGAGGACAAACCAAGAGAGTGGCCAGCTCATCTCAGCCAGTACAGTCCTTTCCCTCTGTCCCTAACCACCTGATCCAGGTGTCAATCATCCCAGCACTCCCTCTGATGCAGCCCAGCCGTTGCTTTTGGCTCCAAACCATTGAGTAGGGCAAAAGGGATGGGAGAGCTCCTTCTAAGCTATCTCTCATTCCAATCACTTCCCAGAGCGTTAGAGATTTCATTTCGCTTCCCTGAGCTCCTAGAAACTATCCCAAGCTCTTTCCCGACGTTTGGTGACTATTAGAGGCTAGATCAAGCTTGAACCGAGAGAACATCCATTCAAGCTCCCTCAATTCCGTCTCCAGTGATCCTCCAAGCTCGAAGCCTAATGGAGAACAACACGTGGATAGCCTACAAATTCAACTGTGAAATAATTAACCAAATCGATCCATCCTTCGGTGAGATATCCTAAACCCTAGGCGTTTACTTAGGTTCCTAAATAACATCCTAAAAATTGCATCAAATGGCAAGAAAACTACCCCCCATTCTTCCTTAGAATCCTTTATATCTCTGTTTAAAGTTTCAAAGCCTATGGTTGCATATTTCCCGAAAATGAAATAAAAATAGGTTTAGGGTTTTCGGTCTAGACTGGAGGTTGAAGATGAGTTCATGACCGTACAATCTGTTCATTCAGGTTGAACGGTCATGATTTCATCTGATCTGAACCACGGTTCGCTTGTTTCGTTCACCGGGTTGAATGCTGATCGCCCGTTCGAACCACGAGATCCCTCCAAACCGTCTGACCATCCCAGATCGACTTTGACCCCGCAAGTTTGATCTCATCCGTTAGATCTACGCTGGGATCGATCCGACGATAGTATTTATTGCCGTGCTGGTTAAGTGGTGGGCCCCTACGTGACCGCCACCATCTGCGTGGCTCTCAACGCGCACGCCGCGTGTCTGGTCAGCGCCGCCTGCTGACCAGATATTTAAATCTTCAAAATAAATTCAATTAATTTCTTGGAACTTCAAAAATGCATAAGAATTTCATTTATTATCCAATTTTGGAGTTCTTGGGCTCATTTTGTCCATATTTTCAAGTAGTATATTTTAAAAATAATTAAAAATTATTTTGATAAGTATTTTATTAATAATTTCAATTATACAGAAAATATTAGTTTACTTTTTAAATAAAAATATATAAATCACTTTGTGCTGGAATTGAGCAGAGAGGTTTTAGGGCCTAAGGTTGATCTCCTGTAATTTTCCTAAGCTTATTTGATGCAATCTCAACTTGTTTATGAATTTACCAAAAATCTAAGCCAAATTTTAACTTAGACTATTGGAAATTCATAAATCATTCAAATAAAATCTAATCATAGCATGTTAGGGTTCTATGGGACCAGTGCAAAGGCATCCTTTCATTGAAATTGAGTTTAGATGATAATCATGTATAATCCAATTAAAATCTAGTTCCAATGTCATATTTACCTAAGTTACTAATTGCCAACCTATACATGATTATCCTATCAAATTGAGTTGACTTTGATTTGGGATATGTTCATACATGTTACCTAATCATTTTAATTTAATTTGATACATCTATACTCTTATAATAAATTATTTAGATTCATAGATTGTCATATGATATATAACTAAATAATTTATTATAAAATCTTTCCATAGAACAGTAGGTGCACTTCTATTTTGTTCATGATTGCTTTGGTATGTTTGTAATTAGTGTCCTGAAATTACTAAATGACAAGAGGGGGGTGAATTGTGAAAAACTTTTTCTCAATAAAAAGTAACCCTAAGCATGAGTTCTAATCTTTTTATTATTTTTGAAATTTGACAACAAAAACTTAAACAAATTTTCTTCCACAAATTTCACCACGCAATAATTATGAAAATATAAGTGCAAGCAAAAGTAAACGACGATAAGGAAAAAATACACCAAGGATTTTTATAGTGGTTCAGTCAAAATATGATCTACGTCCACTCCCCGGAGTCCTCCGCTCCGGGATTTTCACTACCAAAAATAGTTCTCCTTTTGCCCCCCTCGGCAAGGTGGAGAAGCCTTTACAAACCTCCCTTTCACCAACCCGACGTGGCGGAGTGCCAAACTCTGTTTTCGCCCTCCTGGCGACGGCAGAGAACCTTCTCGTTTTTCTCCCTCCTGGAGAAGGCAGAGAGCCTCGAGGTCACGGATGTAGACGAGCCTTTCCCTTAGAGATCTTCCCTCAAATTCTTCTAGGGCCATAGGAGGAGCAAGATGCAGCAAGTTCGGAGCAACCGTGTGATCTCCCTCACACCTCTTCTCCCTCACAACGCTCACCTTCTCCTTCCTCTCTCAACCCTAAAGAACTTCTCTAGAGCTCTCTCCCTTGGAATTACTCTCTAACCACGTTCACCCTTTCTGTAAAATCTTGCTGAAAAAAGATGAGATTAACACCTAAAACGGGCTCCAAAAACCCTTTGATTTCAAAAGTAGCAGTTACTGTTCGTACAGTATGATTGGACATCGTACAATACGATTTTCATAAACAGACTTCGTCCTGGTAGGAAGATGTACGAACAGTTTAAAAATAATTCATACTATACGATATAATATCGTACGGTACGATCCACAGAATACTATTCGTACAGGACGATGGTCTGGACGACCAGATGCCGTCTCTGTTCATCGTATGATACGATCTGGTTCGTACAGTACGATGTTCAAAATATAATTAGGCCTGGATTACATGCACTAATCACGGGTTAATTTAAGTAAGTATTTAAAATAGATCGTATCGTACGAATCTATTCTTACAGTACGAACGGCGTAAAATCACTTAAACTAAACTACGGCTATGGTTTTGGATCTGAACATATCGTACAGTACGAATATATTCATACAGTATGATCTATTCACAGAATCGTCCATATAGCTTGGATCGTACGGTACGAATTAAAATCGTATAGTACGATCTCCAGAGAGAAAATTCTATTACATTTTGCATTTAAAAACAAACTCTCCCCCTGTGTGTGTGCATGGTTGCTCTTACTCTTATGCATTTTATGGCAAGACTTAATAAAATAAAAATAAAATAAACAGAGAAATACAATGTCTGACTAATACTCCTAATCTACCCGTTCTTGAGTCTTCCTTTCGTCCTGAGTCACTTGTGATCTTCCTTAAATGTTAGTACTCAAGGACAATAGCAAATAAAATAATATTCAATGAAAAGTTATTCCAAAACACACATTATTTGGCATCATTAAAATCTCAAACTCGGGGTCAAGGGTTGCAACAATCTCCCCCTTTTTGATGATGTCAAATAATTTGTTGTAAGTACGAATAACTTTTCTTTTCTTTTGTTTTTTTTAAATATATATATATATATATTTTAAAATAAACACAAGAAAAAAAGATACCAAAAGCAATTACAAAACAAAAGGAATGCATTTAGATAACAAGCACAACAACAAGTACAACAAACTTCTCCCCCTTTTGACAGCACAAAAAGGAGGAGCAACTAAAGCAAAAAAGCAAAAGAAAGAAACTACAATGCAAACACAAACAATCTAAGCAGACGGGTCCTGATCAGTTGGTGGTGGAGGTGGATTTGGTTGAAAATATTGAAAGAGAGCATCGAATCGGTGATCAATTGCAGTAAAGCGTTCTCCAAACCATTGCATATCTGTCTCGTGTTGCTGATGTTGTTCTTGAATATGCATGTCGAGACGAGTCTGTAGCTGGTCGAAACGTGTGACCAAATCATCGTTAGGGTGTGCTGGTGCAGGTGCTTGGGGTGCGGCATGGCGTCATGGTCGAGCTGGAGCTGCTGCTGGGGCATCTTCTCCTTTTTCTTCGTCAAAGACTGGTTCTTTAGGCTCGTGTCCCCGATGAAAGAGAATATGGAAGGAGGCATTTGTATAAAAGATAGGAAGAATGTCGGGTTCACCAGGGCAGGTCAATTGATATTTATTGTGGAGGATATATCCTATTTGGTGACCAAGAGCTAGATTTTGTTTCCGTCGAGTGGTAGGTAGACGAACAAAACTCATGTGGTGAATGTAGTTACTAATTAAATCAACCTCATCAAACTTTATGTTGGACATAATAGGATAGGTAGCGACGGATAAGGTCGGAGTCAGATTGATACGGTCGCCACTTTTGGGTATTATTGAGGTTCGAAGGACATGTTGAATTATACGGGCATTTCGAGTTAAAGATTGAACGAGAGGTTGGTGTTGATGAAAAGTAGCATTCCTAAGGACTCTATTAATATCGCTCCAATCAAATTCATCAGTAAGAAATGAGCGAACCATAGGTCCTTCAGTGGACAGCCCAATATATTGGGCAATGTCGGCTCTAGTGATCTCAATGTTTTGGCCACAAACAAAAGAATGAAAGGTGGTGTTGTCGACAGTGTAGGTGAGGTTAGCGAGAAATTCGAAGAGAAGTTCAGAGTTATAGGGAAATGCCAGGGTGAGTAGGAATTGGAAGGTGGTGGAAGCAAAGAGGCCCATTACCTCAAAATTAAGAGCAGCCTGATTAAGCATTTTTGAAGGAGAAATTTTGCAGGCTTTATATCGGTGGTAGGCTTCCTCATTTTCAGTATTCAGAAAACGAACAGGTTGGCGACTCGATGAAGATGAGTTTCCAGCAGTCATCCGACCTCGTTTAGACATTACAAGAGGGCACGAAACTAAGTGAAAGAGTGAGTGAGGAGAGATTTGAGTGAAAGGAATGGCCTAGGCAAGGGTACTTATAGAAAATTTTGACAATCGTACAATACGATCATGAATCGTACAGTACGATATACAATCAATATCCTGACCGGTCGTTTCGGGAAAAGACAGTCAAATCGTATAGTATGATATGTATTGTATAGTACGATCAAGAGAATTTCGATCGTCCTGAGGCCCTCAGTACGACTTTTGACCAAAAGTTTTATACTGTACGAACAGGTGTATCGTAAAGTACGATACATAATAAATATCGTACCAAACAAATTTAACTCATATTTATTCCTTGTGCTGATGTGTATCGTACCGTATGAAAGGTATGTATCGTACAGTACGATACTCAGTAATGTCGTACCAACCGGATTTAATTCGTCCCAATCCGTTGCTGACGTGTATCGTATCGTACGAAGAAGAGATATTATACAATATGATAGCCAATAATTTTGGATGAATATTGTACAGTACGATGTAGGTCGTACAATACGATCAACATAGCCGAAATCTACTTGTTGATGTACGTTATGTAGATTGAGATGTATCGTACGGTATGATATGTGTATCGTACAGTACGATTAACAGTCAATGCTGATTTTTGTGCGGTGAGTGTGTGATGATCAGGAGCAGCCCTATTACTTTATTTTTTTTAATATTATTTATTTTATTTATTTATTTATTTTTTTATGCAGTTATATCTATGACACCTAATCTAGTCCTGAAGGTGCTAAAGGTGTTGAAAGCTAGAGGTTTTGTGAATATGTCTGCCAATTGATCTCCTGTAGCGATGTGATGTAATTCTATATCTCCCTTAGCGACGTGATCTCTAATGAAATGATGTCTAATATCTATGTGTTTCGTTCGATAGTGTTGAATTGGATTCTTAGAGATACAAATTGCACTTGTGTTGTCACACATGATCGAGATGGTTCCAACAGGTAGTCCAAGATCAAGAATTTGTTGTTTTAACCATAGTACCTGTGCAACACAACTTTCTACTGCAATATATTCTATCTCGGTTGTGGAAAGTGCTACAGAGTTTTGCTCCCTACTGGACCAAGAAACTAATGATTGTCCTATGAATTGGCAGGTACCAGAGGTGCTTTTTCTAAGTATCCTACATCCTGCAAAGTCAGAATCTGAGTACTTTAGGATTTCAAAAGAAGTGCTGTGTCTGGGATACCAAATTCCTAAGTTTGGGGTGCCTAGTAGATATCTAAGAATTCTTTTGACAGCAGTTAAGTGAGACTCTTTAGGATCGGCTTGGAAATGGGCACAAAGGCACACACTAAATATTATGTCCGGTCTACTGGCAGTCAGGTAAAGAAGGGATCCAATCATTCCCCTATATTTTTTCTGATCTACTGATTTTCCACTAGAATCTTTATCTAATTGGATTGTCGAACTCATTGGGGTGTTCATGGGTTTTGTACTATCCATTTCATATTTCTTTAAAATATCCTTAATATACTTTAATTGGCTAAGAAAGATTTCATTATCCATTTGTTTTACACTAAAGCCAAGAAAGTAATTAAGTTCTCCCGTCATGCTCATTTCAAACTCATTACTCATTATTTTTGAAAATTCATCGCATAAATTTTTATCCGAAGATCCAAACAAGATGTCGTCCACATATATTTGAACAATGAGAATTTCTTCTTTGACCTTTTGTAAAAAGAGTGTAGTATCTACACTACCCTTTTTAAATCCTCTATCCAAAAGAAATGAGCTAAGTCTTTCGTACCGTGCTCTAGGTGCTTGCTTTAATTCATATGGTGCCTTCTTTAATTTAAATATATGGTTTGGAAATTGTGAACTTTCAAATCCGGGGGGTTGCTCAACGTAGACATCTTCCTTAATTACCCCGTTCAGAAATGCACTCTTTACATCCATTTGATATATCTTAAAGTTATTGAAGCAAGCAAAAGCTAAGAGCACTCTTATGGCTTCTAGTCTAGCAACCGGGGTGAAGGTTTCTTCAAAGTCTATCCCCTCAATTTGGTTGTACCCCTTAGCTACTAGTCTTGCTTTATTCCTTATTATTGTTCCTGAATCATTCACCTTATTCTTAAAGATCCATTTTGTTCCAACAACACTTAGTTCCTTAGGTCTCTTGACTAACTCCCAAACATCATTCCTGGTGAATTGGTTCAGCTCTTCTTGCGTTGTTAGAATCCAAAATTCATCTCCTAAGGCTTGATCTATACTTGTAGGTTCTATCATTGAGATGAATGTTGAATGACTAACCTCCTTCCTAAGTCCATGCCTAGTTCTTACACCTTCTGAAAGGTCTCCTAAAATTAACTCTTTAGGATGACTAGAAGAATATCTCCATTCTCTAGGAAAATCTTCTTGAGGTTTGACCCTTTCTCCTAAGGTCATAGTTTCTACTCCTTGAATTGCCTCTATTTCATCATCTTCAACTTTAGATTCTGAGGGCTTATCTAATTCATCAAATACCACATGGGTGGATTCTTCTACTATAAGGGTTCTCTTATTAAAAATTATATAGGCCTTACCTACAGAAGAATAACCTAAGAAGACACCCTCATCAGACTTGGGATCAAATTTTCCTAAGGGATGTTTACCATTATTTAAGGTGAAGCACTTACACCCAAAGACATGTAAATGTGAAAGGTTTGGTGTTCTACCCTTAAGGAGTTCATATGGAGTTTTATTCAGCTTCGATCTAATGTTTACTCTGTTTAAAACATAACAGGCTGTGTTGAATGCTTCTGAAAAAAATATCTAGGAAGGGTATACACCGCTAACATTGCCCTAGCAGCTTCTACCAAATTTCTATTCTTCCTTTCTGCTATGCCATTTTGTTGGGGTGTTCTAAGAGCTGAGAAATTGTGTTCTATTCCTATCTCTTGACAGAATGACTCAAACCTATCATTTTGGAACTCTCCACCATGATCGCTATGGATTGTTGATATTTCACAACCTAATTTTCGTTGAATCCATGTGGAGAAAACTTTAAATTCCTCAAAAGACTCATTTTTGTGTGCTAAGAATCTTACCCAAGTAAATCTAGTGAAGTCATCTACAATCACAAATCCATAATTCTTTCCACCTAGACTGGTTGTACTAACGGGTCCAAACAAGTCCATGTGTAGAATTTCTAGTGGCCTAGAGGTGATCACATCTCTAATTGAGTGAAAGGATGATTTGACTTGTTTTCCTAGTTGGCAAGCATCACATAAGTGATCCTTGGTAAAGTCTAACTTAGGTACACCTCTAACTAGGTTTTTCTGAGTGATGTTTCTAAGAGTTTTCATACTAGCATGGCATAGTCTCCTATGCCATAGCCACGAGTCATCAACTATTATTTTCAAACAGAGTGATTTTGAGCTATCAATATAATCAAGGTCTAACATGTAAACATTGTTCATTCGTTTTTCTTCTAAAATTATTTCATCAAATAAACTAATCAGGAATCTATCAGTTAAAAATTTAACATCAAAACCTTTGTCACACAGTTGACTAATGCTCAGTAAATTATGTTTCAAACCATCAACTAGTAAAACATTTTCAATTAAAAATTTTTTAGCATTACCAACGATACCTGAGCCTATCACCTTCCTGGTAGTGTTGTCTCCCAACGTTACTTTGCCTCTAGTTTTGGTCTCCAGTAGGATGAACTTCTTCATATCTCCAGTCATGTGTCGCGAGCAGCCACTATCTAGGTACCACATGCTCTCACTAGGTCTTTTGTGAGAGCAACCCTATAATTTCATTCAAAGATTAGATTTGGGAACCCAAGTGAGTTTGGGTTCCTCCTTATGCTTGCATGAATGAGATGTATGCATGCTATGCTGTGATGGATGCAGTTTAGGTCTCCATACTAAGTGTGTCCTACAGTGAATTGTGCATGTGCGGGCTATGTGACCTAACATGCCACAAGAGAAACACCTAACACCAGGAAATGGGTTTACTAATCTATGTGGGTGGTGGTGTCTCTTCCTAAAGTTTTGTGATGCATGCTGTGTTGGTAGTTTTCTAGGTTGGCCTATGAGTGATGCAATTTCTTCTTCTAGTTCTTTGATTCTTTGTTTAAATGTATTATTTTGATATGTCAATCCATCGACTTGCCAGAATAACAAATGCTCATTATGATCTACCACCTTTGCTACTGCCGTTAGTTTTTCAAACTCTACATCTAGTTCAATATGCGATGTTTTCAAGGATTCATGCGCTTTAATTAGTGCAATATGCTTCTTATTTAATGCATCAAACTCATCAAGAAGTAGCATATGATCTCTATCTAAATCAGAACTTTCCTTAACTAAGTTAGCATGCTCAGTTTGTAAAGAATTAAATTCAATATTAAGCTTAGCATGCATCTTTTTCAACTTCCTATATGAGTCATGGATATTCTAAAAAATAAGTAACAATTCTTCATATGAAAGTTGACATACCTCATATTGATCTGATTGATCAAGGTTATCGTTAGCCATAAGACACAAGTTAGTTACCTCCTCCTCTGCTTCTTCTTCTGATGATTCCGAGGCAGAGTCGGCCCAAAAAGCTTTATGTGTCTTTGTCTTTTCTTTCTTGTATTTTGCTTTGTCATCTCCTTAGCTGGTTGACTCTTCAGATTGGGGCAATCGACTCGAAGGTGACCTGGCTTCCTGCACTTAAAACAAATTGTATCAGATGAAATCTTATTGGACCTTGAGCTCTTACCTTTGTTCCAGCTATTCTGATGACGCTTCTGTTTTCTTTTCAATTTTTTTTTTTGAATTGTCGGGTCATCAGTGCTATCTCATCCTCTTCCTCCCCTGCAGAACTTTCACTTTCTGAGTTGCTAGCTTTTAATGCCACCGTCCGCTCCTTTTTCTTTTCACCTGCATTACTTTGCCTTTGGCTCACTCATTGCTCGTATGCAATGAGTGACCCAAGGAGGTTATCAATAGAATAAACATTAAGATCTTTGGACTCAGTGATAACAGTTATCTTAGCATCATAGGAACTAGGTAGACATCTAAGAATTTTATTCACTTTCTCAGAATTTGAAATTTCTCTACCTAATGCATGCAAGGATGTCACGATTTGGGTGAACCTAGTGTACATGCCAGAAATTGTTTCGCTAGGTTTCATACGGAATAATTCATAATCATGCAGTAGAATGTTTAGCCTAGACTGTTTTACTTTATTTGTTCCTTCGTATGTAATGCACAGTCTATCTCAAATCTCCTTTCTAGAAACATAAGTAGATACTCTCATATAGTCCTCAGATTTCAATGCACAAAAAAAGCAGTTTAAGCACTTAGCATTCAGTTGGGCTAATTCCCTATCCTCATTGCTCCATTCATTAAAAGGTACAGTAGTTTTCAAACCATTAACAATTTTAAACGGTGCAACATATCCATCATTTACTAACATCCACATGCGGTAATCTATAGATTGCAAAAATGTAGACATTCTAATTTTCCAGAAATCAAACGGAATATTATCAAAAAGTGGTGGACGAGTTATTGAATAACCCTCCGCAGTGTTACGATTACCACAATTCGACATGATCTTTTTTTTCAAGGTTTTCTAAAACACTATTTTTGAAAAATAACCTCTGATACCAATTGAAATTACTAAATGACAAGAGGGGGGGGGGGGGGGTGAATTGTGAAAAACTTTTTCTCATTAAAAAGTAACCCTAAGTATGAGTTCTAATCTTTTTGTTATTTTTGAAATTTGACAACAAAAACTTAAACAAATTTTCTTCCACAAATTTCACCACGCAATAATTATGAAAATATAAGTGCAAGCAAAAGTAAATGACGATAAGGAAAAAATACACCAAGGATTTTTATAGTGGTTCAGTCAAAATATGACCTACGTCCACTCCCCGGAGTCCTCCGCTCCGGGATTTTTACTACCAAAAATAGTTCTCCTTTTGCCCCCCTCGGCAAGGCGGAGAAGCATTTACAAACCTCCCTTTCACCAACCCGACGTGGCGGACTGCCAAACTCTATTTTCGCCCTCCTGGCGACGGCAGAGAACCTTCTCGTTTTTCTCCCTCCTGGAGAAGGTAGAGAACCTCGAGGTCACAGATGTAGATGAGCCTTTCCCTTGGAGATCCTCCCTCAAATTCTTCTAAGGCCACAGGAGGAGCAAGATGCAGCAAGTTCGGAGCAATAGTGTGATCTCCCTCACACCTCTTCTCCCTCACAACGCTCACCTTCTCCTTCCTCTCTCAACCCTAAAGAACTTCTCTAGAGCTCTCTCCATTGGAATCCCTCTCTAACCACATTCACCCTTTCTGTAAAATCTTGCTGAAAAAGGATGAGATTAACACCTAAAATGGGCTCCAAAAATCCTTTGATTTCAAAAGTAGCCATAACTGTTCGTACAGAACGATTGGACATCGTACAGTACGATTTTCATAAACAGACTTCATCTTGGTACGAAGATGTACGAACAGTTTAAAAACAATTCGTACTGTACGATATAATATCGTACGGTACGATCCACAGAATACTATTCGTACAGGACGATGGTCTGGATGACCAGATGTCATCTCTGTTCATCGTATGGTATGATCCGATTCATACAGTACGATGTTTAAAATATAATCACAGGTTAATTTAAGTAAGTATTTAAAATAGATCGTACCGTACGAATCTATTTGTACAGTACAAACGATACAAAATCACTTACTTAAACTAAACTATGGCTAGGGTTTTGGATATGAACATATCGTACAGTACGAATATATTCGTACAGTATGATCTATTCACAGAATCATCCACATAGCTTGGATCGTACGGTACGAATTAAAATCATACAGTACGATCTCCAGAGAGAAAATTCTATTACATTTTTCATTTAAAAACAAACTCTCCCCCCTGTGTGTGTGCATGGTTGCTCTTACTCTTATGCATTTTGTGGCCAGACTCAATAAAATAAACAGAGAAATACAATGTCTGACTCATACTCCTAATCTACCCATTCTTGAGTCTTCCTTTCATCCTGAGTCACTTGTGATCTTCCTGAAATATTAGTACTCAAGGACAATAGCAAATAAAATAATATTCAATGAAAAGTTGTTCCAAAACACTCATTATTTGGCATCATTAAAATCTCAAACTCAGGGTCATGGGTTGCAACATGTCTAAGGGTTAGAAGGTATTGATTTCAATCCTATAACATAGTGATATTAAGGACAATAATTAAGGGATTGGTCTTAGTCAACTTATATCAATCTAGGAAGGACTACACATACATCCCTTTTGGGATTGAACAAAAATTTAGAAAATTAGTGTCATTACCCCTCTAATCAAATACACTTTTATTTGACATTAATTAATCCTATAACAACTAGTAGATTTAGGATGATCCTTCACTAAGGATCTTTTTCTTTTGTTTTAATAAACTCCTAATAAATCAAAATAAAATCCCTAAACATCCTAATCAATCCTAATCAACTCTAATCAACCCTAAAACAAACTCACAACCTTCCAAAATTAAAACCAAAGCTTAAATCCCACTAAATTCAATTAATCCTTAATTAAACATTAAAACTTCTAGAAAATGTAATAAATCCATTTTAAATCTAAAAATTATAAATAACCCCTCTAATTGACCAGAATTAAACCCTTAACTAATGAAAATTAAAACCAAATTAAATTAACAGCAAATTAAAGCTTAATTTAATTTTAAGAGAAATTCAATAATTAATTCATTTAATTAATTAATAATAATTTAAAAAATCTCAATAAATTCCCAAACACTTGGAAATCCCTCCTTAGGTCATCCCTGACCTTTGGAGGTGATTTCAAGAAGTTTGGGAGACATTTGGAGCAAAACCATAAAAAGGGCCCTTTAATTAAACAATTTTCAATAATCTAATAAATACCTCAAACTTTAAAAAATTCATAACTAATTCAATAAAATCAACTCTTTCATATATAACCGTTTCATGCATCATCAGCATACGAGTAGATTTTTGGTTTTTGTAAGCATGTTGTCCCGCATTTAGTTTAGATTCTTTAATAATTCCTTGATTCCTTGGATAGAGCTATCTTAAAATCTTGCATCATCGGCGAATTGTTGTGATTAGGATTGTTAGCTGGCAGCCCACTCTAGGCAGGTGGTAAGTCCAGATTTTATATACCTCTCTCTGCACATTTCCAGTCCTTTAATCAATTCTAAATCCTTCTAAAGTCGAATAATAACTCTATAATCTAAAGCCTGATCGTGGAAATTTAAATTAGCCCAAATATTTAATTAAATTTATATATAATTTTGGAATCAATTAGTCTTCATTTAAATCGAGAGTGTTCTCTTAGGAGATGTAATTAACTATAGGGGCTTGCCCCCGTAGGGAGTCTAGATCCCAGAATAATCTAAACCCTGCCTTAGTTCTTTTCTGAGGTGGGGGAAAGATCTGTGGAAGTAGATTAGGTTTTATTTATGTTTAGGAGTTATTTCTATAATTAGGAAATAGATAGATAGTTGATTTGTTTCTTACTAACAAATCAAATGTCTTCTATACTTAATTATAGAAATAAACTTATAATTCGTTAATCTAATCAGGTCTATTAGAGAATGTACTCGTCATCCCTTTAGGATGATTTGAATATTCTCTGTACTACACCTGATCAGGAGAATGAATTATACTACTTCTCCCTTTAAAATTAATAGGAGGATATTAGCCTGTCCTTCGGGGCAGTATAACATCCGACTATATAGATTTAATCGGGAGAAATATATCCTAAATATAAATAAAGCGAATCATGTGAGAAGATAAAAATCTTATATTTTAAAAATAAAACCCCGCTATATCTATATTTTTGCTTAGATCCATTCCTTAAAATCAAGAGACAGATAGATGTCTGATTTACTTTCACGAGTAAATCAAATATCGTCCGTATACTTGATTCTAGGAATGAATCAACAATTCACTAATCTAATTAGGTAAATAGAAAGGATGTTATTCATCTTTTCAGATGATTTATATACTCACTATATCATACCTAATTAGGAAAGTGAATTGTTTATTCTCTTTCTTTAGAATCAATAGAAGGATATTAGTCTGCCTTGTGGGGCGGTCTAATATCAGACTATACGAATTCAATCGAAAGAGAATACTCAAAAAACATAAATAAAGCGAACTATTTTTTATATATTTAAATAAATTATATTTCATTCAAAAATTATTTTTTTAAAAATTCTTCCTTCTCATTTCTCCTTGTCTTTCATTATTTAATCAAAAATAAAATATTTATTTTATTATATTAAAATTACTTAATAATTATAAATGAAAGAATACATTTATATATCTAAATATAAATTATAATTTAAAACTTTATTAGTTAGATTAAATAATTTTCTAGCAGATTTTTCTGGCGACTCCGCTGGGGATAGACTTCTCTCTCCATTTCAAATGAAGACTAAATTCTTTCTAAAAATTATATATAATTTAATTAAATATTCAGGCAATTAAATTTTCATCTAAATTTTTGTTCCTCATTGTCTGTCACTGTCTTTGTGGATACTTTCTATACTTCTGTGATGTTGTTCTGATGAGTGTTTTATACTTGATTTTCTCGCCGCTATTTGATTTCATCGATAGTCGTTGTCTCCTTAGTCTTTTTCGTAAGGCTAAGGAGTTAAGTTAACAGTCAGCACCGGTGTGGGCCCTACAGCCTGCCGAAGTGCTGTCCGTTTCTCTTCTGATTTTTGAGTACCCTTAGCAAATTTCTGGTCTTTCAGATTTCTCTTTCGTAGATTTTGGGTCTTTTCGGTCCGATTTTCGCTTCTACGATTTTCGTTCATGAACTGGATCGTCTTGCCAATTTCCCTGACTTGTTTTTGTTTCGCTATTTTTGAGCTGTATTTTGTTTTTAGCCTATTTTAGAACTGTATTTAAACTTCGAAACTGCTAGAATTCCAAGTAAATTGAGTCAGCCCAGCCTGTGTGTCATTTGTATGACATCTGCATGTTTACTTTACATTGTTTTCATGTTTATGGTCACGTGAGTGGCCATCACCCATGGTTATCAGAGCTTCTCCTAAAAGCCTGGTGGACGTCCACCCGAAAACGGAGGTTTGGTCCTAAGTCTGATAGGGGTTATGCCGTCCGTTTGTTGTCTCATATTTATGTGTCATTTGTATGGTTTTCAGTGTCAGAGATCTTTCTTAAGTCTTTCTAAAATCTATTCTGAGTTTTTAAATTTATTATAAATTTTTCTACGCTCATTTTTACTGTTAGATTTCTATTTTGTGGCTTTGATTTGCAAAGTGCCATTGATTTGATTCTTTTTGTCTTTTATTTTAAACTGCATAACTGCTAGAATTCCAAGTAAATCGAGTCAACCCAGCCTGTATGTCATTTATATTACATTTGCATGTTTATTTTACACTGTTTGCATGTTTATGGCCACGCGAGTGGCCATCACCCATGGTTACCAGAGCTTCTCCTAAAAGTCTGGCAGACGTCCACCCGAAAATGGAGGTTTGGTCCTAGGTCTGGTATGGGTTATGCCACCCGTTTGTAGTCTTACATTTTGTATGTTATTTTCTGTGTTTTAATCACTTAAAACTCTTTCCGAGTTCGTTCCAAATCATATTCGATTTCTTTATAATCATTACATTCAATTTTTCCTTTTGTATATTTATTTTGGAGTCTCGATGTTTTGGCTTTGGTTTATTGATTTAAATTCTGGATTGACTGTCTTTTATTTTAAACTGCATAACTATTAGAATTCCAAGTAAATTGAGTCAACCCAGCCTGTATGTCATTTGTATGACATTTGCATGTTTATTTTACACTGTTTGCATGTTTATGGCCATGCGAGTGGCCATCACCCATGGTTACCAGCGCTTCTCCTAAAAGCCTGGCGGACGTCCACCCGTAAACGGAGGTTTGGTCCTAGGTCTGGTAGGGGTTATGCCGCCCATTTGTTGTCTTGCATTTGCATGTCAGTTGTATGTCATTTGTGTACTTTTAGAGTCTTCTTTTCCATTCGTATCGATTTTTGGTTTTATTTAATGCGCCGAGATCAGGCTTTAGATTATAAATTTTTATTCTTTCCCCATTCTTAATTTAATATATTCGTGTTTGCTTATATATTCGAAATCCGTAAGGACAAGGGTCCTTACATAATGTTTTCTTACTCTAATGTTCGATCTCTTTCCAACCCAATATTAATCCACTCTAAATCTTCACTGTGTGATTATATCCCTTTGGTGTGGGTCCTTAAACGGACCATCTCCTATCAAATATTCAATATTTTCTATCCTTATCATAAACTACAACTATACTCCGGTTAGTACAACTATCAGTAGTCATACTATTTGTAGACAGTAGCAAAGGTCAGTTTCTGATTGGAATTACTTTGAATTACAGAAAATGTCTGGAAAACTGATTTTCAACATCAATATCACTGCTGCCTAATCTGCTGAGGGCAGTCAGATTCAATTTGGTTCTAGATTCGATAACTTGCAAGTTACTGTTGGAGCACCACGCACTGAGATGGTGACTCCCGTCAATGAATCAGCTCGACCAGTTCCCGTTCAGATGAACATTGAGGGCAGGTTTGCAGCTTCCCCTACAGCTCCCAAACCCTCTATTTTTACCCGTCTGACTTATCCTCAGCCAGCTACCATGGCTAAAGGAAAGTCTCCTGTTATGGTTGATTCCTCTGCCTTTGGGAATTTCAAAGTGGGATCATCGTCTGCTATCCCAGAGATTACCAAATCTCAGTGCTGCAACATGATCCTTCGTGCGAGGCGAAGGGTCAAAAGAGCAGAAGCATCAAAGAATAATCCTGTTGTTGTTGCCCCGACTGAGGTGTCGAAGAACATAACTCCTGAATTTATTGAAATATTTTTCAATTCCCCTCAGTTGGCTGGCAGCAGGTTTCACCCATTGTCTGCTGCTGCTGGAGAAGAAAGTGTGGCACGTATAGTACATTCTCCGCCAACACCATTCTGGGATGATCCCATTGTCCCTTCCCTGTACGAGAAAAAGAGAAAATTTAAGAATTTGTTGAATGGACTGATCTAGGACTGTGCTATTGATTATGGCCAGTCAAAGACTGAATTTCTGAAAAGTGTGAAGGATGTCATCTACACTGAAGTGCATCCTCAAGTAAGAGGGAGGAGAGGAGATTCCCCTCCTACGAATAGAAGAGTACAATTTCAAGAAGCAGGTCCGAGTCGACCAGCGGCTATATCAGATCATCGCAGAGAACTGAAGAGTCTACCTTCCCGAGACCAATATCAAAACTCTGGTTATCAAGATAGCCAACAGACTCCTATTAAATCTTTGGGATATGGAGTATTAGCCCGAAGAGGGTATAATCCCATATCCCCTCCTTCCCCACGTCAGTCTGGAAATCGTCCGCTTAGGATTTATGATAATCCACCTGTTCGACACCCTTCAAGAGCTGATTCTCAGCGTCACCAGGGTAGCGAACCTTCTTTTGGTTTCGATAGGAGGAGACTAAAGTTTCCAAATCAGTCTTCCTCATTATCTAACCAAGAGAGGGTTTGGCAGCCCAAGATGACTCCGACCCCTACTGTGTTAATAAAGAAAAAGAAAGACATGACAGAAGAAAGAGCGAGAAGAGGAAAGTTCATTATAGAACCTTCCCCGTCTAGAGAATACATTCCTGTCGACCCACACGATGTGGGAGGCAAAACTATATAAGAGATGGTCAATCATTTGAAAGAGAGTATTCGCCAGATTGATGAAGAAGAAGGAAAAGAAGGAGATACAGATCAAGAAATGTCCGGAAGTGTCAATATGGTTGACACTCATTCTTCTTTGTAGAGAGAAAAGGAAAAGGGTAAAGGGGAAACAGGACCAGCTGAAGCCGAGGATGATGAAGAAGATACTGCAGATTCTACTCATCGTCTTCGAGAACAGCTGAGTCAGAAAGATGAGCAAATACACATAATGGAAAAGAAGCTCGAGGAAATGATGACGATGATTTCGGTCATGCAAGGTAAAAATCCACCTACTCCTCAAGCACAAGTCTAATCATCTCCTGAGGAATCAGTACAACTGAATGTTAAGAACAAGGAAGTCAGGATTGAAGAATCTGAGAAACCTGTATAGAAATCGATAGGAGTAGAATCTCCGTCGATATAATCAGTAAATATTAAATAGATAGTCGAACAACAAGTCAAGGATGCTTTGGCTAAAGCTCACAGTACATCATCTATTTCAAAGGGTAGGCCCTATCCAGAGGTTTAATTCGGTTCCCTACCTGAAAGGATTCGTTCCTCCTTCCTTCAAGAATTTCGATGGTACGGGAAATCCTAAACAACACTTAGCTCACTTCAGAGCTACTTTTTGTAATGCAGGAGGTAGTGATGCTCTATTGTTTAGACAATTTGTTAGCAGTCTATCTGGAATTGCATTTGATTGGTATGCTGAACTGCCTAATGGGTCAGTCCATACTTTCAATGATTTGGAAGCAATGTTTGTCAAGAGGTTCGTCGGTGCAAAGCATCATATTACAGTTGGTGACCTAGTGGTGGAAACCTAGAATCCAGGAGAGAACCTTGTGGATTATATTATGAGATGGAGAAATCTTAGCATGCGATGTGAGCCTCAATTGCAAGAACAACATGCTATAGAGATTCTTCTGAAAAATATTCATGGACCAGTTGCTTTCCTACTCAAGGGTTTTACAATCAAAACTTTTGAAAAACTATTAAACAAAGCCTCTAATCTTCAAGAGGAAGCATCCCAACTTCCGTTTGCCAAAGATTCAACTTCTTTAGAAATAAAGAAGTTGAAACCTCAGAAGGTTTTAGAGAAGAGATCAGGAACAGTGTCTGCCGTGGATTAGGGGAAGCAGCCGATGCAGATTTAGGCAGAGAATCCTTATCGACTGCCTCAATATCAGCAGTATAACAGACCTCAAGATGATCAGCAGATCAGGCCTCAACCTTATCTAACTCCAGAACAACGTAAAGAGAAATTCAACTTCTTTGTGAACAAAGTTTATCCTTTTAAGCGAGAAGCAATAAAAAAGATGTTCAAGAGCTTAGTCAAGAAACCAGGGTTCAAACTTCCTGAATCCAAAAGGCCAGAAGAAGCTGTTAAAGCAAGACAACCCAACTTTTGTCCATATCACCGAATATCAGGGCATGAGATAGAGGATTGCATTACCTTCAAAGAATGGCTGGACAGAAATCATAAGGACGGTACAGTCGTGATACCCAAAGAATAATTAGTAGATCCGAGCCAGGGATCGGCTAAGTGTATATTTGGTGAGCCTTTTGCACCTTCTTCCACTTTGAAATCTGATAACGAATGGGATATGGTTCTATCTCATTCTTCTAAAAAGATTCTTAATAAACTATATCGTTCTTCTTTCCAGGAACCCCCGAGAATTCAGAATCCCATCCAGGTTGATTCGATAGCTCAAAAGTAGGAGAAGAATAAGGCTCCAATCATAGAGCTTAAAGAAGTACGTGCTGATCAAGCTCCACTAGTCCCGGAGAAGGAGCAGAAGAAAAAGACAGAGTTATGTTCTGATAAGTTAGTTGTTTCTGAAAATGGTGAGCATGTGTCGCTCAAACCATTAACTCTGTATGACTTTTATTTTGTCCCTCCTGGGACTAAGAAAATAATGAAAAAAGATTCTGCATATATCATGTTTGTTTCTGCTGACGAATACTCCGATCATAATTTAAACAATAATGAAAACAATTCTCAAGACATAAATACCAATGAAACAGACGAACAATTTCAATACTATTATGATAGTGACTCCCCTATTCTCGATGTTGAGGGTGATCCTATTAATATAGAATTGGAATTATCATATTCAGATACACCGCCAGAAGAAGTTTAGACATCAATCAACGGTCAACAGATAAAGACAACTGAAAATGCTTCATCCGAAGAAGTAGTGCAAGTCAATCTCCGTAGTGGTAAAGTTTTACCTCCACGACTTGCATCTACTGAGAAGGAGAAGCAAGTTACAGATAATCCTGAAACTTCTAATCAACCACAACCAGTGCAAGGGCCAAATTTATAGAATACTGAGATTTCAAAGGTCGACTACAACGTTTTAGCGCATCTTAGGAAACTGCCAGCGAAATTGAGTATATACGATGCTCTGGTTCTTTCCAAAGAGATGAGAGAAGCTTTAATTAAAGTTTTACTCGATCCAGAGATCTGTATGGCTCAATTAGCTTCAACGCAGTTTGATAAAGAGGCGTTATACTTCAAAGAGGTTCTCGGTGTTACGTTTTCAGATGAAGATCTGTTATTAGGGACAGCGGATCACCATCGTCCGTTGTATATATCAGTTAATATTGACAACTTCAAGGTATCTCATGTGCTCGTCGATCCAGGTGCATCAGTCAACATCATGGCGCTCAAAACTATTTCATACTTGAGGGTTGATACTCGTAAGCTCAGTTCTGATAGAATGATGCTACGGGGATTCAACGAGAAGGGAGAGAGAGCCCTAGGTTCAATAACCATACTGTAAGATTTAGAAACTTTCAAAACCGAAGCCAAATTCCATATAATAGATTCTGAAACTTCTTTTAACAATCTCCTGGGTAGACCTTGGTTTCATGAATATAGAATGGTGCCTTCCTCCTTACATCAGTGTATCAAATTCTCTCGAGATGGAGTAGAACACTGTATCAAAGGCGACTTGCAACCGTTCTTGATTCACGAAGTCGGTATATACGAAGATGCTTCAACTATCTGCCTAAGAAGCAGACAACGTTCTCTAAAAATCTCAAATTGGCTGAAGTAGAAATACAAGAAGTGAAAGAAAGAAAGGAAAAAGAGAAAGAGAAAGAAAAAGAAAAGGAAAAGGAAAAAGAAAAAGAAGAAGAAAAGCATCCCGACCTTGAACACGATGTTCATTGGGCACCTGCTCCTCCCTTACAAAGAGATGGTAGAATGTCACAATGGTCTAGAGGTAGAGGTCAAGGATGGCAAAATAGAGGAACTTATGAAAATACGATGCAAAATATACAAATAAGGGAACCTGCAATACATATTGATTTGGAATCCAGTTTGGAGGACAAATCATATATGCTTGAGAAAGACCCACAGGTTGTAGAATATAGAAAATTTCTAAATCAGCCAAAATTTGAGATTTCTATAGAATCTGATAGTGACGAGGACAGGGTCCAAGTCACTAGGGAAGATAATTCGGACTTATCTATTATGGAGAGATTAAAGAAATATGTGGAAAATATTACCCTAACTTCTTTGTACCAAAGCAATGTAAAGAGGTTGGAAGTGAAAGCTTCTCTTCCTCTAAACCCCGAAACCAACGCCAACAATTTTATACCTTCTACCAACAAACCCCCAGAGACCGATGTAACCCTTGATGATCCTTTTATGGATGAGATAATAGAGCTACCTTTTGATTGGTATTCGAACTCTATAAATAGATTTGCTAAACAAGGTTTAACACCGTTGAAATGGACTAGAGGCAAAGCCCAACAATTTAAACATTTGTGGAATAGAAAATACCATAAACAACTTTCAAAACATGATATTGGTTTTGCTACTCTATGTTCGTTCGACGATGATGAACACTGTTTAGTAATTTCTAATAATTTTGAATCTGATAGTCTCTTTTCAACAAATGTTAAATCTTTTAACGAACTCTGCTTAGAAACTTCAGATGATCTCGATGATTTTCAAGTTCGAGATGCACCTCCAGAACTCGAAGAAGAAATTAGATCTACAATTGACGATCTTAGAGAAATAAATCTGGGTACTGAAGAAGACCCTCGTCCGACTTTCATCAG
Source organism: Dendrobium huoshanense (assembly GCA_016618105.1). Taxonomy (NCBI): domain Eukaryota; kingdom Viridiplantae; phylum Streptophyta; class Magnoliopsida; order Asparagales; family Orchidaceae; genus Dendrobium; species Dendrobium huoshanense. The sequence continues at coordinate 654,622 of CM028350.1, forward strand.
TTATCTATTGAATGAGGATGAGGCAAATGATATGATCCAACTTTTATCTGAATTCAAAGATTGTTTTGCTTGGAGCTACGAGGAGATGCCCGGATTATCCCCAGGTGTAGCAGTGCACAAGTTAGAAATTCAAGCAGAAGCATTTCTAGTAAAATAAGCGCCCCGACGAATGCGACTTGACATCGAGCAGCAGGTCGTCGTTGAAGTGAAGAAACTATTCAATGCAGGCTTTATTAGGGAGGAGAAATATCCGACCTGGTTAGCTAGCGTCGTGCCAGTCAAGAAGAAGAATGGTCAAATACGCATTTGTATCGATTTCAGAGATCTGAATAAAGCATGTCCTAAAGATGAGTTTCCACTCCCTATACTGAAACTCATGGTAGATATTGCTTCCTCTCATGCGATATTCTCCTTTATGGACGGTTCATCCGGATATAATCAAATTAGGATAGATCCCGAAGATGAGAAGTATACCACATTTCGAACACCGATAGGAGTTTACTGTTACAAAGTCATACGTTTCGGTCTAAAGAATACGGGAGCAACTTATCAAAGGGCAATGACGAGGATTTTTGACGAACTTATCCATAATCAAGTGGAATGTTATGTCGATGATCTAGTCGTTAAGAGTGTTGAAAGGAATGATCATTTATATGATCTGAGGATCGTATTTCAAAGAATACGAGAATATGATCTGAAAATGAGTCCTTTGAAATGCGCTTTCGGCGTCACTTCTGGAAAATTCTTGGGTTTTGTGGTTCGACATCGTGGAATCGAGATTGATCCGACTAAGATTAAAGCGATATTAGAAATGTCACATCCTAAGACACTCATCCAATTGAGATCTTTTCAAGGCCGATTAGCATACCTTAGGAGATTTATATCAAATCTTTCGGGCAGATGCCAGCCATTCGCAGCATTATGCAAGAAAGATGCTCCGTTTAGATGGGATCAAAATTGCCAGAAAGCCTTCGACAGCATCAAATAGTATTTTATGAATCCTCCATTGCTTGCAGCTCCTATACCAGGGAAACCTCTAATTTTGTATACAACAGCTCTGAGTGAATCTCTTGGCGCCTTATTAGCTCAATCTAATGAGGAAGGAAAATAGAATGCACTATATTATCTGAGTAGACGTTTACTTCCTACCGAAGTAAATTATCCTCCGATCGAGAAACATTGTCTAGCTTTAATCTTCGCCGCTCAGAAGTTAAGGCACTATATGCTTTCTCACAAAGTAAATCTCATATCCAGAATAAATCCTTTATAGAATTTGATGACTCGACCAACATTATCAGGGAGATTAGCCCGTTCGTCAATGATATTATCATAATTTGATATCACATTTACTCCTTTACAAGCAGTCAAAGGACAAGCAGTAGCAGATTTCTTAGCAGCTCATCCTATTGAGGATGATTGTCTGATAAATGATGAACTACCGGATGAACAAGTCATGGAACTCGAGACAAATGAAAAGTTAACCTAGGAATTCTATTTTGACGGTGCTACTTCTATTCAGCAAGGAGAATCAGATGAAATTTTCCCCAGTCAGGCAGGAATCGGTATTGTATTTGTTACACCTGATAGAGGTATAATGTATTACTCCTATCACCTGTTAGAACCACGTACCAATAACGAAGCTGAATACGAAGCATTAATAACTGGCTTAGAATTGACTATTTTGAATGGGATCGAAGAAATCAAGATCTTCGGAGATTCACAGCTTGTTATCAATCAAATCGCGCGAATCTTAAAAGTATTAAAAGACACCTTGATCCCTTACCATCAGTATGCAATGCATCTTTTAGAACAAATTCCAAATGTCACATTGTATCGAATTCCTCAAGGGAAGAATTCCACAGCCGATGCTCTTGCCAAATTGGCTAAAGCATTGGCATGCCCCGAAGTAGATTCAATCCTGATAGAGGTGCAAGGCCGACAAGTCCTTTCTCCTATAGACCTCGAACACATAAACAAAGAATCTTCGACTGAGGTGAAAATTGTTTTAGCAGTGGATGATGAAGTGTTAGATTGGAGAAAACCCTTCATCGAATACTTGCAAGAAAATAAGCTCCCTCAGGAGAAATCAGCAGCAGATCAGATCAAGAGAAGGTCACTATCCTACAGTCTGATTAACAATACCCTATACAGAAGATCGTTCAACCAAATGTGGTTGCGGTGTTTGAATAAATCAGAAGCACAGAAGATTATAGAAGAAGTGCATGCTGGTTTATGTGGTGCACACCAATCCGGTCCAAAGATGAAAATGAAGATCAAACGGATGGGATATTACTTGCCATCAATGATATATGACTGCATGAAAATTGCAAGTCACTGTCATCAATGCCAGGTGCATGGTGTACTTCTTCATCAACCTCCGAATGTTCTACATCCAACTATTGCTTCTTGGCCTTTTGAAAGCTGGGGTATCGATATCATTGGTCCGATAGATCCCCCGTCGTTTAGAGGTCATAGATTCATTCTAGCAGCTACAGATTACTTTTCCAAATGGGCAGAAGCTGTTCCACTGAGAGAAGTCAAAGCTCAACAAGTTCTAAAATTTTTCAAAGAGAATATTGTGTACCGATTCAGTTTCCCTCGTCGGATCATCTCGGATAACGGTCCTTCATTCAGGAGTACTAAAATTAACAGCTTTGCTAGACGACATAACATCGATTGGAGATATTCCACCATCTATTACCCTCAGGCGAATGGATTGGCGGAGGCCTTCAATAAGACTTTGATTCAGATCTTAAAGAAGACTCTGGATGACAATAAGCGTCAATGGCATGAGAAGTTGGTTGAGGCTTTATGGGCATATCGTACCACATACATAACTCCAACTCAATCTACGCCATTTTCTTTAGTCTTTAGTTCAGAAGCGGTCATTCCTTTAGAAGTCCAACTGCCCTCGCTCAGAGTTACAGTGAACTACCAGATCACTACAGAACAAAATGCAAAACACAGATAAGAAGAACTCGAAGGTTTAGAAGAGAAGCATTTGCAGGCTCAACAAAACCTCGAGTTATACAAAGCTAAGATGATACAAGCTCACGACAAATTAGTTCATCCCAGAACTTTTCAAGTAGGAGATTTGGTGTTAGTTCTTCGAAGACCTATCCTATCTCATCGGAAGATAGGAGGAAAATTTGAACCAACATGGGAAGGCCCTTTTGTGGTGGAGAAAGCCTACCAAGGAGGATCTTATCAGCTAATAGATTGTAAAGGTAATAATCCTATGTTGCCTATCAATGGAGGATTTCTTAAGAGATATTATGATAGCTGATGTATTTGATAAACATTGTAAAGAAATAAACTTTTGAAATTTGAAGTTTCTAATGTTGATATCATCTTTTGAATGAGATAATTCAAACTTTTCATTTTTCTTTAATGGTTTGATTTCTAAATTTGCACATTAGAGAATCGATCTCTTGTCTGGGTATAAGCTTTTTCTGGAAATCGATCTTCCAATCAAAGTTTAAATTTCACCTTTCCGATAATCAATCTATCGGTCAGGTTCTAAATCTACTCATTCGAGAATCGCTCTCACGTTTGGGTATTTGCTTTTTCTGGAAATTGATCTTCTAGTTAAGGTTTAAATTTCACCTTTCCGATAATCGATCTATCAGTCAGGTTCTAAATCCGCTCATTCGAGAATCGCTCTCTCGTTTGGGTATTTGCTTTTTCTGGAAATCGATCTTCCAGTCAAATTTTAAATTTCACCTATTCGATAATCGATCTATCGGTCAGGTTCTAAATCCGCTCATTCGAGAATCGCTCTCTCGTCTGAGTATTCGCTTTTTCTGGAAACCGATCTTCCAGTCAAAGTTTAAATTTCACCTTTCCGATAATCGATTTATCAGTTAGGTTCTAAATCCGCTCATTCGAGAATCGATCTCTCGTCTGGGTATCCGCTTTTTCTGGAAATTGATCTTCCAATTAAAGTTTAAATTTCACCTTTCCGATAATCGATCTATTGGTTAGGTTCTAAATCCGCTCATTCAAGAATCGATCTCTCGTATGGGCATCCGCTTTTTCTGGAAATCGATCTTCCAGTCAAAGTTTAAATTTCACCTTTCTGATAATCGATCTATCGGTCAGGTTCTAAATCAGCTCATTCGAGAATCAATCTCTCGTCTGGGTATCCATTTTTTCTGGAAATTGATTTTCTAGTCAAAGTTTAAATTTCACCTTTCCGATAATCGATCTATCGGTCAGGTTCTAAATCTGCTCATTCGAGAATCGATCTCTCATCTGGGTATCCGCTTTTTCTGGAAATCGATCTTCCAGTCAAAGTTTAAATTTCACCTTTTCGATAATCGATCTATCGGTTGGGTCCTGATGCCTGCTTATTTGGGAATCGATCTCCCATTTTGATTCTGTCTTTTTCTGGAAATCGATTTTCCAGTTAAGGTTCAGAATCAAACCTTTTCGATAATCGATCTATCGGTTAGGTCCTGATGCCTGCTTATCCGGGAATCAAATTCCCATTTAAAATTGAAATTCATCCCTTTGAGAATCGATCTCTCAATTGGGTCCAGTTATCTATTTAATAAAAATCAATCCATCAGTCAAATCTCCAGTTTCTAAATTTCATTGATTTACTTCGGTCAACACCAACATATGTGATTTATTCTTTGAATTCATCACACATGTTGGGGGTCCATTTGTTGACCTCATTTTTGTATGAGGTCTCTAATGAGATCCCAAACCCGAACCAGACTCAAATCTTAGGTCCTAAGGCTTGGTCCTAAAGGCCTTTTCTAGCAAATCTTTGGATACTTCAAAACCCAGTGAAATGGACTCAGGTTCAAGCTCTGTCAGTTTCATACTGATGGGGCATGTCTCTAGTATCAACCCTCCAAATTTGAGCTCATTCTGAGACCTCTAACCTCATTAACTAAATCAAAATACAAAGACCATAAAACCTTCAAATATTTACAGCCTATGCCACTGGACCTGTCACTTTGAAGATTTTGATCTTAGAGACCTCTCCAAAGCCTGCAATCATTTCCAGATCATTAATCCTGATATGTTGATTAATAAACTAAATTTTTCTGAACTCATTTCAGCCCCTAGTGGCCATGAGCCCAAATATAGTGATTTCAATCCAAATGAACTCCAAACTGAATGCAACCACCTCCAACAAGTTTCAAATGTCATTTCAAACCTATTGGACCCATTCTCAACCCCTAGGTCAACCTGGTTGACCAAGTCAACAAGGTTGACCCAAGGGGGTCCTTTAGGGTCAAAATAGATGATTTGACTGAATTGACCTCCCTAGACCTTGGGACCACTTCCAATGGTCTCCAAATATTATTTCAAATATTTCCAGCCCAAACCCACACCCTAGGCCAACTGGGTTGACCCAGTCAACCCAGTTGACCCAATTACCCCTTAACACTCTTAATGGGTCATTTCAACTTATTCAAACTTTCAAACCCTTCTCAAGCTTCAAATCAACCATTTTATTACATCAAAATAACTTCAAAGTTTTGTTCAAAGACTTCTCAAACTTGCTTTGAGTCAAACATCATGGTTTGACTTAATCAACTTCCCCCAAGCTTTGATCAAACCTATGGACCCGACCTCCTTGCTTGAAGTCAGACCCATACCTCAATCCAAATAACTCCTCACCATACTCAAGCTCTAGCCCATTTGCCTTTGACCCTTGTTGACTAGTCAAACAGTCAACAAGAGGTTAAGGGGATTTTTATTTGGTCAAACTCTTCAATCCAATAAACCTATCTTAAACTTAGCACATCCAGTCATTGAAATACACCCTAACCAAGGTCTAAATCCCACCTCAGCTGGCTTGACCCCTATTGACTGGTCAAAGGGTCAACCAAGAGCTCAAATGAGCTCCTTGGTCAACCCGACTCACCAAGTTGTAGCTAGCTCGAACCAGACCCTTGCAGCCCTTGGGATCCATTCCAGAAGGTTCTTTGGGCTGAATCAAACCCAACCCAGCAGCCAAATTGGCCCAGCCACCTCAGATGGTCCCCTCCCATGTGAGGACAAACCAAGAGAGTGGCCAGCTCATCTCAGCCAGTACAGTCCTTTCCCTATGTCCCTAACCACCTGATCCAGGTGTCAATCATCCTAGCACTCCCTCTGATGCAACCCAGTCGTTGCTTTTGGCTCCAAACCATTGAGTAGGGCAAAAGGGACGGGAGAGCTCCTTCTAAGCTATCTCTTATTCTAGTCACTTCCCAGAGCGTTAGAGATTTTGTTTCTCTTCCCTGAGCTTCTAGAAACTATCCCAAGCTCTTTCCTGACGTTTGGTGACTATTGGAGGCTAGATCAAGCTTGAACTGAGAGAACATCCGTTCAAGCTCCCTCAATTCCATCTCCAGTGATCCTCCAAGCTCGAAGCCTGAAGGAGAACAATACATGGACAGCCTACAAATTAAATCGTGAAAGAATTAACCAAATCGATCCATCCGTCGGTGAGATATCCTAAACCCTAGGCGTTTACTTAGGTTCCTAAATAACATCCTAAAATTTGCATCAAATGGAAAGAAAACTACCCCCCATTCTTCCTTAGATTCCTTTATATCTCAATTTAAAGTTTCAAAGCCTTTGGTTGCATATTTCCCGAAAACGAAATAAAAATAGGTTTAGGGTTTTCGGTCTAGACTGGAGGTTGAAGATGAGTTCATGACTGTTCGATCTGTTCATTCAGGTTGAACGGTTATGATTTCATCTGATATGAACCGCGTTTCGCTCGTTTCATTCATCTGGTTGAATCTTGATCGCTCGTTCGAACCACGGGATCCCTCCAAACTGTCTGATCATCACAGATCGACTTTGACCCCGCGGGTTTGATCTCATCCGTCAGATCTGCGCTGGGATCGATCCGACGGTCATATTTCTTGCCGTGCTAGTTAAGTGGTGAGCCCCTACGTGACCGCCGCCATCCACGTGGCTCTCTATGTGCACGCCGCGTGTCTGGTCAGCGCCGCCTGCTGACCAGATATTTAAATCTTCAAAATAAATTCATTTAATTTCCTGAAACTTCAAAAATACATAAGAATTTCATTTCTTATCCATTTTTGGAGTTCTTGGGCTCGTTTTGTTCGTACTTTCAAGTAGTTTATTAATAATTTCAATTATACAGAAAATTTTAGTTTATGTTTTAAATAAAAATATATAAATCACTTTGTGTTGGAATTGAGCAGAGAGGTTTTAGGGCCTAAGGTTGATCTCCTATAATTTTCCTAAGCTTATTTAATGCAATCTCAACTGGTTTATGAATTTACCAAAAATCTAAGCCAAATTTTGACTTAGACTATTGGAAATTCATAAATCATTCAAATAAAATCTAATCATAGCATGTTAGGGTTCTATGGGACCCGTGCAAAGGCATCCTTTCATTGAAATTGAGTTTAGATGATAATCATGTATAATCCAATTAAAATCTAGTTCCAATGTCATATTTACCAAAGTTACTAATTGCCAACCTATACATGATTATCCTATCAAATTGAGTTGACTTTGATTTGGGATTTGTTCATACATGTTACCTAATCATTTTAATTTAATTTGATACATCTATACTCTTATAATAATTTATTTAGATTCATAGATTGTCATATGATCTATAACTAAATAATTTATTATAAAATCTTTCCATAGAACAGTAGGTGCACTTCTATTTTGTTTATGATTGCTTTGGTATGTTTGTAATTAGTGTCCAAGGGTTAGAAGATATTGATTTCAATCCTATAACCTAGTGATATTAAGGACAATAATTAAGGGATTGGTCTGAGTCAACTTATATCAATCTAGGAAGGACTACACATACATCCCTTTTGGGATTGAACAGAAATTTAAAAAATTAGTGTCATTACCCCTCTAATCAAATACACTTCGATTTGACATTAATTAATCTTATAACAACTAGTAGATTTAGGATGATCCTTCACTAATGATCTTTTTCTTTTGTTTTAATAAACTCCTAATAAATCAAAATAAAATCCCTAAACATCCTAATCAATCCTAATCAACTCTAATCAACCCTAAAACAAACTCACAACCTTCTAAAATTAAAACCAAAGCTTAAATCCCACTAAATTCAATTAATCCTTAATTAAAAATTAAAACTTTTAGAAAATGTAATAAATCTATTTTAAATCTAAAAATTATAAATAACCCCTCTAATTGACCAGAATTAAACCCTTAACTAATGAAAATTAAAACCAAATTAAATTAAGAGCAAATTAAAGCTTAATTTAATTTTAAGAGAAATTCAACAATTAATTCATTTAATTAATTAATAATAATTAAAAAAAATCCCAATAAATTCCCAAACACTTGGAAATCCCTCCTTAGGTCATCCCTGACCTTTGGAGCTAATTTCAAGAAGTTTGAGAGTCATTTGGAGCAAAACCATAAAAAGGGCCCTTTAATTAAACAATTTTCAATAATCTAATAAATACCTCAAACTTTAAAAAATTCACAACTAATTCAATAAAAATTCAAATTGGTCAAATTCAGTTGCATTCAAATCATAATAAGGACTAATATTTATTAAAAATATTAAATTTTCAGAAAATCATCAAATTCAAAAAAGCCAACAAAATGGTCAATTATAGGTTAAAACTAGTTCAAAACTTCAAACCTTCGTAATAAAATCCAGAAAAATCCAATTTCAACATACTTACCTTCTAACTGATCGTTTTAAAGTATAATATTTTAATAAAATGATAACTTTATATAAAACACCTTTAATTGAAAAGTCACTTTTTGACCCCTTAATCAATGTAATTAAAATAATCCAAAAACTCTTAAAATTCCATATTTATTCCTAAAATTCTAGAAATGGTTCATTAACCTTTAAAATCAGAAATCAAGCATCATTAATAAAATTCATTAACTTTTAAGTCCTAATCAAATCTTAAATCACTTAACTATACTGGGTACCACTAGGTAACCCAGGCCTACGAGGCTATTAACTTAGCCCCAAGGAAGGTGAAATAAACTTCACGGCCTTGGTGTGAAATAAAGGTGGTATCCAATCAACAAATAAAATTAGAACTCTTGAAATCAAATTCTAAATCACTAATATTTTAATCAAACCTTTAATAATTAATATTTTCTGAATATTATTAACTTAAAATTCATTAGGACCTATCCAAGCCACACAGCTTTCTTCACACACTTAGATGTTTGCTAGGACAACCAACTTTAGCCTAAGTTAGGCCAGAGGTTTGTTGTGGTTTATTTCGGGTGCCTTGCCTAGAGAGCACCTATGTGTGATTGCTTATTTTTCTGTACTGCATAAGCATGCATATCTACTTTTATGTCTATACAACAGAGCGCAGAGTGAATAAAGCGGGGCCGTGTACTTTACTTTTATGTCTTTATTTTCCTGCTGTGGACCTCCGAAAGAGCACCGCGTGAACGGGTCGATTGGAAGGGACATATTGGATCGTGTATACGACTAACCATTGGGGATGGAGGCTTTCACCAACACACCTCGATGGATAGCAATATACACGACCTAGTAACGGGTTTCCCCCACCCGATATGATAGCTCGAATGGGGTTTAGTAGATGTGGGACCGAGTTTCCCACGGGCACAAGCCCCCGTGGTTAATTACATCCCAGGCCGGAGCCTGAGAAAACTCTCGATTAAGGATCATGTATTATCCTCTCCTAAAGTGGGATTGGCACATGGGTATAGACTAGAAAATCCTATCCAAAAGAAAGAAAGATCTGAAGGGCTGTATCAACATGCGTGGCTCATACCAGCACTCAAAGGCTCTAGGGCACTAAAGGGAAACTGGAGAAAGAAAGACAAGCAATCAACCACATGCGTGAGAGAAGCGATGGAAATGGCGTCATCCTGTGACGCAGATAAGTAGGATTTATAGTCCCTAAAAGGAAGGGACCTACCTACTATTTAAGGCATACTACGAGATCGAATGTAGTAGCCTCGAATCCTAAATCTAGGTTGGGCTTAGTGCTCTACGAAATACTAAGACCCGTGTCCTAGCTAATGTAGTGCAAAACCTGGACTTACCCAGGCCTGGATTAGGGGAGCTAGCTAACCACCTAATCGCTTCAAAGCCATGCTATCAAGTCAATTATGAAAGATGGGTGAGAGATACAATTTATTAGAAATATGACCGACATCTAGAGAATTTCCTAAGTGGTCCTGGACTTATGTTGGGTGAATGCCCCTAGCTAATACAAATAAATTTTAATTAGTTTGTTACTAATGCAATGCATGTTAGTTGAAATGTTAGCTCATGAATGCTTTGGAATTTAAAAATAGGCTTAATGTAAAATAATTTTTAGAAAAGACTGAGTCTCCCTAGGTCCGGCACTTCATCCTCATAGGCCAGATTATTCGGACTCTACCCGCAGGTAGGGAGATGTCATATAGCAAGGAAAGAGAAATGCAGTAATATGCATGCGACCCCGGACGATTCCGACAGTTCCCTAGATTCGTTAGGTTTCTATGTTATTTAAACCTTAAAATTTTAGAAATTAGTTACGAGTAGAAAAATTTTTATGATCCTTAAAAGAGCCTAACGCAATCCAGGCTAAAACAAAATCGGCATGCAAGAAAGAAACCTAGAAAAATTAGATATTTCTAAGCGCAATCAGGTAAGCACATCAATATAAATCCATAAACCACTGACCCCGTGCCAAGCCATGCTCTTAATTATGAGGGCTAAGCAGCTCCACCTATAGCATTTATAATAATTATTTATTTAGCCCTCATTTATTTGGGGGAGCTCAGCAAGCACCTGCATAAGACATCATTAGAAATCGTGACAGGCCCCCCCTTTAGCATAGCGTGAGCGTGGCCACCTGCACGGAAGAACAATATATATGCATATACATCGTTCCTAACCTAGGGGTAAATCTAACGACCATCACATCATAGAGTGTAGGAAAAGTAAGCAAACATAGCAATTCAATTTTCAAACAGCATGCAGGCAAAATATCGAAAAAGCTCCGGCACACAGTAGAAAAATAAAACCCAGTGGCCTAACCTAAGTCTAGAAGCAGTGCCCTAGCAAACAATGCTATGTGTGTAAGGCTTGTGTGGTTTGGATAGATCCTAATATGGGTAGTTAGTTGAAATTATCTAGAGTCAGGAATGTTGAAAATCAGGAAAAGAAAATTTAGTTGAAATTCAAATATTAATGGATTAGGGTCCATTTTAGTTAGTTTAGTTTGTTAGTCAGTTTTAAGAACTTAGGATGATGATATTTGAAGTTAAAGTTATATTAACTAATTTTGGAAAGTTCCGGTTCCTCCTAGAAACTAGGCTAGGGGTCCGAAAAGTCATTATGGGAGAAAGGCTAAGTCTGGGTCTTCTATCACCTTAGGAAAATACTAGACCTTAATACCAGTAGTTAGACAGGTAGTATACTAAAATTGAAGTTTTCTAGGCAAAGTTATGAATTTTCTAAGTCTCGGGTCCTAAATGAACTAGGGTTGACCAAAAAGTTGACTTTCCAATCTAGGACAGTTTCTCTAAACCTAAGATTTTTAATAAATACTAGATCCTAATTGAAGTCTAATACAAGTGAGTTTGCCTAATTTGGAATTTTTTACAATTAGTTATTGATTTCTAAAGATTGGGGTAATTATGAAAATTTCTAAATTTCTTAATAAAGGGATATTTTTATTATTTTACTCCAAATCAGCTCCAAACTGATTGGAATCATCCCCAAAAGTCAGGTATGACCTAGAAAGGTGTTTCCAAGTGTTTGGAGAAAATTTGAGATTTTTAATAATTTTTAATGAATTATTAGGGGCAAAATGGTAAATTTTACCTATGGTCAAATTAAGGGGGTCAACCTGAAGTCAAAGTAGGGAGCCCTATTTATCTAAAGTCAAGGATCAAATTTTGGTCAGTTTGAGGTATTAAAGGTAATGTTTTGACCTAAAATGCATTTATTGTAATTTTTGGAAGGTCTCGGGGCCTTATTTAACAGGTTAATTAGGGTTGGTTAATTAAGGGGTCTAAAGAATCCTAAAAATTCCTAGAAAATTTTGGGAGGTTTATGATATCACTAAGTTTAAGTGTTGAAGTTTTCATGTCAATCCAGGATCTATCCTAGCTCCTAGAAAACTTCTAAGTTTGCTAGATGGATCCTTAATTATTGTCCTTAGGGTGTCACTACATTGTAGGAGTTAAGAGTGATGTTTTATCTAACCCTCAAGGTAATAAATGCATGGGAAACATAAACAAAATAAACACGCCATGTCCTTAGATCTAGGAGAGCCTAGACTAACTGCTCGTGGTGCGACCTACACATGCAAGCTACGACGAACAAGAAATAAATAAAACTAAAGAAGGGATTAATGAATGATTGAAACTCAACCATCCACTAATCCACTCCCCCATGATTGTTGTTCACATATAGAAGATAAGTTTAAAATTTCATTAAATAGCGGATCTCCCAAAATTAGGATTTAATTATAAGTTATTTCAAAATAGTTTCAAAATACTTATAAATATAAATATACATTTTGAAAAATAAAGTAATTAAAAAGTAAGTCAATTTCATAATACATAGATATAGGGAGACCCACTGACCACCCAATCGAAGCCTCAAAATGATTTGAAAATAGTTTGTAACATGAAAATAATTGCTATAATCAATATTCAATATCAAAAATATCCAAATAATGAAACTCAAACAGTGATATGCCAAAACAGCCAAAATTAGTGACTGGAAATAATTTCAAAATAAAATACACATTTTTTGAAAAGATCGAGGGATTATACACAAAAATTCGATTTAAAACAACGAATATATGATTTTCCGAAGTTTAAATATAATTATAGGATATTTTAAAATAGTGTTATTTTGCTGTTTTTAAAATAACTGCAGAAAGATCAAGACTTTTTAAGTAAAACTAATTCTAAAGTATACAGAATTCAAATATGCTCAAAACGAGGCGCTGTGCGTCGACAGCGGACTTAAAATGAGGAAGTTATGTAATTTCAAAGTTTAAAGACAATGATTAAATAGTTTTAAAAAAGTACTATTGGCTGTTTGTAAAATAACTACAGACAGGTTCAAACATTAGAAGTAAAACTAATTCCAGAATGTGCAGAATTCAAATACGTTCAAAACAAGGTGTTGTGCATTTAAATCGGGCTTAAAACGAAGAAATTATGAATTTTGGAAGATTTAGATACAATAAATAATATTTAAAAATAATTATTAAAAATAGTGTAAAATAATATTTTTATAGTTATGAAACTTAAAGTAATCAAAAATATATAATAATAGCAATAGTTTAATTATTAATAATATTTTTAAGTAATTTAACTAATAAAAATAATTAGAATAATATTTAATTATTTAAAAATACCTTTTTATATCTAAATAAATATTATAATGATAATAGTAGTAAACAAGTATAAAATAGTGGCAAAAGTGGATTAAAATAATATAATTATCAATATTATAATTAAAATAATTATATGATAAAATAATTAAAAAAAATAATATTTTTAAAATACTACTTTTACTGTTTTTAAAAACAATTTAAAATCTATAGGTCATTTTTATAAAAAAAATTTTATCAAGTAGAGGACGACGATACGAATCCAACGAGGTATTATACGTCAAAATCGGATCAAAAACGGATTTTTTATGATTTTTTAAGTGAAAATAGCCTTAAAAATACTTAAATTAAAAAGAAAAAGGAGAAAAAAATCCTCGGGCCGCCACTTGGCACCATTGGATTGGCCCGCGTGACCGCGGCCAATCATTGGTTGGCGGCGCAATGATTGCGCCGCCGATCAATGATTGCGGCAATGATGCCGCAATTACGGGTCACTCATCCACGTAGGACGGAGGCCAGGGACCATCCGATCACGCGCTGTTTGGATGGGCGATCCAAATCGCGCCACGTGGCTCGCGGGCCGTCGGCGTGAACACTAGCGGTCAACCTAGACCGCGGAGGGCACGATCGCGACCGTCGATCGCGGGATCGGACGGCTGAGATCACCCCTGGCTGCTCGGCGGTGTGGTCCGAAACCCTAAGGGGTTTTTTGGCTCGTTCTCTCAAACGACTGGACCAAATCGCACGAAATTTAAAACATATGTTCTACTCATGAACAGAAATCGTGGGGGATAAACTATATAGAAAAATATGCATCCTATAGAAAGTTAAATAACTTTGTGTTATCTAACTAGGGTTAAGCTTTTACCTCAATCCAATGGATGGATTCGGGAGATCATGGGCTCGTTGGACTTGTGGACTCTCCATGAACAACTTCCTAGTTGACGTCGAGATCCAACGTACGCTCGATCGATGGGACGAAGTCTTGGAAGGAATTTCATCTCAGGTTTGCCGGAGGATCGCCGCCGGCGGGGTCTGGACGTCGGGATTTTGTTCGGAAAAGTGGAGGGAGGTCGTGGGAGTGCTCTCACAAAATTTCAAGGCCTGAGGTGGTCTCGAGATTGAGCAAGAGCAAAAAGATCCTTTCTAACCCTAATTTCTCTCTATTTAAGTGCCTAAGCTTTTGATCAGCGGCCTAGATCTAATCTAAGTTGAATTAGGAGGGAAATTAGAGTTAGGGGGCTGTGGTTTGCAATTCAAAATGAAGAGATTTGATTTTGGATTAAATAGGCATTAAATTCCATGAAAATAGGTGATTATGACCTATTAATGGCCAAATTTGACTAAGTCAATGTTTGACTTAGTCAAATCAGTCAATTAGGTCAATATGGCATGAGGATTGAGCCATGAAATGGATTCGATTCGATTTGGATTTGAATTGGGCCCAAAAAGGGCTTAATGAGTCAATTTTGACCCATTAAGACTTGGGTTGACCAAGTCAAATATTGACTTGGTCAACTCAGTCTACCAAGCTCATTCTTGGGCAAAATCGAGGTCAACAAATGGACCCCCAACAGGAGTGGCGAACAACTAGTGAACCGCTCGTGTTGGCGTTGACCGACTAAGCCATAGAAAGTAGAGTAAAGAGCACGAGTATCAAAAGGGTGGAAGAAAAGGTGGAGAACTCTTCTCCTGACCTTACCCTACAGCGAGGGTAGAGCCTAGGGTAGAGTGAAAAGCAGCAGTACACAAGTAGTATCACCAAAATGGTGAACTAGTCGTGAGATCTTCTCATGGCCTTACCCTTCAATAGGGCAGAGCCGAGGAAAAGAACCAAAGAAGGTAAAGGATTCTCACATAGCCTTGCCCTATAGTGAGGGCAGAGCAGAAGAGAGAACCAAAAATAACGATCACCTCAAGGGTGACAAAGGTAGGGGGGTTCTACCCTGGCCTTACCCTGTAGCACGGGCAGAGCCAAGAGAAGAACTAAAAGTAACGTAGCAAAAGCATACCAACTATCTGTCTGACTATATCAAATCAGCAGAATAGAAGGTGAAAGGGTTCCAAATCCTCCCGCCCATCAAATAGCAGTGGATTGGGGTGACTCAGTATCTGCCTGACCGAATCGGGTCAGCAAACAAAGGAATCACGAGACCTGGTGTCTGCCTAATCGGAACAAGACACTCAGGGAAAAGGGTGGTGAGGAGTTCCTAGCAAGTACTCTGTCAGGCCCTCTCTACCAAGTAAGTCGATGTCAACTTGACACATATGCCTGCAGTAAGACAAAAGAAAACCTCTGCCCGGTGTATGTGCCTGCATCAGGGTTTCTATTTGGCGCATATGTCAAAAGAAGTGTAACGGAAGAACACTCAACACAATCATCTGGCGCATATGCCAGCAATGATGTGGAGAGAAAAGAGTCACCTCTGCTCGGTGTATGTGCCTGCAGCAGAGTCCCTACCCGACGCATATGCCTGTAGTAGGATAAAGAAAAAAAGCACTCAACAAAATCACCCAGCACATATGCCTGTAATGATATGAGGAGGAAAAAGTGTTGAGGAAAGCCTCCCAGGAACTCTGTCGGGCTCTCTCAACTTGAAAAACCTAATATCCACCAGGCGCATATGCCTGCACTAGGATAGAAGGGAAAGAAAGGTCATCTCTGTCCGATGTATGTGCCTGTGGTAGAGTCTATACTTGGCGTATATGCCTATAGTAAAATAAAGACAAAACACTCAACACAATCATCTGGCGCATATGCCAGCAATGATGTGAAGAGGAAAGGGTGGTGAGGAATGCCTCCTAGGGACTCTGTCGGGCTCTCTCAACTAGAAAAACCTAACATCCACCAGGCGCATATGCCAGCACTAGGATAAAAGGTAACGAAAGGTCACCTCTGCCCGATGTATGTGCCTGTGGCAGAGTCTCTACTTGGCGCATATGCCTATCATAGAATAAAAACAAAACACTCAACATAATCATCTAGCGCATATGCCAGCAATGATGTGAAGAGGAAAGAGTGGTGAGGAATGCCTCCCAAGGACTCTGTCGGACTCTCTCAACTAGAAACCTAATATCCACCAGGTGTATATGCCTGCACTAAGAAAAAAGGTAACGAAAGTTAACCTCTGCCCGGTGTATGTGCCTGTGGCAGAGTCTCTACTTGGCGCTTATGCCTATCGTAGAATAAAGACAAAACACTCAACACAATCATCTGGCGCATATGCCAGCAATGATGTGAAGAGGAAAGAGTGGTGAGGAATGCCTCTCAGGGACTCTTTCAGGCTCTCTCAACTAGAAACCTAATATCCACCCGGCACATATGCCGGCACTAGGATAAAAGGTAACGAAAGGTCACCTTTGCCCGGTGTATGTGCCTGTGGCAGAGTCTCTACTTGGCGCATATGCCTATACTAGAATAAAGATAAAACACTCAACACAATCATCTAGCGCATATGCCGGCAATGATGTGAAGAGGAAAGAGTGGTGAGGAATGCCTCCCAGGGACTCTGTCGGGCTCTCTCAACTAGAAACCTAATATCCACTCGGCGCATATGCCGGCACTAGGATAAAAGGTAACGAAAGGTCACCTCTACCCGGTGTATGTGCCTGTGGCAGAGTCTCTACTTGGCGCATATGCCTATAGTAGAATAAAGACAAAACACTCAACACAATCATCTGGCGCATATGCCGGCAATGATGTGAAGATGAAAGAGTGGTGAGGAATGCCTCCCAGGGACTCTGTCGGGCTCTCTCAACCAGGTAAGTAAAGCCAACTATCCATCTATTAATATCAAAATAGCGGGGTAGAAGGCCTAGGTCATCTCATCATCGACCTTACACAGATCAGTGTAGGAAGACAGAAAAGGTATATGTAAAAATTTTAAGGGTAGAGTTACTTAAGGAATCTCAAGCTAGAGTTCTAGTAACCACATGGTAGAGGACAAATCGTCGTGGCCATGAGTATCCAAATGCCGTCGAGATCTCTTAAAGAGCTCTAACCCTACAGAAAAGGGGAGGAAGACGTCAAAATGACGTCTCCCAAACAAAACTGGAAGGGATACATCCTCAGTATAGGGCGCAAAGGGGTAATCTCATTCCAAAGGAGTAAAAATAACTGAAGTAGCGAGGGGGCACCTCTACTACAGAAGATAGGACTAAGCCTAGTAACAAAAACAATCCTCAAAGAGGCTACAGTGGTAAACCCACACCAACTGATGGAGACCTTGTAAGAAGTGAAAAGAGTATCAAAACATCCAAAAGTCCTCTCCAGCAGCTAGGAGTCAGATCTCAATGGGGAAAGAAGTGGTAAAAATCTAGAAGAGAAGACTCTATATCCGAGAATCAAAGCTCAAGAAAGAGGTGATGGTGACACCTAAGGCACGACGCCCCATATCACCAAGCAAGAGGAAAAGAACTAGAGCAGCGAGAGAGAACTCCCGCTACTCAGAGTAATAACTCTAAGAAGGAAAAATCTCGCAGTGGTAACACCCACACAAACTAGTGGGGCCCTATGGGACGTGAAAGTGACCTCAGCACATTCATATGACTAATCTGGCGACTGAGCCTAGTGTATGAATGGTAAGATAGGTCATGAAAAGTAGTAAAAGAACTGATCTTCTACTAGAGGATCAAAGTCCTGTAAGTAGTGATGTTAGTATCCGAGGTACCCTGTTGGGAGTAGGAGCAATCAACATAACATTCATAGGGCTACTCTAGCAGCTAAGAGTAGAGTACGAATGTAAGAAGGAGGTGAGTAAAGAAACCAAGAAGCTGATCTTCCGCTGGGAAAAATCAGAGCTCTTGAAGTTGTGGTGCTAACACCCGAGAATAGATGTACTATACCACCACTAAGAAGACCACTCTGAGGTGACAAGGGAGCACACTTGACACCTAGTACGATAATCATAAGTGAAATCTATGATTATTAGAAAGTCACAGTGGTAACACCCACCCTGATCAGGTAGGACCCTGTACGAAGTGAAAGTAACACTACAACATTCATAGAACTACTCTGGCAGCTCAGAGCAGTGTATGAATGAAAAGGTAGGCTGCTAAAAGAGAGCAGTGGGGGGGCGATCTTTTCTCATAAAGACCTTACCTCGGAATGCAGTGACGATGACATCTACAACACAATGTACTATATCACTAGCAAAGAAAATTATTTTGGAATCATAGAGGTCTATGACCAATTAAGTGTTAACTCGACCTTGAAGAGCTCATCAAAGTGGTTTCAAGGGAGGAGAAAGAGAAATGTTTGGGAAATTTGGGCTCTTAGAGAGTTTTACGGGGTTCCTCCCATGACAAGGGCAACCGATTTCTACTAAGAGCTTCCCTCTTTTTATCACATGTTTTTTTATTTTAGAATTGTGAATGATTTTGATAACCCAGATTATGTTCGCCACATGAACAGAACTTAGAAATTTGTGTTTTTGGAGAGTTTTACTGTGTTCCTCCTGTGACAAGGGCAACCGATTTTGCTCTACTAAGAGCTCCCCTCCTTTATCACAAATAAAATTTTCTAAACAGGGGTAATTAATGATTTTGATAACCCAGACCACATTCATATCATGTGAATGAACTGGATAGCACAATCGTATAGAATTTGATGTACAATTGAAATCATCATCAGGATAGAGGATCAACACTACCGTATTTGGCTAGCATGGGATGGTATGGACATAGTATCACCTCTCAAAAACTAGACTCGAACTGTTGGTTTTGATATCTCAGACCACACCTGGGGCGGCAGGTGAAACTGGAGGACTAAGCCCAATAAAAAAGAGAACAAACTAAAAATTTCTATGCGAAAGCACCAACGTGATTGGTACGTACAGACAAAAGTACAAAACACCCCTACGGCGTATTGGTGTATCACCTCTAAGGATAGCTTCATACTCTTCTAAGCGACGTCGCGTGGTAGATGACAAATTATCGTGGCCATGCAGACTGCTGAAAAATAAGAGGAATCCTTTTATGAGCCACATATACAGAGGGATATCTACAGGCGGTAGGGAGGCTCCCCTGTGAAGTACTAGACTTAGGCATAGTACTTTTTCAAGTACTGCCCGTTGACGACAGGCATTGGGTGAACACCATTTGCATCAACAAGTAGGTAGGCACCACCTTCATAAACTTGCTCTACAGCGAAGGGGCCTTCCCAGACTGGCTCAAACTTACCACCTCGCCGACGGTGCGAGATGATAGGCCTGCGCAAAATAAGAACTAACTCGCTTACCCGAAAAGCACGGGGTCTAACAAGACGCTCAAAGTGTCATTTCATCCGGGCCTGGCATAGCTTAAGGCATTGATAAGCTCGTAAGCGAAGCTCATCTAAACCATCAAGCTCCTCCAACCTCAGTCGGACATTATCTTCTTCAGATAGATTGTAACTAACTGCTTGTTAAAATAGTTGTTATTTGCATGCTTTACATTTTTGCAACTTGTATAGTTTTAATGATTCCAAATATTATTGTTCAAATGTGTAGTTATCTCCTAACAATTTTAGAAGATTTGAATTTGCTCTTGTGTGTACTAACATTTCAGGAAAATCAGACTCCAGACTACAAAAACTTCAAATCAAATTCAACATGAGATACTTTGTGATTTTGAAACTTGTATTTTTCTTTGAATTAAATATGAAAGGGAGTGATTGTAATTGAGTGAATAAAAACATACACACACACACATAAGGAGATCATATTTAAGTTATACTGATCGTACGGGACGATATCAGATCGTACAGGACGATCAAACAGTTATCTCCTATTGAGCACATAGTACAAATAGGAACTGGCTTGAAAAATTTTCTAAGTCCTATTCGTCTGGGACAAAATTAATTATCGTCCAGGACGATCTGGTCTCTGTAAAATTTTCGTCCAGACGAAATTAATTATCGTCAGAAAACGATCTGCTCTCTGTAAAAATTTCGTCCAGATGAATTTTATTATCGTTCTGGACGATCTGGTCTCTGTAAAATTTTTGTCCAGATGAAATTAATTATTGTTAGAAAACGATATGCTCTCTGTAAAAAATTCGTCCAACGAACCAATTTTCGTCTGGACGATTAACCGACTTAGAACGGTTTTCAGCAGTTTTTTAGACCGACCTAGTAATAACCGTTCGTACCAGACGAACTTAGTTAGTACGGGACGATCAGTATGTATGAAGACATTTCGTACACATATACAAATAGGGTCATTTCAAAGCGTTTAAGTAAAATTGTCCAGGACAATCCACGATCGTACGGGACGATCCACTGCGTACAGAATTGAAAATTTGCAGTTTTTGGGCAGTTTTTCTTGTCTTTTGTATATATAGTCCAAATTAGACTACCTCCCAATCTCTTTTTCATTTGATCTTCGCGCCTCTTGAAAGAATAGCTAAGGAGAGAGTGTGAGAGTGCATTCAAAAGAGGATTCCTACCACTGGAGCGTGAAGGCTTCACTTGGAGATCAAATGTAAGAATCTCTACTTGTGAATTGGGATTACTTCACTTTTTTCTTTCTTCCTTCATTCTAGATTTCTTGTGAGAAGATCTGTCAAGGAGATCCGGTTCACTGCCGACACTTGGAGAGTGTGAATAGCCGAAAGGATCACTTCCTACACTTGGAGAGTGTGAACAGCTGTAGGGTTCTCTGCCCACACTAGGAGAGTGTGAAAGGACGGAAGGGTTCTCTGCCCACACTAGGAGAGTGTGAAAGGACGGATGGTTCTCTGCCAACACTGGGGATTATGTAAAAGGACGACGGTTCTCTGCCGCACCAGATAGTGGTGAAAAGAGTGTATTGTAAAGGCTTATCCGCCTTGCTGTGGGTGCAAAAGGAGAGTCACTTTGTGGTATTAGTGCAATACTCTGAGGGTGCCTCAGGGGAGTGGATGTAGGTCTGGTTATAGACCGAACCACTATAAATCTGGTTTCATTTACTTTACAATTTTTATGTTTCCGCATTTTATTTTTTTTAAGTCTTAAAAACTCTATGGTTGAAAAACGTTTTCTACAAAACTTAAAAGAAACAATTTTTATTTCGGTTCAACATAATTTTAAAAGAGGGCTTAAAATTTTTAAACTACCAATTCACCCCCCTCTTGGTAGCCTTTGGGACATTAACTTAGGCTTAATAACCTAATTACTAGACTCAACAAGTGGTATCAGAGCTTCGTTTCAAAATCATAAGTTTGAACTACTTTTTGATTAACGTAGATGGCTACATTTGGAAACCGAAACACACCTGAGGGTTACTCTATCACTAGACCTCCACTGTTTGACAATATTCCTTTTGATTTTTGGAAAACACGCATGTCTACTTTCTTACAGTCACTTGATTATCACATGTGGATGCTAGTCCAGGAAGGTTACACAAAACCAACTAGATTAGTTGATGGAGTTAGGGTAGAAACACCTTATGTAGATTGGACTATATAAGAACATGACTTAGCACAATTAAATACCAAATGTTTAAATAGTTTCTTTTGTGCTTTAAAATCTGAAGACTACATGCGTGTTTCCACTTGCAAAAGCGGAAAGGACATATGGGATAGACTTTGTATAACTTATGAAGGGACAAATGAGGTTAAGCAATCAAGACTCAATATCTTGTTACATGACTATGAATTGTTTCTCATGAAACCAAATGAATCTATTTCAGACATGTACACAAGATTCACACAAATTGTCACTTCTTTGCATGCACTTGGTAGGAAATTAACTAATGTTGAAATGGTCAATAAGATTTTTCGTTGTTTACCTACTGCTTATGATGCTAAAATTACTGCAATTACAGTGTCTAAAGATCTAAACATTTATTCTATTGATAATCTTCTTGGTTCACTCATTGCTTATGAGCAAGGAGTAAGTCAAAGAAAGATTGATGCAGGTGAACCACAAAAGGACAAGAATATTGCACTAAAGGTGAAAGAGTCAGAGAGTGAACACTCATAATCTGAGGATGAAGACAATATTGCATTGATGACTAGACAATTCAGAAACTTTTTAAAGAAGAAGCAGAAGAGACGCCAGTAATGGAATAGAGGTAAGTATAACAGAAATGATAATGTTTCTAATGAAGTGATTTGTTATGAATGTAAGAAACTAGGTCATATCAAGACTGATTGCCCAAAACTCAAAGCCACTCCTAGCAAGGAGAAGGTAGAGGAAAAACTAATGGTAAAAAAGGGCAAGAAGAAGTTGAAATTACTAAACGACAAGAGGGGGGTGAATTGGATGATTAAAAACTTCTTTAATGAAAAGAAATATCTTTTTATGACTTTATGCGGAAGCGAATTTCATTCACAATAAAAAGATAGATAATCAATTTCATCCACACAGTTAATCACAATAAAATATAAAATAACAACATAATAACGAAATAAAAACATACGATTATATAAAACAAGTTAAATTAAATAACCGCAAAAATTAAAACAAAATGCAACAAACTACAATACTTTCTCCCCCTTTGACATTATCAAAAAGAAGAGATAAAATAAAATATAAAATAACAACATAAATGCGGAAATAAAGTGCAGAAAAAATAAAGGAAAGAACACACCAATTTATAGTGGTTCGGTCAAACCATGACCTACGTCCACTCCCCGGAGGCACCCTCCGAGTATTACACTAAACCTTTAGTGATTCTCCTTTAGCCCCCACAGCTAGGCGGAGAAGCCCTTACACAATCACTTCCACCTTCCCCGGTGCGGCGGAGGAGCCGGGTCCTTTGACACCAACGAGATCTTCTTCTTCGCAAAACTTCCTTCAAGACGAACCTTGAATCCGATGGTACTGAGGTGCAAGCTCGACGGAGCAACCGTGTGAACTCCCTTCACACTCCCTTGAAACCCCCTCCAAGGTTCTTCTCCCTCTCTCAAACTCCACCATTTCCTCTCTCCCTTTCAAGTCCTCTCTTCAAGTTTTCTCTAGAAAAATGAAGCCACAATGGCTGCCAAAAGACTCTTACAAAGTCTTATGAGAGTGCTTAAATAGAGGGCTCATAAAACCCTAAAAATACTCAATTCAGCATCAAATATCGTACCGTACGATCTCAAGATCGTCCAGTACGATGTGCAGAAATTGACCTGTTAGTACTGTACGATCCAGTTAGTACAGTACGATCCAGTTCGTACAGTACGATCCAGTTCGTACAGTACGATCCAAATGACAAATTTCAGCCGTTTTGATTGCATAATCTCAGGATTAACTTAGGCAATATTTCAAACATCGTACAGTACGATTATGATCGTACAGTACGATTATACAACTGTTCAAATTCAAATTTTTGCCTAATTTAATGGACGGCAGTCTTTCTAATTATAACAGATCGTATAGTACGATGTGGTGATCGTACAGTACGATTAGTTATATTCAAAATTAATTTTTTTTAGGAAAAATAAATATTTTAATTTATTTCTGTTACACCAGATCGTACAGTACGAAATAAATTCGTACAGTATGATGAACAGAAAAGTTAAAATATTTATAATCATTTTTTGCTCCCTCTGTGTGTGTGCATGATCAACAAACTATCATACATCATTATAAGACTTGACTCAATAAATGAAAATTACAGACTCATTTAATACGACCAATTCTACGCAATCTTGAGCCTTGAATCTTCACAGAACGGTGCATGATGTACCTGAAATATTAGTTAACATAGAAAGAAATATGCACTGCAAATACTAGGAGAAATAAAAGAATAATAAATATTATTTGTTATCATCAAAATCATAAACTCGGAAGCCCGAGTTGCAACAATCTCCCCCTTTTTGATGATGTCAAATAATATTGGTTGACTTTGCAAATTAAAAAAAAATTCTCCTAAACTCCCCCTCAGTAAAAGAATTACATTAAAAATTAGGGAAAAGTTTATTTTTTTTTTAATTTTTGTTTTTTTTATATAAAAAAATTAAATTAAATAACCGCAAAAATTAAAACAAAATGCAACAAACTACAATACTTTCTCCCCCTTTGACATTATCAAAAAGAAGAGATAAAATAAAATATAAAATAACAACATAATAACGAAATAAAAACATACGATTATATAAAACAAGTTAAACATACAAAAATAAAAAAAAAACATACAAAACACATAAACAAAAACACACAAACAAACCTTAACATACTTATACCTCATCATCTTGCTCCTGTTCTGATGATTCAGAAACTAGGTCTGTCCAGGAGACTTTTTGCTTATCTTTTCCCCAAATTACAAACGGTTTATTTTTACTCTTTTCCTTTGCAGGAAGAGTTTTTAAGTTGGGGCATTCACGCTTCAAATGTCCGGGTTTCCTACACCCAAAGCAAATTATGTCAGAACAAAACTTAACATTTTTATAATATTTACCTCTACTCCGCTTTTGTTGATGTTCATGCTTGTGGTTCAATAGAATTTCAAATTTATTTGTTATCGATGATATCTCCTTGCTTTCATCGTCTACTAAGCCATATTCATCTGTGTGTTTGGCTTTTAGCACAATTGTCTTCTCATCACCTACATCTAAAAATCTTTGACTCACACTTTGCTCGTAGGCAATGAGTGAGCCGATTAGATTATCTATAGAATAAGCATTCAAATCTTTTGATTCACATATTGCCATGACTTTGGCATCAAATTTATCAAGTAAAGAACGTAGAATTTTACTAACTTTCTCAAAGTTTGAAAGTTCTCTACCTAAATCATGCAATGACATCACAATTTGATTAAATCTAGTAAACATGTCTAAGATAGTCTCATATGGCTTCATGCTGAAAAGTTCATAATCACGCATTAGAATATTCAATTTAGACTGTTTGACTTCACTAGTACCTTCATATGAAATGCAAAATCTATCCCAAATTTCTTTCCCAGTAGTACATGTAGAGATTCTCATGCAATCGTCAGAATTTAATGCACAGAAAAAACAATTCAAACATTTAGCATTTAGTTGTGCATTGAATAGTTCTATTCTACTCCATTCAGTAAAAGGAATATTAATTTTGACTCCATCTATCATACGTGAAGGTACAGAATAGCCAGTTTGAATCATATTCCACATTCGATAATCAATTGATTGCAAAAATGTTGACATACGAATTTTCCAAAAATTAAAAGAAATATTTTCAAATAAAGGTGGTCGTGTAATACAATAGCCTTCCGCAATGTTACGATTTCCAAAATATGCCATGATCGATTTTTTCAAGGTTTTCTAAAACACTATTTTTGAAACCCGCTCTGATACCAATTGAAATTACTAAACGACAAGAGGGGGGTGAATTGGATGATTAAAAACTTCTTTAATGAAAAGAAATATCTTTTTATGACTTTATGTGGAAGCGAATTTCATTCACAATAAAAAGATAGATAATCAATTTCATCCACACAGTTAATCACAATAAAAATAAATGCGGAAATAAAGTGCAGAAAAAATAAAGGAAAGAACACACCAATTTATAGTGGTTCGGTCAAACCATGACCTACGTCCACTCCCCGGAGGCACCCTCCGAGTATTACACTAAACCTTTAGTGATTCTCCTTTAGCCCCCACAGCTAGGCGGAGAAGCCCTTACACAATCACTTCCACCTTCCCCGGTGCGGCGGAGGAGCCGGGTCCTTTGACACCAACGAGATCTTCTTCTTCGCAAAACTTCCTTCAAGACGAACCTTGAATCCGATGGTACTGAGGTGCAAGCTCGACGGAGCAACCGTGTGAACTCCCTTCACACTCCCTTGAAACCCCCTCCAAGGTTCTTCTCCCTCTCTCAAACTCCACCCTTTCCTCTCTCCCTTTCAAGTCCTCTCTTCAAGTTTTCTCTAGAAAAACGAAGCCACAATGGCTGTCAAAAGACTCTTACAAAGTCTTATGAGAGTGCTTAAATAGAGGGCTCATAAAACCCTAAAAATACTCAATTCAGCGTCAAATATCGTACCGTACGATCTCAAGATCGTCTAGTACGATGTGCAGAAATTGACCTGTTAGTACTGTACGATCCAGTTAGTACAGTACGATCCAGTTCGTACAGTACGATCCAGTTCGTACAGTACGATCCAAATGACAAATTTCAGCCGTTTTGATTGCATAATCTCAGGATTAACTTAGGCAATATTTCAAACATCGTACAGTACGATTATGATCATACAGTACGATTATACAACTGTTCAAATTCAAATTTTTGCCTAATTTAATGGACGGCAGTCTTTCTAATTATAACAGATCGTATAGTACGATGTGGTGATCGTACAGTACGATTAGTTATATTCAAAATTAATTTTTTTTAGGAAAAATAAATATTTTAATTTATTTCTGTTACACCAGATCGTACAGTACGAAATAAATTCGTACAGTATGATGAACAGAAAAGTTAAAATATTTATAATCATTTTTTGCTCCCTCTGTGTGTGTGCATGATCAACAAACTATCATACATCATTATAAGACTTGACTCAATAAATGAAAATTACAGACTCATTTAATACGACCAATTCTACGCAATCTTGAGCCTTGAATCTTCACAGAACGGTGCATGATGTACCTGAAATATTAGTTAACATATAAAGAAATATGCACTGCAAATACTAGGAGAAATAAAAGAATAATAAATATTATTTGTTATCATCAAAATCATAAACTCGGAAGCCTGAGTTGCAACAGAAGTTTCAAAGAGCTTTCTGGGCGGACTCAGCTTCAGATTCATCTGAGACTGAAAAAGAAGAAGAAGTCACCAACCTTTGCTTGATGGCAGATAATGTTGATCAATCAGATCAAGAAGAGGTACGTGACTTAACTTATGATGAATTATTTGAAGTTTCTGAACACATGCATGATGCATATAGGAAAATGAAAAAGATGCATGCTAGTGTAAGTTTTGAATTAGAAGAGCTTAAGAAGGAACTTGAAATTCTTAGGAAAGATCATGCTTTAATAGATGACAACCACATGAAACTACTTGATGAATATGATGACTTGAATAAGAATTTTAAGAATTTAAAATCATCCTATGCTGAACTTGAAAAAGAATTTAAGAATTTTAAGGATGAATCTGAGAGCAAGACATATAGAATCAATTATACCAATCGAATCTTAGAAGATATGAATTCATTTTACAAACTCACAATAAGAGCTCTCGAGGATAATATGAACCCCCCTTAAATTTGAAGATTTTGCAAATCCTAAATATTATCCTAAATTCATGAAATCCCTTAGAAGATAATCATATGGAAGAAAACATAGGAATATTTTTCCTGATGTTAAATATAATAATTGTGGATTTTTGGGACATATATCTCACACCTGCACTTTAAAGATGAAAACTAATTTGGTGTGGAGAACTAAGATGCATAAACCTAGACATATCATACATGCATATGATTATAAATTTCATAAAGGTGAACCCAAATTTGTTTGGGTTCCCAGGTCTAACATTTGAGAATTTTGCAGGAGTGCTCTCACACAAGATCTCGTGAGAGCATATGGTACCTGGACAACAGATGTTCAAAGCATATGACTGGAGATACTGCTCAATTCATAACGCTGGAAGCCAGGAGTGGAGGCAAGGTTACACTTAGAGATAATATCACAAAGAAAGTGGTTGGATCAGGTATGATTGGAAATTTGAAAAACTTTTTCATAGACAATGTGTTATTAGTTGAAGGCTTAAAATATAATTTATTAAGCATAAGTCAGCTATGTGATAAGGGCTATAATGTAAAATTTTTACCTATTAGCTATATAATAAGCCTAAATGGGAAAAATGTTTTAAATGGAAAAAGGGTAAACAATGTTTACATGCTAGATTTAAATTATATTTAATCTCTTACTGCTTTTTGTTTGAAAACTATTTATGATGAATCATGGCTTTGGCATAGGAGACTTTGTCATTCTAGTATAAAAAACCTTATAAGAATTACCCAAAAGAACTTAGTGAGAGGTATACCAAAACTAGACTTTACTAAGGACCACCTTTGTGATGCATGTCAATTAGGAAAATAAGTGAAGTCCTCTTTTAAGTCTAATAAAGATCTTAGGACCAGTAAACCTTTAGAAATTCTTTACATGGATCTTTTTGGACCTGTAGGAACTGTAAGTCTAGGAGGGAAGGTATACAGATTTGTTATAGTTGATGATTTCTCAAGATTCTCTTGGGTTAGATTTCTTTTTCATAAGAGTGAATCATTTGAGGAATTCAGAAATTTTTCTACTTGGATTCAAAGAAAACTAGGGAGTGAAATAATTTCTATACAAAGTGATCATGGAGGAGAATTTGAAAATGAAAGATTTATAAATTTCTGTAAAAAAAAATGGATTGATCACAATTTTTCTGCACCTAGAACCCCTCAACAAAATGGGGTAGTTGAAAGGAAAAACAGAACATTAATAGAAGTCGCCCGAGCAATGTTGGCAGAATACTCACTTCCTAGATATTTTTGGGCTGAGGCGGTTAGCACTGCATGTTATGTTCAAAATAGGGTGAATGTGAGATCAAATTTGAATAAAATACCCTATGAGTTACAAAAAGGTAGAACACCTAATTTGTCTCATTTGCATGTATTTGGTTGCAAGGTGTTCATACATAATAATGGAAAATCTGCCTTAGGAAAATTTGATCCAAAATCAGATGAAGGAATTTATGTTGGATATTCAAGTGTTAGAAAATCTTATAGGTATTCAACAAAAGAACTTTAGTCATTGAAGAAATCACACATGTTGTATTTGATGAATGTGAAAATTTGGAAGAGCCAAATATTGTTGAAGAAGAGATTAAAGAAAACTCCCAAAAGATTGATAGAATAAATTTGGAAGAAAATGTGGAAGAAAATTTGAAAAGAGAAAACCCTTTGCCTAGAGATTTGAGATTTTCAAAAAATCACCCAAAGGAATTGATTATAGGTGAACCAAGTGAGGGTGTTAGAACTAGGCGTGGATTAAACAAGGAAGTTAATCATTCAGCCTTTATTTCAATTATTGAACCCACTAACATTGATCAAGCACTTTCTGATGAATTTTGGATATTGGCCATGCAAGAAGAGTTAAATCAATTTGTAAGAAATAAAGTTTGGGAATTAACTACAAGGCCAAAAGATCAAAGTGTTGTTGGAACCAAGTGGGTGTTCAAAAATAAAATGAATGACTCAGGAGTAGTCATTAGAAATAAGGCTATATTAGTTGCTAAGGGGTATAATCAAATTGAAGGAATTGATTTTGAGGAGACTTTTGCCCCTGTAGCTAGACTTGAAGTAATTAGGGTTTTACTAGCCTTTGCCTGTCTTAAAGGTTTTAAATTGTTTCAAATGGATGTCAAGAGTGCCTTTTTAAATAGGGTAATTGAGGAAGATGTTTTTGTAGAACAACCTCCAGGTTTTGAAAATTCTAAAGTTTCAAATCATGTTTTTAAGTTAAAAAATGCATTATATGGATTGAAACAGGCACCTAGGGCTTGGTATGAGAGGTTGAGCACCTTCCTATTTGAAAGATCTTTTGAAAAAGGAAGTGTGAATACAACTCTCTTTTTAAGGAAAATTGGAAAGGATATACTTATTGTTCAAATTTATGTGGATGACATCATCTTTGGATCTTCAAATAAAAATTTTTGTGATAATTTTTCTAAAATAATGAGTAGTGAATTTGAAATGAGTCTAATGGGAGATTTAAATTACTTTCTAGGATTTAGCATTAAGCAACTTAAGGAAGGTACATTTCTTAGTCAAACTAAATATATTAAGGACATCCTCAAAAAATATGAAATGGACAATGCTAAACATGTTAGTATACTAATGAGTTCCTAAGTTCAGTTGGATAAGGACCTTAAGGGAAACTCTGTTGATCAAAAGAAATTTAGAGGGATAATTGGATCTTTACTTTACTTGACTGCTAGCCGACCAGATATTATGTTTAGTGTTTACTTATGTGCTAGATTTCAATCAGATCCAAAAGAATCACATTTGACAATAGTGAAAATGATTTTAAGATATTTACTAGGAACTCAAAACTTAGGGATTTGGTATCCTAAGTTTAGTTCTTTATTTGAAATTATTGGTTACTCAGATTCTGACTTTGCAGGCTGTAGAGTGGATAGGAAAAGCACTTCTAGAACATATCAATTCATTAGAAATTCATTAGTTTCATGATCTAGTAGAAAACAAAATTCAGTGGCACTATCTACTGCAGAAGCAGAATACATTACATTAAAAAGTTGTGTGGCACAAGTACTTTGGTTAAAATAACAGTTGATTGATTTAGGATTAACTATAGGCACTATTCCAATTTATTGTGATAATACTAGTGCTATTTGCATTTCAAAAAATCCTATTCAACATTCTAGAACCAAACACATTGACATAAGGCATTATTTCATAAGGGATCATGTATCCAAGGGAGAAATTGAACTCACACATGTTTCAACTAAAAATCAACTTGCAGACATTTTTACAAAATCTTTAGCCTTTGATACCTTTAGTACATTAAGAACAAGGCTTGGTGTTATTGATTTGAATGCTTAAATAAAAATGTTTTTACAACATTGATATTTATGTTTTCTTAGTTTATTTGTCTTTGATTTTTTGTTTTGAATTTTATGATTTTTGAGTGTTTTGATTGAGTTTATTTTAGAGTGTGTGGTTTTGTCTTTGTTTTCTGTGTTTTGAATGTTTTGGTTGTTTTTCTTCATTAAAAAATTCAAAAATCCAAAAATGTGTGGAAATCGTCCGGGACGAAATTTTTTGTTTTGGACGATGTGTGTTAAATTCAGTTTGCGTGATATGAAACGTTTTGAGAGGAGTTTTTAATGTAGTTCGTCTGTACGATCTAATGAACGTCCAGGATGAAATATTTATTTTCTCAAACGTCGGGACGTTTGAATGCAGCGGTTGAGTAGATAAGGCAGTTTTAAATGTGATGTTCGTCCGTACAAATTTTTTGTTCGTCCACACGAACAGACGTCATTTCATTGTAAGGGACGGTTTTCAACTAACATTAAAACGAATTAACTTTTAATCATCTGTACAAAATTTTTTCATCTGTACGATCGGTCAAGTCAAAAGTCTGTACGAAAGGACGCATCGTAAATTATGTTGATTACGAAAACCCGTTTCATTTTGGACGAAATGGATCATCTGTACGAACTTTTTTCGTCCAGACGAACGATAATTTTTGTCTAGGACGAACTGTTTTCGTCCATGATGAACGTATAGTTTTCTTTAAATATGAACAAATTTTAACTCAACAATCACATCTCCAAACTTCACTTTCAATCTCTTTCGACTTTAAATCAACAATGACCTCCTCAAGCAAAAGACAAAAGGTGTTGGCAAAGAAACCTCACAGAAATGCCTCTGAAAACTTCCTTTCAAAGGCAAATGAGGAATCCTTTCCTCGTTTTGCATCTGCCAAAATCACACCTTCTCGCATTCTGATTCAAAACGAGATAAACTTTAAGGTAATGCACCTTTTTGCCTCCACCCAGTTTCAATTCATTCTTTCTCTCGTCCACCTTTACAATAAACAAACATTTCTCTACTTTCTAGCCAACATGAGTTTTAATTCCGACCACTCCTACATAAGTTCTTTTATTTTTAAATAAAAAGTTAAAATCACCAAGTACGACTTAGGTGCTTTTCTGAACTTAAGAACTGAAAGCTATAGAGCCCACACCCTTATGAATGAAAACAAATTCGAATGGTATCAAGTCAATAGGGTGATTAGAGAAAATGACCTAACATATCATGTTGTTAGAGTTTCAGGAATGACCAGAAATGCTCGAATCATCCAGCACATTCTTCGATCTTCAATCATTCCTAAAGCTTGTGATAGGATCAATATTACCCCACTCCTTTCTGTTTTGACCTTTTTGATTATAGATCATAAGCCTATTGATGAAGCCCAACTTATCCTAGACCATCTTTATGGGCTTTCAGAAATTGGACATGCAGAACATAAGAGAAAAAGGAATATCTCATTAGGACACTTAGTTACATATATTTTGGAAAAGAAATACAACTTAGTGCATCTTGATGATGAATACGAAGAACCGGTCTACTACAATGATGCTTTTTTCAGAGCAATTTTAAGGAGGAAAAAGGGAAAGCACATGCCAGTGCTTCTGAAGAAGAAGAAGAAGGAGAGCAAACTTCTGCACCTCAATCAGATTATCAAAATTTGATTGAGAAATTTGACAGACTTGAGACTCATGTTGATCAAATATTTGATCAAATTGATGCTCAACTCATGCAGCAGCAATAGAACATTGGTATTATCAGAAATGAAGTTCATGAAATCAATATCAATGTTATGATGATGGCCTCCTACTTTAACCTATTTAGTGGCATTCCTCCTCCTCCTCTAGAAGAATAGAGAATGAGAGATGAATTTCTTTGTGTTTGTTGTACTCGTGTTTTGTTTTAAATATTTTTGCTGTGTTAGTGTTTATTTTTAGTGGTTGTTTTAGTTTGTCTTTATTAAAAAGTTCAGTGTATTTTTCATAGTTGTTTTAATATTATGAAATGAATATGTAATCCTTTTCATTAATATCAATGCATGTTGTACTTGATTCAAATTTGGTTTGTTTTTGGAATGTGGTTAATTTTTATGAATTTTATTAGTCTTATTTAATCTTAATTATGCTTAAATTAGATTATAATTTGAGATTAATTACATTAGAAAATCTAATCTTTCTAAATTTAAAAGTTGTTTATAAGTTGTTATAATTAGAACTTTTAAATTCATGTTTATTCATTTAGACTACATAAAAGTTAATATTATTATTGCAATATAGATGTTTTCTTATTTTATATTTCTATGCTCAAGTGATATTTATGCACTTAGAAATATTTGAAATTTTAGATTATTGATTTTGGAACGATTTGGTCTCAATTACTCTTGAAAATTGTACAAATAGTACAAAATCTAAAAGGAATGCGCAAAGGTTCACAAATATGAAAAAGATGCACAAAATTAGCCCAATGTCAAAAGATGCACAAAAATGTGCCCAAAAATTTGAAAAAGATGCGCAAAGCGCCACATGTGGTAATTCTCTTCTTTTTAAATTCTTTCAATCTCTTAATTCAAATTGATCTTATGTTCATTTATATTCTATTGAACTTTGAAATATAGAATTTTTATACATCTCTCTTGTAATAATTTTCTATATTCAAATGTCTAAATTGAATCATGTCTTTGATAAATTCTTCTTATTTACAATGTTATATCACTTCTTAAAATTTATGAATTTCTATGATTGACCTAATGTTATTAGTTTTAGATTGTATACCTTATGACAATCATCATTTAGATTAAATTTTCAAATGAATTTCATATAATTACTTACATTTCTTGTCTATTTCTTTTTCACTTTTTGTTGTTGTCAAAAAGGGGGAGAAATTATTGTGTTTGTATGTTTTGTTTTGTTTTAATTGTTTTGTTTGTATTTTGGTTTTATGTTTAACTTTGTAATTTAGTTAAATTTTTTTTTTGAAAAACAAAAATTTTATTCTTTGGTTTAAAATGCCTACTTATTTTCATGTATTCATCAATTCAGGGGGAGTTTAGGAGATTTGTTTAAATTGAAATCATACAAATAATAATTGTTTTGCTATCATCAAATAGGGGGAGATTGTTAAAATAATTGTTATTTGCATGCTTTACATTTTTGCAACTTGTATAATTTTGATGATTCCAAATATTATTGTTCAAATGTGTAGTTATCTCCTAACAATTTTAAAAGATTTGTATTTGCTCTTGTGTGTACTAACATTTCAGGAAAATCAGACTCTAGACTACGAAAACTTCAAATCAAATTCAACATGAGATACTTTGTGATTTTGAAGTTTATATTTTTCTTTTACACTGGGGATTGTGTAAAAGGACGATGGTTCTCTGCCGCACCGGGTAGTGGTGAAAAGAGTGTGTTGTAAAGGCTTCTCTGCCTTGCTGTAGGTGCAAAAGGAGAGTCACTTTATGGTATTAGTGCAATACTCTGAGGGTGCCTCAGGGGAGTGGATGTAGGTCTGGTTATAGACCGAACCACTATAAATCTGGTGTCATTTACTTTACAGTTTTTACGTTTCCGCATTTTATTTTTTTTAAGTCTTAAAAACTTTGTGGTTGAAAAACTTTTTCTACAAAACTTAAAAAAAAATAATTTTTATTTTGGTTCAACATAATTTTAGAAGAGGGTTTAAAATTTTTAAACTACCAATTCACCCTCCTCTTGGTAGCCTTTGGGACATTAACTTAGGCTTAACAACCTAATTACTAGACTCAACACTGCTACACGCAGTGAGGGGAGCTCGACCTCAAGTGAGAGGACTGCTTCATCCCCAAAAGCTAAAGCATATGGGGTAGACTGAGTAGGAGTACGGTAGGTAGTCCTATACGCCCATAATGCTTCAGGTAATTTATCGTGCCATTCTCTTTTATTTGCAACAAGGATTTTCCTTATCAGTTACACAAGAGTTTTATTGAATGCCTCTACCAAGCCATCTTTGGGATAGTAAATCGAGGAGTATCGCCAATTAATGTTATGGCGGCGGGCAAATCTAGCAATTTTGGTGCTTCTAAAAGACGGGCCGTTATCTGAGATTAAACGGCGCGAAACACCAAAGCGATAAATAATATTATCGCGAAAGAAGTGCATCACATCTTCTAATTTAACTTCCTTAAGTGAGACAGCTTCTGCCCACTTAGAGAAGTAATCAGTGGCGGCTAAGATGAACCTATGACCCTTAGAGGAAGAAGGGTCTGTAGGACCCACCACATCCGTGCCCCAACCCTCAAATGGCCAAGAAGAAACAGTATGGTACAACGGATTAGGGGGTTGGTGAATCACCATGCCATGAATCTGGCACTGGTGGTATCTCTTAGCGTGCTCCATGCAATCGTGGATCATAGTCGGCCAGTAGTAGCCAAGGCATTTAATTCTGCCTTTCATTTTTGGTCCAGATTGATGGGCACCACAAAGCCCTTCATGTATCTCGCTCATGACTCTACTAGCCTCTTATTTATTGAGGCATCTCAACCATATTTGGTCAAATGAGCATCGATACAAGGTCTCATTTATGTAGGTGAATGATAGAGCTCGCGTTATAATTTGAGCAGCAAGAGATCTATCATCCGGGAGCCTACCATTCTTTAAATATTCTATGAAGGGCTCTCTCCGGTCTGACTCCTCATCAACAGCAAGGACTGTGAGGGTCTGATCAGGGGAGGACAGGTTTGCGGGGCATAGAGCTTGACGATATTGGACAAAAATAGACACTGGGTTTCTAGTAGGGTCAACTAATTCTTTTGCTAACTTGGCCAATGCATCTGCTTTTCCATTTTCAGATCTAGGTATTTTGGCCAAAGTTACTTTATGTATTAAGCACAGGAGCTCCATGGATTTATTATGATATGGAATGAGCTCAGGCTTAAGTACTTTGTAGACTCCAGCTACTTGATTGATTATTAGTTGGGAGTCTCCAAAGATCTTCACCCGCGTAAGACTCATATGAATGGCCAACTCTAGCCCCAAAATAGAGCTTCGTACTCAGCTTCATTATTAGTACGAGGTTCTGATAAACTATAGGAGTATCGTAGAGTATGACCCTCAGGAGACACAAAAATTAAGCCTAATCCTACCCTAAATGTAGGAGTTTCTTATGGACTTGAAGCTTTAATGGATGACGCACTGTCAAAGTAAAACTCTCAAGTAGGGGACTCATGTTCATCCACACTCATGATAAATTCATCAGGTAGCTCATCGTTGAGTGGAGAATCAGCAGGGATCGGGTGATCGGCCAAAAAGTCAGCTAGAGCCTGTCCTTTGACGGCCTGCTGGGGAACAAAAGTGATATCAAATTGCAGTAGTATCATAGACCATCGCGCTAGACGACCTGAAAGGGTCGGACGGGCCATCAAGTACTGCAATGGGTTGACTCAAGAGATCAGATTGATCTTATGTGATAGCATATAATGCCTAAGCTTCTGTACCGTGAAGATCAAGGCTAAATATTACTTTTCTATCGCTGGGTACTTAAGCTCTGCAGGTATTAGTCGTCTGCTGAGGTAGTACAAGGCATTCTCCTTACCTTCCTCATTCTCTTGAGCCAACAGTGTACCTAAAGACTCATCTAGGGCCGTAGTGTAGAGAATCAACGACCTACCCGGAATAGGTGCAGCTAAAACAGGGGGGTTCATCAGGTAGCACTTTATACTCTCAAAGGCCTCCTGACAACTCTCATCCCAGTGGAACCGGGCATCGTTTTTCACTAGTGCAGAGAAAGGATGACACCTACCAGAAAGATTGGAGATAAATTTTCGCAAGAAAGCTAGTTTATCCTGAAAGAACCTCAACTGGGAAAGACTCTTATGAGGTTTTAAATCTACTATGCCCTTGATCATAGAGGGATCTATCTCAATGCCATGGTAGTGAACTATAAACCCTAAGAACTTTCCTGCACTGACTCCAAATGCGCATTTTAAAGGATTCATCTTTAAATCAAATTTGCGCAGGCGTTCAAAAATGATTAGCAGATCTCTGAGGTGATCTTCGAGGACATTGCTTTTGACGACCAAATCATCCACATAGCATTCAACTTGCTCATGCATCATCTCATCGAAGATGATAGTCATGGCACGTTGATAGGTGGCCTCGGCGTTCTTGAGACCGAAGGGCATCACCTTGTAGCAAAAGACACCTATTGATGTCCAAAAAATAGTAAACTTCTCATCCTCGGGGTCCATTTTTATCTAATTGTAACCAGATGAACCATCAATGAATGAGAAGATGCTATGAGATGATGCTATATCCATCATAAGCTCAGGAATGGGGAGAGAAAAATCATCCTTATGACATGCCTTGTTCAAATCACGGAAGTCGATACAGACTCGTATCTATCCGCTCTTCTTCCGGACTGGAACAATGTTGGCAAGCCAAGTGGGGTACTTCTCTTCCCTAATGAAACCAGCTTCTATAAGTTTCTTGGTTTTAGCGATCACCTGTTGTTCAATTTCTAACCTCATCTTACGAGGTGCTTGTTTAACAGGGACTGCATCAGGCTTAATGGCTAACTTATGGACTGCCATCTCTGGATTTAGACCAGGCATCTCGGTGTAGTTCCAAGCGAAACAGTCTCTAAACTCTGATAGTAACTTGATGTATTCTTGAGCCTCTGAATCAGACAGTAAGGTACTATGAAAAATAGGCCTAGGATCTGACTTAGTTCCTAAGTTTACCTCACGCAGTTCGTTCATGGCTGAAGTGGTGCCATCTTCAAACTCTTGTGCAGCATCAAGTATTCTATCATCGCCACTATCCGGGTCTTCTTTGTCGGCAAGAGAAACAACCGGATAAGCATGGGAAATGTCATGAATGTTGGCATCACTGGACTGATTTAACCCCATGTAACCTACGCCTCCTAGACCTTGGGGAAAATCGATCCGCCAAACTCGGGCCTACTGCAGAGTTTCTTCGTCGGGCCAAGTGGAACGAACGAGACCCCGCTCAACAAAGCTCTCTATAGTAGGTGAAAAGTAACGATGGGCACTCATGACCTCTATATCCATAGCGGTCTCCTCTAAATTCTGTCTCACAGGACTCAGTGGTGCACCTATACTACGGGGTATAGAAGGACACTCTCTAGGTCGGGCTGGCCCAAATGTATCATACAAGTGAGGTATGGGGTTGTGACTACCCCAAATTGTGTCATCGTCATTAATTACGGGAGTGTTAGAAGATCTCTAACTGGAATCCCCAACTCCTATCCCGCGTATCTGATGGGGGGAAGGTTGTCTGGTAGTAGTCTGACGTTGGAAGTCCTCTTCCTCGTCTGAGCTAATATCAATAACCAATCCACCTTCAGGTATTAAATGGCTACGAAGAGTAGGTAGTGAATCATAGCCTACGGAATAGGAAGGTGGTGAAGTGACTGGACATTGAAGAACATCAATCATTTCATCGTCAGAAGAGTCGGACTCTACAGTCAAAGAAGAAGTGTAAATGTTAGGGGGAGGAGGTATACGAGTGTCGTGATTCTGCGGCTTGTGGATCGCAACTCTGTCTCTCCCTCTACCTCTACCTCCCCTGCCTCTACTAGGGGGAACATCGTGCCTCACTACCAACTGAGAGGGATCTCCATCAGAATGGGCAGTGGGAACACCTGGCTCGATACCAACCTGTGATGGACCATGTACTGACGATTGTATAGGACCCTGTGCAGGTGGCTGCGTAGGACCCTGTACAACAGTATCAGGTATCACTGGGTATTGAGCAGGTGGAGCTCTACGAGCCTTCCGAGGTATGTAGTACTCAGCGTCGTCGTACATAGAAATCTCATGCACTGAAAAGGGCTGGGTATCTCCAGGAATGGTATACTCAACATTATTCCTCAGAAACTTCATATATTGGTGTAAGGTAGAGGGCACCATTCCATACTCATGGATCCAAGGCCTTCCTAAGAGAGCCTTGTATGAAGTATCAGCTTCAATCACATGAAACTTTGCCTTAGTTATAAAATTTCTAAATTTCAGAGGTTGGGTGATAGACCCTAGAGCTCGCTGGCCTTGGTCATTGAAGCCTTTCAACATGATATTGTCGGAAGTGAGCTTCAAATGACCTAGGGAGAAGCTCTTCAAAGTTTCATGGGTTAGTATATTTACTGAAGCCCCATGGTCTATGAGGACCCTATTCAACTCATAACCATTGACTTCAGCAGTGACATACAAGGGACGATTGTGCTCAGTAGTCCCTAAAAGAAGGCCACGACTAGAGAAGGTGATGCATGACGTGTTGTACAAATATCATGCCTCATCATTGGGGTCAGAAGTAAAGAATGCTTGATAGGTCTCTGATTTAAGCAAGGCGTTTATCAGTGTCTCTCTCAAATCAGGTGACAACATTAAAATATTATAGACACTAAGAAGGGAATGAATTTTTCTTAGATGAGAAAACATATTGTAATCAACCTCCAGCTGAGGGCCTTTCCCTTTCTCCTTAGGCTGCTCTTGGGAAAAGGGATAGAGTCATCCTGCTGGGTAATGATATTCTTATCCTTTGTATTTTTAGCCAACCTAGGTGGAAGGACCTTTTCTGAATGTAGATGAACTTCCTGTATTGAGTCATCCTCAACAGGAGATTTCTCTGGTTCAGTAGTGGTCTCAGGTGTTGGTTCTAAGGAAAGCATTGGGAGTGGGTTCTCGGACTCGTCCTCTAAATCCATGTAACATCCACCCTATGGTATCACAAAGACAGGTTCATCCTCATACTCAGACTCAGACTCTTTACTAGAACCAGTATAAGAGATATGTAAAGCAGTAAAAGAGTGAGTGCTAGTAGAAGTAGAAGCAGAATTAGAAGAAAAAACAATAGAAAAATAACATCAGAAGTAGCCAGAATCACCTTCTTCTATTATTTCTTCATCAAATGAAGGAAGAACAAAGTCCTTCAGCGTAAGTGCTGGAAGGAACCCTGTCTTTCCTTCAGAGGTTACAACATATTTTTCTCTTTCATACATTTTCTTATTACATAAAGCAGAAGAAATGTGCTCAGTAGGCACTAAAACAAAAAGAGAAGAAGAAGAAGGTACAAGTGCTGGAGTAGTAACTGCATGGGCAACTGTCGACTTAGCCTATGGTGGCCTCCTCTCAACTGCCTCCGAACTCTAAACTGTGCGGTCTATCATTCTCCTAGTCTTCTTGGAGAGTGCTAGCTGCCACTCTCCCTCAGAACTCTGGGGTAAACTGCCACTACTGCCCTAACTGTCACTCTGGCTGGGACTGTGGCTGGGGCTAGAAACCATCTGAACTGTCTGAGGGCCCTTGCCCTTGTGCTGCACTAGGTCACTGTCCTGGAGGTGTATCTGTCATGTGGTAATCAGCCTCTCAACCTTGTCCTTGAACACAAAACAATCTTCTAACACATACCCAACACATCTGTGGTAAGGGCAATAGAGTGGGTGCTCAGTCTGACCCTCCTCCTCCACTCTACTGCTGCTGAGAAAGGTAAGTATGTTCTTCTTAGTAAGGAATTTAAATTTTTTCTTCACACTCTCCCTTTTAAAGGGGTATTTCTTACTAAGCTTCTCCTGTAAGGACTGTTGACTCTCTGTAGTCCTACGGGAGGTTCTAGGTTGTGCTGCTGGCTGACTAGTTAAGTGTGACTGCTGTAAAGGTGTTGAACTGCCTAAGGGCCTCTTGCCCTTATCTGCTGGTCCTTGAGTACTGTGTACCTCCCCTCTCCTGGGTGGAGGTGCCCTTGAAAACTCCTGCCGCTGAGGTCTGCGCGAAGGCTGACTCTCAGCCTTAGGAGGGACTGCATCGGGTATGCTGTCCTGTAGGCTGGTAATCTTGGTCAGTAGCTTCTGAAAGGTCCGTATGGTGAAACCCTTCAGGTACGGAGTAATGAGACCATCTATATTCTTCAAAAGGATCTCAACTGCATGCTGCTCTTGGAGCTGTGGCTCACACTGCAAACTGAGGTTCCTCCATCTAACTATGTAGTCTGTGAGTGACTCTCTAGGCCTCTGTCTGGTGACTACTAGCTCCCCAACTGTAACTCTGTGCTCAGTGCTGACAAACCTCTGGATGAAGAACTGCTCAAGCTCTGCAAAAGTCCTGACTGAGTCGTTTGGGAGGTCGGCATACCAAGTAAACGCCACCCCCGCCAAACTGCTAACGAACAACCTCAACATCAACGAGTCACTCCCTCCTATATTGCAACATATGGTCCGGTACTGAGCCACATGCTGCCTCAGGTTCCGAAACCCATTGAACACTCTAAATCTAGGAGGGATGAAACCATGTGGGTAGGGCTCCTGCTCGTACTCTATCGGGTAAAGCTGCCCTCTACTAACTGACTCTCTAGTCTTCCTGGAGGAAATGACCTACTCTACCTTCTGGGAAATCAGATCCTGAAGCTGACCCGCTAACAACTGAGCTGGCTGACTCTAAGCAACTGAAGGTGCTGCAGGCACTGCTCTCTGGACCCTGTCCACTCTCAGGGGGTCTAGTGCAACTGGGGGCACAACGGGCTGATCTTTGGAAGTACTGGCAGCGGCTATACCTGCCACTTGGGGCACCGCCCCCAAGGTTGTCAACTGTGCTGTCATGGCTTCCATGGCTCTGGCCATCTATGTCTGGAGGTTCAGGACAGTAGCATCCGTATCAACTGATCTGGGGGATCCACCCACCTCGGGCTCTCCCTGCTCATCCTGGTCCTCGGGCTCTCTCTCATCCGAGTGACTTCTACGGGTAACTACACAAACCCGGTGTACTGGCACCTCCTCATCAGAATCCCCTAGTGTATCATCATCATCATCTAAAAAAGTTCGCCGCATCGCCTCTATGTACGGACTCATAGGAGAGGTGATCCTATGAGTGTCAGAGGCTAACTCTGCCTCAATTCATACTAGCGATCTGTCTGGGGTAGAAACTGAACCATCATCGACTACCATCGGGACTGCCTCAGACCCGGAAGGAACTGCCAAATCCATCTGACCAACTGCATCATCTGGCTGCTCTGTCTCTGCTAGTGGCGCTGACTCAACTAACTGAACAGGGTCGACGGGGGAGTCCGCCTGTCGACGTCTCCAAATCCATCTGGTACGACGGGGTGCTGCACTAGCGACTGGCTGCTCTGGTACTACCACCTCCAAACAGACCTGAGGCCGGGCAGGCTCCTGCTGCTGTCTCCATCCTCGACGACGTGGGCGTCGTCCTACCACAGGAGCAACTACTGGCAGCTTAACTGCTGGAACTGTCTGTGCTGGCTGCTGCAGTGTCTGCCCCCTCTGCCAGCTATAAAGTCTCCTCGCAGTCTGTCATCGTAGCTGAAAGGTAGCCCGAGAAATCTGACGGAGTAAGTCCTCCGGACTAACGGGCCCTCTGCCATGAGCTAAGTGGACGATGTTCTGAATCCTCTGAGTGAGGGCTCGGACACCAGCGTCCCTGGGTAACCTAGCTCGGGGTAGAGTAGTGGCGACAGGAGCCACCGCTATACAGGCAACATCCTCCTCATCTCCACTATGCATCAGTGGGGAGAAGCGTCCTCCCTGAACTGCCTTCAACCCGGGGGCTACCATCACCTCTGGAGTAGGTGCAACCATAACTGGACATGACATCCGCTACTTGGGAGCCACTCTCCTCTGCCTCTGAACTATCTCATCGTGAACAACGACATCTGCCATCCACTGCCTCTCTGCCTCTGACGCAGCTAGACGGAGCCTCCTATTCCTATTCCTCCAGGCCCTTCTCCCAAGGCCGGAGGTGGAGGTGGAAGGAACATCTGAACCCACTGCATGGGTGGCAGGGGGAACAGGAACGGCTGAAAGTGTCGGGGTCTGCCCGGCAGTCTCGGGGTGAGAAAGCCGAGCAAAAATAGAAACCTGACCAGAAGAGGGCAAAGACACATCAGTTTGGGCACCCCTCTTCCTAGTGGAAGCGAGAGGGGAAACCCAAACGCGAGGTACTTCCGCCGGAACAACGGGAGTAACAACAGCAGCAGGCTACCGGCGCTGAGGGGCCGGGGCAACCAGAGCAACAGGAGCGGCAGGCGCAGGTCGCCTGACCGCTGCACGAACAGGTGGAACAACTACAGCAGACTGCCGACACTGAGGGGCCGGGGCAACCTGAGCAGCAGGAGTGGCAGGCACTGGACGCCTAACCGCATGATGAACTGGAACCGGATGTGGCCTAGGCACTGGTTGCCTAGCCACAGCGCGCACTAGCTGCGCAAGTACAGGAACAGGACAAGCAGGTGCCCGGGCTATACGCCGAGCAGCTGGTCGTCTGAAAGGGCGCATGGCTGCGCGTCCTCTCCTCTGAGGAGGAGAGAATGCAGCAGCCTCCGACGGGGTCAGCCTG
The DNA here is from genome assembly GCA_016618105.1 of Dendrobium huoshanense. Lineage (NCBI taxonomy): Eukaryota > Viridiplantae > Streptophyta > Magnoliopsida > Asparagales > Orchidaceae > Dendrobium > Dendrobium huoshanense. Next base: position 697,755 of record CM028350.1, read on the forward strand.
CCAAGAGTGACGAAGGCCGAGTCAGTGAAGGAACCAAAAGTGATTCCTCCCACTGGCAGACTAGCGAGCAGGGACTCAGGGAGAGTCACCAGCGCGTCCGAACTGAAAGCAAAAGTAACGGAAGGAGCAAAGGAAGCCATGGTGCTGCTGCGAATAAAAGAAATTGAAAAGTTAGAAATCAGGATGAAAACTAGAAAAGGATGGATATAGATTTGATAAGGAATGTATAAGATATGGAATAGCCTGCTAGGCTGGAAAGAAGTAGAGTAGGGGGAACTCTAGCTAAAGGGGAGAAATCCTAACTAAGGAAAGACCCTAACTAAGAGTGGGACGGATCTAATCTAAGGAGTACCAATCCTGGAGTACACACAAGAAAGGATAATATATAATCCAAAGATGGAGAGAGAAACTGGTCCAACCGTGGTCGCCAGAAACCTGTGGACCTCCGAAAGAGCACCGTGCGAACTGGTCGATTGGAAGGGACAGATTGGATCGTGCATACAACTAACCATTGGGGATGGAGGCTTTCACCAACACACCTCGATGGGTAGCAATATACACGACCTAGTCACGAGTTTCCTTAAAATGAGAAAGTTATGTAATTTCAAAGTTTAAAGATAATGATTAAATAGTTTTAAAATAGTACTATTGGCTGTTTGTAAAATAACTGCAGACAGGTTAAACAATTCCAAGTAACACTAGTTCCAAAATGTGCATAATCCAAATACGTTCAAAATAAGGTGTTGTGCGTTAAAATCGGGCTTAAAATGAAGAAATTATGAATTTTGGAAGATTTAGATACAATAAATAATATTTAAAAATAATTATTAAAAATAGTGTAAAATAATATTTTTATAGTTATGAAACTTAAAGTAATCAAAAATACATAATAATAGCAATAATTTAATTATTAATAATATTTTTAAGTAATTTAACTAATAAAAATAATTAGAATAATATTTAATTATTTAAAAATACCTTTTTATATCTAAATAAATATTATAATGATAATAGTAGTAAACAAGTACAAAATAGTGGCTAAAGTGGATTAAAATAATATAATTATCAATATTATAAATAAAACAATTATATGATAAAATAATTAAAAATAATAATATTTTTAAAATACTACTTTTACTAATTTTAAAAACAATTTAAAATCTATAGGTCATTTTTATAACTTTTTTTTTATCATGTAGAGGACGACGATACGAATCCAATGAGGTATTATACATCAAAATCAGATCAAAAATGGATTTTTTTATGATTTTTTAAGTGAAAATAGCCTCAAAAATACTTAAATTAAAAAGAAAAAGGAGAAAAAAATCCTCCGGCCGCCACTTGGCACCATTGGATTGGCCCGCGTGACCGCGGCCAATGATTGCGGCAATGATGCCGCAATCACGGGTCACTCATCCACGTAGGACGGAGGCCAGGGACCGTCCGATCATGCGCTGTCTGGATGGGCGATCTAGATCGCACCACGTGGCTCGCGGGCCATCGCCGTGAACACTAGCGGTCAACCCAGACCGCGGAGGGCATGATCGCGACCGTCGATCGTGGGATCGGACGGCTGAGATCACCCCTGGCTGCTCGGCGGTGTGGTCCGAAACCTTAAGGGGTTTTTTGGTTCGTTCTCTCAAACGACTGGACCAAATCGCACATAATTTAAAATATATGTTCTACTCATGAACAAAAATCATGGGGGATAAACTATATAGAAAAATATGCATCCTATAGAAAGTTAAATAACTTTGTGTGATCTAACTAGGGTTAAGCTTTTACCTCAATCAAATGGATGGATTCGGGAGATCTTGGGCTCGTTGGACTTGTGGACTCTCCAGGAACAACTTCCTAATTGACGTCGAGATCCAACGTACGCTCGATCGACGGGACGAAGTCTTGGAAGGAATTTCATCTCGGGTTCGCCGCCGAGGGGGTCTGGACGTCGGGATTTAATTCGAAAAAGTGGAGGGAAGTCGTGGGAGTGCTCTCACAAAATTTCAAGGCCTGAGGTGGTCTCGAGATTTAGTTGTTGCGGATCTATGGTTTATGATTTTGATGATAGCAAACATTCATTATTTCTCTACGATTGCCTTATGTGCTAACATTTCAGGTCCACTCGATCAGACTGCAATCTGGAACCAGCTCAAGATTGGGTAGACTAGATCTATGTCAGTTTGTAATCTTTTTCCTTTCTTGAGTCTGTTGTATTTGGTGTGGCTATAACTTGGTATAAATTCTCTTGCTCCCTATATGATTTCTATTTTTGATAACATCGTTCGGGACGATATTAATATCGGCCTGGACGATCTGTCCAAAATCAGAAACCCTAATTAGGGCATCCTCATTAAGGCAGCCGTCAATAGATCGGCCTGGACGATACTTGTATCGGCCAGGACGATAATCTCAATTCAGAAATAATCAACCGACATAATCAGTTTAGGAATTCTTTGTTTTTAGGAAATCGGCCAGGACGATATTATTATCGTCCAGGACGATCTAACTCAATCATGCCTAAATTGATCTGGTATTTTTGGAAAGCATTAATGGTTGATTAATACGATCACATCGTCAGGGACGATCACATGATCGGCCAGGACGATGGCCTGGACGATCTACATCGGACAGCTTGTATTCAGGGCGATGATCATGACGATTGAAATCGGTTTTAAACTAATCGGCCAGGACGATCGTGAGATCGGCCTGGACGATGTAACCAATTTTCTTCTGATCGTCTCAAATCGTCCCGGGCTAATGAGCTTAATTTGTACTGATCGGCCAGGACGATATGCCTATCGTCCTGGACGATAATGTCGACAACTTGCATTAATGAGCTCGTTTTTAGCTCTTCTATTTAAGCTATGACAAGACACTTTGTAAGTGTCTTTGACAGCCATTGGAGCTTCGTTCTTGTGGGGGAAACTTGAAGAGAGAGCTTGAAAGGGAGAGAGGAAAGGGTGGAGTTTGAGAGAGGGAGAAGATCCTGTGAGGGGGGACTCAAGGGAGTGTGGAGGGGGTTCCACACGGTTGCTCCGGCGAACTCGCACCTTAGTACCATCGGATTCAAGGCTTGTCTCGAGGTAAGTTCACCAAAGAAGAAGTCTCTTTGGTGTCAAAGGACCCGGCAACTCCGCCGCACCAGGAGAGGTGGAAGTGATTTTGTGAGGGCTTGTCCGCCTAGCTGTGGGGGCTAAAGGAGAGACACTTGTGTTAGTGCAATATTTGGAGGGTGCCTCTAAGGAGTAGACGTAGGTCAAGGTTTAACCGAACCACTATAAATCCGGTGTGTTCTTTTCTTATTATTGCTTCCGCATTTTAATTTCCGCACTTGGTTTTCCTTGTGGTGATTTGGTTTGTGATTTTATTTTCTTATTTAAAGAATCCTTTTTAAAATACCAATCCCCCCCTTTCTCTTGGTTAGCTTGGGACTAAGTTCAAAAGGCTTAACATCTCTAACGAACTTTCAAGTGGTATCAGAGCAACTTTTCATAAAATAAGTTTTTAAAAGCTTTTGAATTTCAATCCATGGCTAATCGTACTTTTGCGAAAGGATATTCAATCACTAGACCACCATTGTTTGAAAATATTACATTTGATTTTTTGAAAATTCGCATGTCTACTTTTTTGCAATCGATTGATTTTCGTATGTGGCATATGATTTTAACTGGTTATTCATCACCATCACGTATTATTAATGGAATTAAAACTGATATTCCTTTTAATCAATGGAATAGGGATGAACGAATGGATGCTCAATTAAATGCAAAGTTATTAAATTGTTTTTTCTGTGCTTTAAATTCTGATGATTTTATGTTAATATCCACGTGCACTACCGATAAGAAGTTTGGGATAAATTGCACACCATATACGAAGGCACTAGTGAAATTAAGAAATCCAAGTTGAATTTTTTAATGCATGATTTTGAAATATTTTTTATGAAACCTTTTGAAACGATTTTAGACATGTATACAAGGTTTATTCAAATTACTACATCATTGCATGCCTTAAGAAAAGATTTTTCAAATTTTGAAAAAGTTAACAAAATTCTTCGTTGTTTACTTGAAAAATTCGATGCTAAAGTTGTTGCTATTTGTGAATCAAAAGATTTGAATGATTATTCTATTGATAATTTGATTGGCTCACTCATTGCCTACGAGCAAGGGTTGGGTCAAAGACTTTTCGATGCAGGTGAAACGATCATTCTAAAAGTTGAAGATACGGAAAGGGAAAGCTTAGTTGGCGACGATAGCAATGAATTGTCAAGCAAAATACAAAGCTCACTAATGCATAAGCAAAAGTGGAAGAAAGGTAAAAGTGATAAGGATGTCCATATTTCCTCTGACATTGTTTGCTTTCGATGTAGGAAACCTGGACATATGAATAATACATGCCCTAATGTAAGAATTCTTCCTACGAAAGAAAAGGGCAAGGCGAAGCAAAATTTAACTGGTGAAATAATGAAAGGCAAAAAATCTCATTGGCAGATCTGGTCTCTGAAGCATCGAACCAGGAGAGAGATAATGGTTAAGAGCCTTTCATATTTTTTGTGTTGTGTTTTTGTATTTTTTTTCTTCTTTTTTTTGTGTTTCTTGTTTTTATGTTTTTCGTTTTGTGCTTTTTTCATTCCTTTTTGTCTCTGTGGATTTTTTCTCTCATCAACACACACACTCACTTTTCTAAAAATAAAAAATTTACTTCCTAATTTTTCTTGAAATCTTTAGTAAGTTGTGATTGACTTCTCTAAAAACAATCAAAGGAAGGAAACTCATGTTTTTTACTTTCAATCTCTGTTTCCTAAAAGAGGTTTTTCTACTTTTGATTTAAAATCTTTTTCATCTTTTAAATTGGTTTTAAAACTAAATTTTTTATCTCCCTATATTTTATTTATCGCATAGGAATCTTTTACAAGTTGTTGAATCTAATTCAAAATTTTCTTAATCAAGAAATTTGCTTTATCAATAGTATGGGTTTACTTTTGGTATTTAAGATTTCAGAAAGGTAGCATAATAAAAAAAAATTGGCCAATGATTCAAAAAAATAAAAGATGCGCAAAGCGCCAAATTGAAAAATATAGAATACACAAAGTGTATCAAAAGATGCGCAGTGCGCCAACCAATTATCAAGAGGCATAAAATGAGCCCACTAAATTTTAATGCTTACCATTCTTATATTTCTTAAAGCTTAAGAAAACCCTTGATTTTTTTATGCTTGAGTTTGAAAATTTTGATTCATGATTCAACAAATCGTGCATTAATCTTCTATTAGATATATTTTATGAAAGGAGTTTTGAAAAATTACTGTTTCTTTCTCTAATTTATTCCTTGATTTAGATATTGAATTAAAAAGTTTTTTAACCTTTTTTAAAGAACTTGAGTTTGGATTATCAATTATTGATTTTCTAACCTTTTCTGGGCTGTGTTGTCAATCCAATTATACTAAATTTTTTGATTAAAATCCAGAGGTAACTTTCTCATTTTAAGAACATTTGTTTTTTCACTTGATCAGGGAATGTTTTTTGTTCGTTTTGTTTTTTGTTTGTGTCTCCTCTCTTTTTTGATAATGTCAAAGGGGGGAGAACATTGTATCTTGTTTCTTTTCAAAAATTTTAAAACAACAAAAATATTTTTATCTTCCCTATTTCTTAAGATTTATTCTAGTGAGGGGGAGATTAAGAGAAAATTACTCTTTTTGAAAATTCAAATTGAATGTTTTGACATCATCAAAAAGGGGGAGATTGTTGCGGATCTATGGTTTATGATTTTGATGATAGCAAACATTCATTATTTCTCTACGATTGCCTTATGTGCTAACATTTCAGGTCCACTCGATCATACTGCAATTTGGAACTAGCTCAAGATTGGGTAGACTAGTTCTATGTCAGTTTGTAATCTTTTCCTTTCTTGAGTCTGTTGTATTTGGTGTGGCTATAACTTGGTAGAAATTCTCTTGCTCCCTATATGATTTCTGTTTTTGGTAACATCATCCGGGACGATATTAATATCGGCCTGGACGATCTGTCCAAAATCAAAAACCCTAATTAGGGCATCCTCATTAAGGCAGCCGTCAACAGATCAGCCTGGACGATACTTGTATCAGCCAGGACGATAATCTCAATTCAGAAAGAATCAACCGCCATAATCAGTTTAGGAATTCTTTGTTTTTAGGAAATTGGTCATGACGATATTATTATCGTCCAAGACGACCTAACTCAATCATGCCTAAATTGATCTGGTATATTTGAAAAGCATTAATGGTTGATTAATACGATCACATCGTCCGGGACGATCACATGATCAGCCAGGACAATGTCCTGGACGATCTACATCGAACAGCTTGTATTCAGGGCGATGATTAAGACGATTGAAATCGGTTTTAAACTAATCGGCCAGGACGATCGTGAGATCAGCCTGGACGATGTAACCAATTTTCTTCTGATCGTCTCAAATCGTCCCGGGCTAATGAGCTTAATTTGTACTGATCGGCCAGGACGATATGCCTATCGTCCTGGACGATAATGTCGACAACTTGCATTAATGAGCTCGTTTTTAGCTCTTCTATTTAAGCTATGACAAGGCACTTTGTAAGTGTCTTTGGCAGCCATTGGAGCTTCGTTCTTGTGGGGGAAACTTGAAGAGAGAGCTTGAAAGGGAGAGAGGAAAGGGTGGAGTTTGAGAGAGTGAGAAGTTCCTGTGAGGGGGGACTCAAGGGAGTGTGGAGGGGGTTCCACACGGTTGCTCCGGCGAACTCGCACCTTAGTACCATCGGATTCAAGGCTTGTCTCAAGGTAAGTTCACCAAAGAAGAAGTCTCTGTGGTGTCAAAGGACCTGGCAACTCTACCGCACCGGGAGAGGTGGAAGTGATTTTGTAAGGGCTTCTCCGCCTAGCTGTGGGGGCTGAAGGAGAGACACATGTGTTAGTGCAATACTTGGAGGGTGCCTCCAAGGAGTGGACGTAGGTCAAGGTTTGACCGAACCACTATAAATCCGGTGTGTTCTTTTCTTATTATTGCTTCTGCATTTTAATTTCCGCACTTTGTTTTTCATTATGGTGAATCTAGATTTCGTTGCTACAGATTCACTTCTCTTTTAATGAGCTTTGGGACTAAGTTCATAGGGCTTAACATCCCTAACGAACTTTCATGAGCAAGAGCAAAAAGATCCTTTCTAACCCTAACTTCTCCCTATTTAAGTGCCCGAGCTTTTGATCAGCGGCCTAAATCTAATCTAAGTTGAATTAGGAGGGAAATTAGAGTTAGGGGGTCGTGGTTTGCAATTCAAAACGAAGGGATTTGATTTTGGCATTAAATGGGCATTAAATTCCATGAAAATAGGTGATTATGACCTATTAATGGCCAAATTTGACTAAGTCAATGCTTGACTTAATCAAATCAATCAATTAGGTCAATAGGGCATGAGGATTGAGCCATGAAATGGATTCGATTCAATTTGGATTTGAATTGGGCTCAAAAAGGGCTTAATGGGTCAATTTTGACCCATTAAGACTTGGGTTGACCAAGTCAAATATTGACTTGGTCAACTCAGTCTACCACGCTCATTCTTGGGCAAAATCGAGGTCAACACCTGCATTTATAACTGTACACAATGTACTCATAACATGCATCATTATACAACTGCTTTATTTTCTGCTCTTTATATTACTGCAATAATAGAATGTTCTTAGGTTCTGATGTACTGAGATAAAATTGTAATGCTTTTACTTTCTAGATTATTATATATAGATTGAGTCTGTACAGCGTCTGGAGTCTGTAAAAGAATTAAAAATATCTGCTTACAAACATACAAATGGGGCTCCAAAAAGTAATGTCCTCCCTTAAAAGGATGTTCCTTTTTGGAATTCCATAGAATACTCGGAGCCTGAAGACCATAAGCAGTTATGTTTAATTCTACCTTTCTTATAGGCTTAGAACCCAGGTTTGTTGTCGGTGGGACCTGGCCACCTTTACTTTATTGCAAATTCTGGGATGTAACCGATAAATTCAATATTAATAAAATCAGCTCTTTCATATATAACTGTTTTATGCATCATCAGCATACGAGTAGATTTTTTATTTTTGTAAGCATGTTGTCCTGCATTTAGTTTAGATTCTTTAATAATTCCTTGATTCCTAAGATAGAGCTATCTTAAAATCTTGCATCATCGGCAAATTGTTGTGATTAGGATTGTTAGCTGGCAGCCCACTCTAGGCAGGTGGTAATTCCAGATTGTATACATCTCTCTCTGCACATTTCCAGTCCTTTAATCAATTCTAAATCCTTCTAAAGTCGAATAACAACTCTATAATCTAAAGCATGATCGTGGAAATTTAAATTAGCCCAAGTATTTAATTAAATTTATATATAATTTTGGAATCAATTAGTCTTCATTTAAATCGAGAGTGTTCTCTTAGGAGATGTAATTAATTACAGGGGCTTGCCCCTGTAGGGAGTCTAGATCCCAGAATAATCTAAACCCTGTCTTAGTTCTTTTTTGAGGTGGGGAAAAGATCTGTGGAAGTAGATTAGGTTTTATTCATGTTTAGGAGTTATTTCTATAATTAGGAAATAGATAGATAGTTGATTTGTTTCTTACTAACAAATCAAATGTCTTCTATACTTAATTATAGAAATAAACTTATAATTCGTTAATCTAATCAGGTCTATTAGAGAATGTACTCGTCATCCCTTTAGGATGATTTGAATATTCTCTGTACTACACCTGATTAGGAGAATGAATTGTACTGCTTCTCCATTTAAAATCAATAGGAGGATATTAGTCTATCCTTCGGGGTAGTATAACATCCGACTATATAGATTTAATCGGGAGAAATATATCCTAAATATAAATAAAGCGAATTGTGTGAGAAGATAAAAATCTTATATTTTAAAAATAAAACCCCGCTATATCTATATTTTTGCTTAGATCCATTCCTTACAATCAAGAGACAGATAGATGTCTGATTTACTTTCACGAGTAAATCAAATATCGTCTGTATACTTGATTCTAGGAATGAATCAACAATTCACTAATCTAATTAGGTAAATAGAGAGGATGTTAATCATCTTTTCAGATGATTTATATACTCCCTATATCATACCTGATTAGGAAAGTGAATTGTTTATTCTCTTTCTTTAGAATCAATAGAAGGATATTAGTCAGCCTTGTGGGGCGGTCTAATATCCGACTATACAAATTCAATCGAAAGAGAATACTAAAAAAAACATAAATAAAGCGAACTATTTTCTATATATTTAAATAAATTATATTTCATTCAATTTTTTTTTTTTTAATTCTTCCTTCTCCTTTCTCCTTGTCTTTCATTATTTAATCAAAAATAAAATATTTATTTTATTATATTAAAATTACTTAATAATTATAAATGAAAGAATACATTTATATATTTAAATAAAAATTATAATTTAAAACTTTATTAGTTAGATTAAATAATTTTCTCACAGGATGCATCCCAAACTTGAAGTTCATTGGAGTCATCCGAAGTCTCCAAATAAAGTATACTAGGGAGTCGATGACTTTCATAGAAACATTCTCAAATCCAAGATGATCAGCTATCACAAGATAATATTAATCATCGTTAAATAAGCTAACAATACCAAATACGATAATACTCATCAAGTTTCTCTTATTTTTTGTATACCAAAGACTTTTGGGGTAATGAGTTTGACCCTTAATCCATTGACTCAGTGTGAGACCCTTAGAGATAAGACTTCTAACACAAGTAGGAAAGTAGCTAAAAGGGTAATTAAATTAATTCAATAAAATATATCTCCTCACGGGTTGCATCTCCTTATTTTCATGAGGAGGAGGAGCTAGGATAGAACTTCTAGACTTTCCTTACTTAGCCATCTAGGTTAGGAGCTTTCTTAATCTCTAACGCTGCAAACCTACCTACAGACAATGGGGTTATGGTTAAGGCTTCAATTTTCCTACCACGTATTTTGTATATGGTCAATTCAGGCTCATCACTTTGAATTTTTGGAGCGTCAAACTTAGGCTCACTATCTTATTCTAACATCAGATCAAACTTTGGAGGAGGATTGATTTTATGGTAATAAAAAGGAATTACAACACACCATTTTTCTTGGCTTTTCATCAGAACTTGATTTAAAATCAATTTACACCAGGGTTGCTCTTCTTTAAAATAAAGCACAGCCTCAACCATATGCCATTTGAGCCATCCTCCCGCCTCTTTGAAGTAATATGTTTGGAGGCCTAAGGAATATGATTTCAAGTTCATATTTACTATCTGATTCTTATATTTGTTGATTTTTTTCTTTTTCTTCTTTTGATTCTTGATTTTGATTAGATCTTTGCTCACTTATTTTCTCCTCAATATTGATCTTAACCTTAGAATGGGAAGAGGACCCTTTTGGTGTTTAGTATGCGGCATCCTCATAGATCTCAATCTATTAAATATAAAATGGTTGCAAATCACCCTTAATCACATATTCAACGTCGTATCTTTGATACTTGACACATTGATGAAGGGTAGAATGAAACTATCTATATTCATGGATCCGGAGCCTACCTAGGAGCCCGTTGAAGGATGTTATTGAATTAATGATATGAAATTTTACTTCTATTTTCAATTCACCAATCTTTATAAGCAGGGTGATCAAATTAGTGTTAGAATGACAACTTGATATGAAATGGTTACTGCTCTTTTCTTAAAGGACTTAATGGGCTTGTCAACTTTCTTTTCATCGGATAGATCCTTTAAGTATGACATTTTGAGAGCCTCTTCCTGCAGGTTACTTACTTTATTTTATAAGCTTTTCAAAGGTTTTGATTGTGAAGACTTTCAAGGGAAAAGTAACAAACCCTTGGATATTCTTCAAAAGGATCTCCACTATGTGTTGCTCTTATAACTAAGTTTCATATTCATCGAGAGGCTTTGCCACCTCAGGATTTACTAAACTAAAAGGCTCTTATGGCTTTCAATTTTTGATAACCAGATCGGCCACAATTGTGCGCTGCTGCACTCCATAAAATCTCTTTAAGAATATATTTTCTAGTTCATTAAAGGTCCTCATAGAACCATTGGCCAGATCATCATACCACCAAAAAGTAATGCCAGAAAGAATACTAATAAATTAGCAAAGAAGTAGAGTATCCGACCCTCCTGTGTTGCAATAGTTCGCTAGAAAGTTGGCTAGTTGTTGTCTTAGATTTTAAATTCACATAAAATTTTAAAGGATGGTGGCACAAAGCCCTTCATATATGGGACTAAATTATATTCCTCAGGGTAGGATCTATCATTTTGAATAAACCCTTGGGAATAGGCTAAGGCCTCCCTTACTGGTCCTCAATTAACTATTTAAGATCTTTCTGAATCGGTGGAGGGATTGAAGGAAATGCTAGTTGGACTGGGGGAATTAAAGGAACTAGTTGCTGGATTGGGGGAATTATTGACACTCAAGTTCCTTTGATCTTGATTCTGGTTTTCTTTCTAGATCAATGACTACTTAAACGACATGTTGTTGTTACTTAAACAAAGGATGTTGTGACTTGTCCAACCATTCTTGCATTTCCTTGACCTATAGTAATATGTATGCAACTTGTACATCCAAGTTCTTAATGTTTTGATCATCATCCCTAGCTCTTACGGATCCATCAGAATCTGAATCAATAGTTATTGAACCTTCTTCCTTGCTAGAATGACATTTATCTGGCCCAGTTTCCTTTGTTGACCCCCTGGTTTCAACCATATAAATGTTACCAGTAGTCACATCTTCTTCCATCATTAAATCATCAAGTTCTAGATCAAAAGCTTCTTCTTCTTCTTCTTTCCTCTTCAAAATATCCCTGATCACTTGAACTACCTCATCGACTGGTTTGTCATCAATTACCTCAGAGTTGACTGGTAAGTATCCTTTGTAATTTAATATTTCCTCATACTAATTTTGTTTGAGTTTGGAAAGAATGACTTGTAGCTTGAGGTCTTCTGCAGAGGCAAGCTCTTCTTCCATTTAATAAACCATCTCTTGGTCTATGTCTGGGTCTATCCCTTTCCATTCAACTATCCCGGGGTTGGTAGTCAAAAGGGTGGCATCCACTACAGGGTGAGGTATATTTACTCTTGAGGGTGATGAAGGAGCTTGAAGGGTAATAACTCCTTAATCAGGTAGGTTAGAGTCCTTAGATCCTTAGGTAGGGAGCTCAGGAACATTAGGTAGAATCTAGGCATATTTAATTTTGCTGACTTTCATAGGAACATACTACTTTTTAGGAGATTTGGGCCTCTTTCCCTCGGCTTCAACAGTCTATTTATTCCCATCTTGATCTATGGACCTAACTACTATTGAGGCTAACTTTGTAAATTTGGAAGCAGGGATTGATGGCCAGCCAAATCCGATCAATAAAATTCCCTCCGTCTTAGAGGATGAGGGGGTGTGGTACCCAGTGGTATCCATTGACTAACATAGATGTTATTGGTTATCTAGTAAACTTCTTATTATTTTGGAAAGGCTGGGGAGTTAGATTCATTGCTTTAGACCTTTCTTCCTTCATGATTTCTTTATCAAACTTATGTGAGATAACCCCCTTTAGGTGTCTCATATATTGTTCCTTGGTTTCTCCAGCATGGGTAGTACAAGTATGAATTATATTTTTAAGCATTCTAGTCCTCTATAGTTGCTTCTCCTTTTAAGTTTTCTTAGTAAAGTAATCCATCGGGCATGGTAAGGAACTAGTTATCCTAGTTATCCTCTCCTGAAAGCAACTCCCCCTAAGGAGTGGAGAGGAAGCAAGAATAGGTAGATCCTCAATAGCCTCTAGCTTGACCTAGCCTAAGGCTTTCAATTCAACAACTTTTCTTTCCTTAGTGATTTTCTTCCTTACGCTTCTTAAATAGTTCTTTCATTAATTCTTGTTGGTGAATGGGATTTCAGAACCCGACCCCTTCTCAAAAATAGATTTAACTTTGACAGTCTCTACAAGAGCTTTTAACTATCCCTCATCCTTATTGGGATTGAGGGAGTCAATCGCTGGTCCTAGAACCAATTCTATTACAGGACTATCAAATTTAGTAGAATCCAAGTTGACTAGTTTCTCTCAATTCATTGGTAGTTCAAAAGTCTAAAAACCCAAACAAAATTGAATTGCACTTCCAAAATTAATTTCCTCACAAGTCAATCCCTTCTCGAAGGTAAAAATTAGCTTGCCGACCATTTTAGCATAATGAGTTTTTTTGGAATTTGAAAAGAGAATTTGAATTAGCATCTTGAAATAAAAATTGAGAATTTAATAAGGGACCCTTTATCTTATCACATATGCTGGGACATAGAATGTCATAACCTAACATATGATGATAAGATGCAAAGGCCACCTATGATTTGAAAATATTCAGATTTTCATTGTATATGCTAGGCTACAAAGTGATGTTATAGCATAACATATAACAATGATAATCAAAATGATTTTGAAGGATTTTGGATTAGAGCAAAGATTTTGAAATTGAGGGATTTTTTTTAACTTTGAAACTAACAAATGTAAAATTTCATTCAACATAAGGTTTACAAAATTGATAAAAGAAAATTTCAAACCAGTTGGCTTGACACTCTCTTACCCCAATAATTATTTTGGGGGTGAAATGTCAAGGCCTAATTTAAACTTGAGATTTGAGAGTAAATTTGAATTTGAATTTAAGGTTGAAATTAAGCAGACCTTCTTCAATTTTTAAAACTCAGCATATTGAGTTAAACTCAATCATGTCAGCTTATAAAATTAATGTGAAGGTTCTAGGAATTTGACTTAACTCTTTCTCTCCACCAATTGACTTGGGGGCAAGAATATCAAAGTCTAATTTGGGTAAAGGTTTCTCACCTCTTGTTTTGACATGTATTTTTTTATATTGGCTAAGCTCACCCAAGGAGGAAATTAGTAAATGGGCCAAAATATAATTTTACCATTACTAGAGATAGAGAGAAAGATATTTTGGCCCATTGGGTGTGCCATTTTTTTTTTATGTTGAAAGTTTAAAAAATAGGCTTTGAAAAATTAGTTTTCTTTTAGAAAATTTAATTCATAATTTTAGTCTCGTAATAAAACACATCATTATGAATGATATATTACCTCTAGAAGTGAAGATATCATTCCTTAACGGGTTCAGATAACGAAGTTGAAAGTTTCATCCAGGTTGTAATAGTCAAATTCATGAAAAAATTAGATCTTACCATGAAGGGTCAAAATGACGTTATATTTATATTTAACTATAATAATTTGGAAGAAATATCATTAATTTCATATTAAGAGTCTTGATAAGAAATGATACATCTTCCTAAAGGGAAAAAATATTATTTACTAATCAATCATCTGAAGATGATGATTGTGATCATCATTGGTTTCAATTTTTTTCCAAAGGAGACTAATTGAGTTTTAAAAATTATTTAAAAAAAAAAATTGATGTGGGTTCTAAATCTCTTATGAGCACATGCCCCAGTAGTTAATTACATCATAGGGAGGTTGAATGCCCTACGAATACTCTCGATTAGAATAATAATGAAATTCTATTTAGAGATCTTCTAAGAGTGATATCAAAGGAGGTGAATTTAAAATTTGAATTAGGGATGAATCAAGATTGGGCATTTATTTCTGGGTCAATGGAGAAGAGGTCGGAGACACTTTGGAATTCTAAAATCATTCATAAATATCCCAACCTAATCGAAGTATTTGGTTGAGTGATTTATTAGAAAGTTGAGATTAGATTCCCATAGGGTGGGGACTTATGATTTTGAGTTTGCCCACGATACTAAATCTAAATTGGGCACTAAATAATAGTAACCCGAACGTAGCTAATGCAATGCAAAATCTGAACTTACATCGACCTAGATTAATGAGCTAACTAACTACCTAGTTGATTAAAATCCATGAATATAGTTTTTTTATGAAATAAGTGATAAGCTGTTATTAATTAAAGTTTTTGAGAAGTGTGACCGATGTGGTCCCTTGACTTATGTTGGGTGAAAATACTTGGATCAAATACAATTAAAATTCAGACTCTTTTATTTAATTTCTAATGCAATGCATGCTGATTAACTTGGAAAAATGCATAAAAATGATATGTTGCAGTTTTAAGAAGGCTTAAAAATATATTTTTCCTTAAAGATTGCACAACATCCCCTTGACAGTACTGCACCATAATAGGTCAGGTGTTCTACCAGAGCCCGCAAGCGACTACGTGCCTAACAAGGATGAGAAGTAACTAATATGCATAAATGAGAACTCCCAATAATCTCAGGCTTCTTAAATAGTTAGAGTATCTATGTGAGCCTAAAATTTTAATTTTTAATTTTAAGTAGATTAACATTTTTATTCGTACCCTCAAGATCCTCTGGTTGTATCTAGACTAAATCAAAGCACGACATGTAAATCGCCAAAAAAAAAAAACTAAGAAAAGAAGGCAATCTTAATCACAATCAAAATAAAACAATCAATCCAAAATAAAATTAAATAAATTAATTAAATGAATATAGGCAAATGCCTATTTATTACAACACATAATTTATAGAAATTAAAAATGGCTGGGCACCACTGACAATAAATCTGGATTCTAATCCTAGGACAGACGCAAATGATTTTGATCAAGTGGGATACTCTTTATCTTCAATTCTTCGTCCTTCTCTTCATTGGGCTCTTTGGATTCATTGTATTTAGAAACCCAAATTGAAAGAAAACTCTCCCTCTAAGGGGATGTTATTCTTTCCTCTTTAGGTATTAAAGGAATCCAAATTTGGGCTTCCTAATGAAAAATGACTCTCCCTAAAGGGATGTAATCTAATTTTGAATTTATGAATCCCAACTCAAAGAATAACTTTTATAACTCTTGATTTTGAATCAAATTACATCAAACATGAAATAAAAATTTATACTCTCCTACAAAGTTATCCTAAGTAATTTAAAACAAAATGCATCCCAAGCAATTTCTATATATGTTTAAACTAAAATAATATCACACTTGGCCACAATCTTTTGATTTCAAGGGGGACTTAAGCACTTTTAGCATCTGTGTAAAAATATGTCAGTTAAATCATTAACTCTGCCCCTTGATTTTAGCCCTATACGAGCATGGCCACCTATAAAAGACTCATTGATCAACCAGGTCATTCCTAACTTAAGGATAATCTATCGTCCATCACATTAATTCATAGAATACAGTTAAAGAAAATATACTCTCACATCAATCTCAAACACAATATATAGTGAAAACTTGGGAAACTTGGCACACAAGTGATAGAAAAATAAACACTAGGCTATCCTAGATCAAGATTTGGTTGTCCTAGCAAACCATTTAAGGTGTGTGAGGTAGGCTATGTGGCTTGGGTATATTCTAATTTGGGTAATTTGTTGATGTTAACTAGTGTAAAGGCTAAAGGTCAAAGGAAAAATTAATGTTTGAGTTTTAATATTAATGCATTAAAGCTTATGTTAGGTATATTTTAATTGTTAAATGGTTATTACCTTTATTGCTCATCGGTGCTATGAAGTTTATTTTAACTTCATTGTGGCTAAGTTAATAGCCTAGTAGGCCCGGGTTACCCAATAGGAATCGGCATTGATTAAGCTAATTTAATTGGTTGAGGATTAAGGGTTAATAATTTAAATTAATTGATTAATTACTAATTTGAACGTTTAAATTATAATTTTCTAGAATTTTAAGTAAATTATTGATTTTTTGAAATCATGGAATTATTTTAATGCATTATATGAAGGGTCAAAAGCTAACTTATTAAATTAAAATGATTTCAAGATTTGTAATATTTTTTCTAAATATTAGACCTTAAGATGAGTAATTATTCTCTAAGCTTGCTTAATTTGAAATTTTTTTACATTAAATTTTTCTCACCTCTTGTTTTGACATAGTTTTGAACTACAGTTGACCAGAAAGTTGACGTTTTTATTTTGATTTAATTTTAGAGATTTAAAATTTTAGAAAATACTATATTTTTATTGGAGTTGAATGACATTAAGTTGATTAAATTAGATTTTTTTATAAAATTAATTGTGATTTTTTAAAGTTTGAGTATTTTTGGAATTTTGAAAATTGTTTAATTAGAGGGGACTTTTGGATTTTGATCCAAATCAGTCCCATACCTCTTCGAATCACCCCCGTGGGTCAGAAATGACCTAAGAGGATGTTTCAAATTATTTAGAAATTTTTTAGGTTTTTGAAATATTTTTAATTAGTAAAACTAATTAATTATGGTTTTTTCTTAAAAAGTAAATTAATGTTAAATTGAAGGTCTGATCATAAGGCTTTTATTTTTCATGGGTTTAGGGTTCAATAATGAGAAATTAGAGACCTTATTTAGATTTTTAGAATTTAAAATGAAATAATTATGTATTAATTATGGCTCTAGATCAAATCTATGGGTTGATTTTGGGTTGCCTAGTTGGTGGACAAAGTGGGTACCAATTCTTGTGAAACATGGGCCATGAGTTCACCTAATCTCAAGGCCCAAGCCCACTAAATTTGGGCCCAAGTTGAATACCCTAAGATGGTTGAAAAACCACCAAAGGTTACCTAAGAAAAATCCTAACTACTTAAGGCAAGGGAGATGATGCAATAAGTGGCTCTAAACTCCCTATCATAAGCATAATTACCACACCAAATCACAAAACCTAAATCTTATTTGATAGATCATTGCATCAATTTGAACTTATGGAGTCAAATCATGACCCCTAAGCATAAACTGGAATGAATATGCCTTTAATCACATCAAAAAGTGGGAGAAATTATGGGTACATGCCCAAAATCAATCTCCCAAAGTTCCAAGCCATGGGGATACATAATTTAGCCATAACTACTAAAGTACTGTAAATGCTATTACTAGAATTAAGATAGAAACATACAAAATTAGGGCTTGGAACCATAGGACTTTTAAAGATCTCATTGAGATCCTTCTAATGAGCTTAAGAACTCTTAATTTGATTTAGTAGATTGGGAGATATTAATTTTCGAAGTTTCCCTCAATTTCCTTTGAAATTAAATCCATATTTACATAGTCAACCGACATTTTTTACATGCAAGTGCCATCCAATTGCTCAACCAATCATTGCAGGTGACGGTATAAATGTGGGATTGAATATAACTGTTGGATCGTAGAGTAGAAGACTTCATTAAACAAACTCCGAAATCGCGGGATATAATCCAAAACATTGATTGATATCAATGGCTAGAATTATGACTTCAATCTCCTGCATAGACCTAAAGCCGTGTAGCTTCTCTGATGTAATCAGAGAGATCCCGATAGTGAGCTCCTTTAAAATTTCATAAGAAGGATCAGAATGGTGAAAGATTTCAATCCAATGGTTAAAATCTATTTGATTGGAAGTTTTCTTCAAACTTGATTGGACTACCTAACTACGGTGCTCAGGAATGGATTCTCACTATATAGAAATCCTCAATGAATGGGATTTTCTATTGAGAAGTTTCAGGGGATGAAGATGAGCAATTCTCCTTCGAAAGTATCGGTTGGAGGATCATTAGAAGTAGGGTTCGAGTGGGAGGTGGAGAGCTTTTGCTAGAGTTTGCTCGGGATAGTAGATGAAAGAGGCTAGGAAGCTGGCGAAATGAAGATGAATGCTTCGAGAGCTCTAGGGGTGATTTTGGAAAGCCTGGGAATAAATGAGGTGAATTGGAATGGAGTGCCCTATCTAAGTGAACCCCGTCTCCATGGACGGCCAGAATGGCTCGGACAAGCTGTTGGATGAATGCCAACTGGAAGGGGACAACTTGGGGAAACCTCCTGAGCTAAAAAGAAGATGATTCAGACATTGGATTCAAATTTGTCCCCTTAGACAAATATTCATTCTAAGTCTACAAGATACCCTTAAACGAAGCAATCCATGGCTACCGACAAGAATCCTTCTATTAGGTTGGGTTGACTACCTCCTCTGATTAAGTAAACTATAGGCTATCATCACTCAGGACGACGGAACCATGAAATCTTGATTGAGTCTATCATCATTCCCGGACCATCCACTTTAACTGTAAAGTGGTGAATTTAAAATTTTAAATATTAAAATTTCAAATACATAAATCATGTTGCTACTATACATACTATGTATCTATTTGATGACTGGCCTTAATCAAAAGTTCTCTCTCATTATATGAAGGGGTAATTAACTAGAGGCTTGCACCTAAATTTTATCTATATTTTATATTTTTATCAATATCGTAGAATATCATAAATGATCTTTTTATATTTTTTTCAATACAAAGTTAATTTATAACGTTTTTATTTTATGAAAATTTCAAAGGAAGAAGTAGATATTTATCATTTTATTGGAGATTTTTCTAGTCTTGTTAAGAAAATACAATTTATATATGCTGGAGATAATCTTCAGAATGTTACTTGCTTCAGTCATAATTTTCATAAGAATATTTTGACTTACTGAAGCTATATTAATAAAATATGAAGTACAATTGCATTTCAGTTTCATATGCAAAGTAGATGGTTCATCTTTAATGCCCTAATACAAATGAGAGAAATCAGGATTGTCATAATTTTCTTCCCAGAAATTTGTTAAGGGGCCGGTATGCTCGACGGATTAGTTTTCATTAATTATTGCATCTTAGCCTTTAATAAATAACTTTAATAAGAAGAAAAATGAACTTGGAGCTAGTTTAATAGAAAATGACCATCAAGGAGGTTCTATTGTTTTGGTAAATATATGAAAAATTTATAACGGTAAAGATACAATAATTAATAAAAAAGTTAATTTAAGTGAACCATCAATTCATTTAAGTTATTAAATTTAACAAATTTATTTAAAATTTTAAATAATATATATCATTAATTAATAATAAAAAATTTATTAGTTATTATATTATAAATTGAAAATGTATAATATCTCAAGCCAAAGCTAACTCATTATCAAAATTCATAAGAATGCTCCATTCATTTCTTTCGCTTTTGCCAAAGCAAACAGCTTATTTTCTATTCATAATGCAGCTCTCACAAGACCTCCTTCCAATATCTGACAGACCTATCCGTTCCACAAGTAATAAAAGCTGGTTCAGTTGGAGAGTGTACTAACCATCTAGGCACACCAACATGATTAGAATGCCACCTCGCTACCTTCTCAGCAGTTAATGCATCCCATATCACCACCTGCAAGTAGTCAGTGTAATGTTAGAAAAATAACACCATAATTTCACCACCGTGGACTCTCTATTGTTTCAATCCATTATAGGTGAATATAGATCAAGTCACAGCCGTCTAAAATGAATTCAATAACTAAAATTGAGTAATTGAACCTCTAAAGATCTCATGATGACAAACCTCATTATTTGGCTCATCAATAGATAGAACAAATTCTTCACTTTCATTGAACACAGCCTGCAAGCATTTTTCCCATAAAAACTCAGTACATGAGCCATCACTGCTCAAGAGAATAAATTATCTTGACATACGCAAGAATAAGGATCATAGTACCTCTAAAAAAAGATAAATAAAAAATACTAGGTCTTGTATCAGCAGAACATACTATTCTTGTCAATTAGAATAGAAAGACATAACAACAAAATTATTAACAAACTGAAACTTAAACCAACCTGACAGCGTAATTGAGTGTGAACTGCTCCCAAATACTGATTTACAAGCCTTCCAGTTCCTACTTCCCATAGTTTTATAGTAGAATCCTTCCCACAAGAAAGTACAAACCTAGTAATTCCACAACAGAGTCGTTGAAAAAGAAAAAAAAGGTAACATCAGTGACAAGATTCTTGAAGTGAACTAAGAAATGCATTTAGCATCTCGGAACTAGATCATTCAATCACAAAGTATGAGCACCGAAAGAAAGCGTATGAGGATAGGTTACCATTTTCATTCCCTCTACATCAGTTTTGTTCCCTTTTTAAGGACCAAAAGTTCACATGTTCAATTCATTTGATGAATCTTACATTTAAATCATAAACGAAAGATATTATAAATGACACAACACACCTTATCTATCATATACGATATAAAGTAAAATAAATAGCTATAATCAACAAATTTCGGGCCAAAAGTTGTAATAACCAACGCACTTGGATTGTAAAATGAAAAGAAAATGAACAAGGTTATATGAAAAGGAGGCAAGTACTCACACTAAAATTTAGTTTCTTTGCAAAACTATTACCTGATTTCCTCTATTTACAATAATATTTTGGTTCTATAGTTCGTACACCCAACCAGCACAATAAAACCCCAACTCATATTTATTTCTTTTTTTAAATTCTCAATGATTTGCTCGTAAAGCACGAATATACATGAATTTGATAGTTCATTTAAAAAATATAGGTGTTAATTTTATAAATACGAACATTTTTTATAGTATGCGTGTAAATAGCCTAAAAAGAAGATCAAAGCTGCAAAGAATAAAGTTTTATACCTTTGGTCTTTAGTAAAACTTGCACACGTAGTCTCTGTCAATCCATGTGCCCCAACAATTTTTCGTATACATTGTGCAGATACCCCATCCCACAAAAGAATAGAGCCATCTTTTGAGGCCGTCACATACAAGCTGCCAGATATAGAGTATCTAACCTAGTAGATACAATTAAATCACTAATTCTATTAAAAAATAAAAATAAATCTACTAATGACCATCTAGTAAATGAGAGAAAAGATTTAGACCTGATTGATGGGTGAAATCATATTCAAATCTTGAACATTGGAAGATAAATAGCATTGAAAAGTATTGACATCATATAAATGAGGAAGATGATGATCCGTACCTGTAACCAATAAATATGATAGCAAGTGGCTGATGGAAGAAAATAATCTATCAAGGGGCAAGAATTCAGAAGGAAAAAAAAAATGCAAATTTTCAATTTGCGGCAAGCAACAAAAAATTAAGTTGCAGACATGCACTGTCATAGTCTCCACTTGCCAAGGTCAAAAAACAATAAAAAAAAAGCCTACAAAAAACTTTTATAGCTGGATCAAGAAACTAACACACTTAAAATAATAGAAAGAAGCAACAACCTGTCGTATAGTCTTTGGCCTCGTAGTAGCGGTCTCATTTCAAACATGGTTGTATTGACCATAAGTTGGTCCTAATGCCTTGTTTCCATGCCTGGCATGACTCATTAAATGAAAAAAGAAACAATCGAAAGGATTTCAATGGATGGTCAATTAGAGGTTAAGTCTGAAACCCTAACTATACTATGAAAGATAATTAATTAAATCAACATCTGCAATTGTAGTCTGGCAAATCCCCATACATGCTACACTCGAGGCTCACAGCTGCTCACGCCTTCCTTCTTGAGCTTCATCCTTTCCACTGCAGCAATTGTGTTTGGTTTTCTAGCACTCGCACTCCCCTGTCGCTAGCACCATCCTACTCGAGCTTTGTCCCTTCTGTCGTAACATTTACATTAGCTCTTCTTGTGCTAGTGGCTCCAGTAAACTATTATTCATGGCTTCCAATTGCACTCACTGCTCTCACTGTCACTACTCGCACCTTCCTTCTCAAGTTTCAACGCATTTGATGCATCCAGCAGTTTGATATGGTGTTGGTCTTCATCTCAATCGTTACTTGGACTGTGGATTTTCATCTCTATTACACTAATTTATCATGACCCTCTCCAGCTTTATCTACATATCATCCATGTTTCATTGATGGACTCCAATGGCGATCCACCTCCACCTTCATTTGTGGAGCATGCCTTCAGTCTCGCTTTCTAAGCCTTCTATGCCCCCTTTATCAATGCTTCCTTATGCTCGTGTCAAGACTTGTGGGCTCCGAAAATTCACGCCCCGGCCTCCCCTGATTCTTTCGGGGAAGTTTTAATGGATTAGGTTCCGAGGTAAATTTTCAGAAGGAAAATTAGGTTTGTAGATACGACACAGACACCACCCAGAGATTTCGCCCTCATTTGTGAAGACTTTAGATTTGAGTTCTGGTTTCCTATAGGTGCAAGCCCCTATAGTTAATTAGCCATCCCGATCACGAGATAGAACTTTCGATTAAGGCTAGTCGTCAAATAGATATGTAGAGATACGTGTTATCTGGCATATAGTGGCAACATGAGTTTATATTTGAGAGTTTGATATTTAAAATTGAAAATTTCACCATCTTGCACTTAAAATGGATGGCGGGGGAAATGGTGATGAGCCCAATCAAGATCCCATGATTCCGTCATCCCGGGCCATCATGGTACCTGGTCTACTTAGTCAGAGGAGGTAGTTGACCCAACCTGATAGAAAAACCCTTGTCGGCAGCCATGGGTTGCGTCGTCCAAGGATACCTTGTAGACCTTGGATGAATATTTGTCTGAGAGGACAAATTTGAATTCACCTTAGCTAACAGAGGGCTTTGTGTCCTATCGATTATATCCTATTGATCTTCCCAGCTTCCTTTGAAATCCAAAACACATAATCTCAACAGGTCTTCCAATACCTGAATGGTTCTTTCAGATTGGTCATCAGTCTGAGGATGAAAAGCTGTACTGAAATGTATATTTGTACTCAAGCTTTCTTGAATAATCTTCCATAGTCGAGGTAAATCGACCATCTCTATCTGAGACAATGACTTTTGGAATACCATGTAATCTAACAATTTCTTTTACATATAGACGTGACAATTTGTCTACTGATTCAGTTTGCTTAATAGGTAAAAAGTGAGCTGATTTAGTTAATCTATCAATAATAACCCAAATACTGTCATGTCCCTGTCTGGATCTAGGAAATCCCATCACAAAATCCATCGCAATTTCTTCCCACTTCCACTCAGGGATAGGTAGTGATTGTAGTAGTCCACTAGGTCTTTAATGTTCAGCTTTCACAATTTGATATGCTTCACACTTAGCTACATACTCAGCAACATCTTTCTTCATACCTGGCCACCAGAATATTACTTTCAAGTCTTTATACCTCTTGGTACTGCCCGGATGAATTGTATAGCCAGAATGATGAGCTTCGTGCAAAATTTCTTTTCTCAACTCTTGGTCACTGGGTACCCACAACTGAAACTTCTGCCTAATGCTTCCATCAACATCAACAGAAAGATTAGATCTTTTCCCTGACTGGACCTACTCTATCAATTTTAAAGATTCACTGCTGAGCTTTTGAGCTTCTTTGATACGATCTATTAAAGTGGGCTTTACTGTCATCTGATGCAAATATTTCACATTTTTGGAGTCTCTAACCTCCAATTGCAAATTTTTCATTTCCTTGATCAATTGAACCTCATGAGTAATCATCCAGTTTATCATGCCTGTAGACTTACGACTCAAAGCATCAGCTACAATATTGGCTTTTCCTGAACAATATTGGATATCCAAATCATAATTTTTGATGAGTTCTAACCATCTTCTTTGTCGCAAATTCAATTCTTTCTGCAAAAATATGTATTTTAGACTCTGATGATCAGTGAAAATTTCACATCTTACCCCATATAGATAATGTCACCAAATCTTCAAAGCAAATACCACTGCAGCCAGCTCCAAATCATGAGTGGGATAATTTCTTTCATGGGGCTTCAACTGTCGAGATGCATAAGCAATCACCTTTCTATTCTGCATTAGAACACATCCCAAGCCCTTCAAAGATGCATCACTGTAAATCTGAAATCCTTCTATTCCTGAGGAAAGTGTTAAAACTGGGCAGTCGTCAGATGCTCTTTCAATGTTTGAAAGCTTTTCTCACATTCAGTTGTCCATTCAAATTTTAACTCCTTCCTCAATAGTTTGGACAAAGGCATAGCAATTTGTGAAAATCCTTTAACAAATCTTTTGTAATATCCTGTTAATCCAAGAAAACTACGAACCTCTGTAATATTCTTTGGTGTTGGCCATTCTGTAATTGCTTTTACTTTCTGCGGGTCTACAGAAATCCCTTCACCACTGATAATATGCCCCAAGAAAGAAATACTTCTCAACCAAATTTCACATTTTGAATATTTTGTATACAATCTGATTTTCCTCAGTGTCTCCAAAGCTATTTTTAAATGTTCAGCATGCTCTTTGTCAGTCTTTGAGTATACCAAAATGTCATCAATGAAAATTATCACAAACTTATCTGTAGTCTTTAAAAATCCGATTCATCATATCCATAAAGATGGCAGGAGCATTTGTCAACCCAAAAGACATAACACTAAACTCAAAATGACCATACCTGGTCCCAAAAGCCGTCTTGCTGACATCTGCTTCTTTAACTCTCACTTGATGATATCCTGACCTTAAATCAATTCTGGAAAATACCGTGGCACCAGCTATTTGATCAAACAAGTCATCTATGCGGGGTAGTGGATATTTGTTCTTAATTGTCACTTTGTTCAGCTCTCTATAATCAATGCACATTCTCATGGATCCATCTTTCTTCTTAACAAAAAGTACAGGTGCACTCCAAGGAGAATGACTAGCCCTGATAAATCTTTTATCCATCAATTTCTGTAATTGAGTTTTTAGCTCCTGCAACTCTTTTGGGGCCATCCTATAAGGAGATTTGTAAATTGCTGATGTTCCTGGCTGCAATTCTATACCAAATTCAACTTCTCTTTCAGGTGGTAATCCAGGTAACTCTTCAGGAAATACATCTGAAAATTCAGAGACAACTGAAATATTCTGTAAAGCTTGAACATCTTTATTTAAGACCTCCATTTTGGCTAAGAATACTAACTCACCTCTCCTTAAATATTTACCCATCTTCAATGCATTCACAAGAGAGGAAGTTGCATTCTTCTCACCGGGGAAATAAAAGGTTTTCACATTCGGTACATTAAATTTTATTCTTTTCTTCCAACATTCAATAATAGCGAAATGTTTAACTAACCAATTCATTCCCAATATGACGTCAAACATTTTAATAGGCACTATAATCAATTCTGTTGGAAATTTGTAATCCTGAATATTCAAATTTATAAGGCACATCCTATTAGCAGGCAACCTATCTCCCGTTGGCATCATAACAGATAAGGTAGGTGTAAAACATGCAGTCTCAACAGATAAATCAGAGCAGAATTCTTCAGATATAAATGAATGAGATGCACTAGAATCAAAAAAGAACTCTGTCAAACTTGTTAGAAATCAAAAGTATACCTGTCACCACCTCCTCTGAATCTTTAGCCTCTTGGGGTGTAATAGCAAACACTCTAGCCTTCATAGGTTGATTGCCTTTAACATCTGATGCTTCTCCTTTAAGCTGAACTGGTGGTCTTCCTTGTACTGTTGGCCTTCCTTAAAATTGAGTTTTTCTTGTCTGATTGCCTTCCAGATATCTCTTATGTTGTGTATGTTCCTGATACCCCTGATATCCCTGTGGCCTGACATTGAGTCTTCTTTCTTTAGGGCAATCCACCTTGCGATGACCAGTCTCACCGCATCTAAAACATCTTCCGGATTCCACCAAACACTGACCAAAATGTTGCTTCCCACACTGCTCACATAAAGGTTTTTTAAACTGACTCTGCTTTGTTTATCATCAAACTTTGGCTTCTTATTTTTGAATTGATAATCTCTTTCGAATATCTTCCTTTTGTCTATTGGTTGCTGCTTAGAAAAATTCAACTCATTTTCAATTCTCCTGGCTCTCTCCACTAAGACTGAGAATTCACTGATATCAAAAGGCGCCAATGTAAGTCGTAGCTGATCCCTTAGGCCTCTCAAAAATCTGTAACACTTCTCCTCCTGGGTGCTGACATAGTGTGGCGCATATCGAGACAAAGATGTGAACTCCGCCTCGTATTGCATAACTGTCTTAGACCCTGAGTAAGATTGAAGAATTTGTCTTGCAGAGCCAGTCTGACTGAAGGAGGAATAAACCAGTCTCTAAATACCCTTACAAAATCATCCCAATGTACACTAGTGAGAGACGTCTGTCCAAATTTTTCTCTATGTTGTGTTTGCCACCATCTTTTTACTTCTCCTTCTAGCACAAATGTAGCCAATGGTTCCTTTCTGTTTTCAGGACATATCATACAATCTAGAATCTTTCCAATATTTAACAACTAGTCATCAGCCATTGTTGGATCACCTGTACCCTTAAATGCTGAAGGTTTAAAAGCCTGAAATAATTTTAAATGTCGATCCACTTCACTGTCACTTTCAGATCTGGGTCCACTGCTGGTAGAAGATTTCTCCATAGATGCCATTTTATCTACCACTTGTGAGATCAAAAGCACAACATCTTGAAGCTCTTTAGACTTATTTCCCTCGTGCCTTCCTGTTTCCGTATCTGGCCAGCTGGAAGACTGTCCAGTCATTCTTTCTGGCAACTCCACCGACATATTTATCTGTATGTATATAATTAATTCATATAATACATCTACTCATATTAATAAGCATTAATTAATTAAGCATGTTATGTACATATGCTATTGTACTAAATGTCATGCATATTTGTATTAAAACTTGATTCAACCTATAGCTCTGTATATATCAGATTCATAATATTTCATCCTACCTCATGACATAAATCCAATTATGCTTCCATTTGATTTTAATTAGGCTTTGATACTAATTTCTGTCACACCCCAGTTTGGCTCATCCTCTATCACAAACTGAAGTATAACAGAGAAAGATTTCAACATATCAAACTCCACTATTAACAACACGAAGCATGTAATATTACTTACTGAACATCAACATAATTAAAACAATTACAGAGCTCTACTAAAACTTTTGAACTTTACTTACATATCAAAAGGTTTATACAGCTATTATTTAGATCTACTCTAAGATCTCATTGTACTCCAAAACATATTTACATCAAAAACAGATGATCACCTCTTTCTCGCTTAGTGCCCTATGGGCTCCTTTCCCTTACCTGCAGTACAACCACTGCTAATAAGCTATTGCCCAATGAAATACACCAGCAATATACAAGAATTAATAATAAACAAATAAGAAATACTTAACAATGCTAACATAGTTAAACACATATTGAAATGTCATATTGAGCCTGAAAGAGTCTAACAGTATTATTTATCTTAAAAAAATTATTCCACATCTTTAAATAAGTTATATAATGGCTATAAGCTTTTGCACCATTTCAACTTTTCAATTCAAGATTGGGTCTAACTTCCCAACTTTTAGAATAGAAGTTGTTCTCTCATTCAGGGTTGAGTCAAATTTCTCAACTTTTAGAATTAAGAGTGTAGGCTTACCTCATCAGGTCTTTAGCCTTTCCTTGTGCGGGCCTATCCCTCATATATAACTTATTTCACCTTTTATATAGTCATCCTTTTTAGCCCTAATGACATATGCTTTAGCTGTCATTTAGCTGCCCTTTAGTTGCACTTTAGTTGCGCTTTGGTTGCACTTTGGTTGCGCTTTGGTTGTGCTTTGGTTGCGCTTTAGTTGCGCTTTTTGCTCATTCACTAGTTTATGAATATTTACCCTTTCATGCGTACGAAATCATTAACATTGCTAAAGATTACCCTTTACATAACAATTTCATACATATACAACCATATTCATACAAAATAATCAAAATAAACTAGAATACATGTGATCATAAATATAATCAAGAAGAAGTGCAATAATAAAATATTTACTAATTCTTATAATCTTGTTTGGGTATCTCACCTCGTTCTCTAGGGAAGTCGGGTCAATTCGTTCTCCTAAAGTACCCTTGCCTCCTTTCCTTTTATATACAATCTAAACCATAATTGTTGATCATTCAAATTTGCATTCAAATAACATATAATAATTTATATGAAAATCTTATAAGTTTACCTCAAAGAAGTTTTTCTTCATTCACCCCAATGTGACCTCTCTTCTCCTAAGTCTCCTTTCTTCACTTTCCCTCCCAGTTACATCAACTTAGCCTGCATCAGTTTCCACCACTCTTCTGCACAACCAGCTTCAGCATTTTATTGAATTCCAACAACTAGATTTCAGAAATTTATTATCTGAAATCCTCCTTCAAAGCATCTTACAGCAGCAGCCTCAACAAGTGGCTCCTGCTACTCAGCTTGAAGCTGGCTTCCGATGTCCAAGGAGGGACGGGTGGGGAAAAGAAGCTAATGTCTCCACAGAATAAATCACACTATAATAACCCTTCTAATTCCACTAAACCTTCTTAGTCATTCTCAGCCCTAGGATTTCCATCATCTTTATGCATGTCAGTTTAAGTGGAACTGCTACAGTAATTGAGTGGAATTGCTACAATAATTGAGTGGAATTGCTACAGTAATTGAAGTACATACTATTAAATAATTCACTAATACTTGGCCTTTAATCTAGCTGTCATTTAAACCATAAACTACAACTAAATACAATCAATTAAATAAATTAATTTCATAATTTATAGAAGAAAATGCTTGGAATTAAAGTAGAATGTATATAAAAATAAGCTAACATTTAGAGGAAGTTGAAGCTTGCATTATTTTAAATATTTTTGAGAGCCTTATAAAGGGTTCCTCGCAGCCTTTTAGTTTCTCTTTATTCTTTCAGCATGACTTTGATTTTGTTAGAAACAAGTCAGCCACTGCCTTACTAGATAAATTGGCTCTCATTTTTTGAAGGCTGATATTTCTAACCTTGCAGCTCCATTTTCCTATACTTTGATTGATAAATTTTCTTTTGGCCGCCTAAGCTTAAAGATTATGTGTACCATGTTTAATCTTTGTCTGTTAGGTAACAATTCTATTCGATTTCTTGATTGGTGTCATGCGCTTATCAAAATATCATAGGAAATAGTTTAATTTAGACATTTCTCTTAATGCTCTTATTATGTAAATGGACTACAAATGTATGTGTGGAACTGGTCCTCATATTTTGATACTTTTGAGAAGCCCCTACTACCGTATTTAGGCTGTTTTCCCTAATCTTCAAGTTCATAATATGCACAATATTTAATAAACTAATACAACTGGATGCTACTAATACTGCAGCTAGAGTTTTTTCTTAAGATACATATTTTTGCCCCTTTGCCTCGAGGGGTATGGATTGACACTTTCTCATGAGATTATTGCAAGAAATGAAATTTCAAGGCTTGTTCTTATGACAAGTCTTTAAAATTTTTGGAGTTGTCTATATCGATTGATTCAAGGCATATTTGAAATTAGAAAAATTGTCATCTAGGGTTCTTACTATTGAGTTCTCTCTAACCGTCACAATAAGAACAAGATTTTTGTTTTGTAAATACTCATGATCAAATAGAGCTACTAGCTTGCGGGCATTGAAGTTAGAGAACATGGAGTAGAATATAGGAAATATAAAAATCTATATTTTCATTAACATTTACATATTATATGACATTGTAATATAAAGTAACAATTTTTATGGATTAAAGAATAGAACAGTTAGTTATAGTAGCAAAGCTTATATGATATATATGGTTGTGATGCCACTATTTGTATGGCATGGACTAGAGACAATAAAATTGGGAATTCTTACATACCTTTCGGAATTAATTCAAACTTAAATTGAAGTCCATTCTATGTAGGTTTATCTAGCCTAAGGTATGAGAAGTCTTTAATAGCTATTTTCTGTAATTTTGGCTTGATTATTATTATTATTATTTTTTAATTTGTAAGTGCAACTTGGATATATGATTCCTTCGAGTATGGTAAAAGAGCAATTTCATCTTCTGAGGGACAACCATTTTCTAGTACCAGTGTGAGGCTTTATTTTTCTTAATTTAGTTTTTTTTTTGTTAATTGTTATATTTCATCTGCATAATTTATTATTGGTTTATTTACTACTTTCATTTTCATAAATAAACATGTAAAAAATCCAAATTATGAAAATTAATTCATTTTGATCCATTTTTTATATATTTCTAATTTCTTATTGAATTTCTGAAATTTTATCATTTCATTATCTGTTTCTATTAAATTCTATTACTAATTGCTTGCATTTAAATAAAGTTAGTGAATTATATGGTGACTTGTGTATGAATATTCTTTTTTTTTTTTCATGAAAGTATACTACAAATCATATTAAGTTGTAATAGGAAATCTTAATCCTAAGCACCTTGCATCAATGTCCGTAGGTGACAATGTCTATTGCATAATCAGCCCACTCTTAACCCATTTTTCGGATGATACAAAAGGATGGATCGAACACCCATTTGTGTGTGTGTGCGTGTGTGTGTGAGAGAGAGAGAGAGACAGAGCAACTATGAGTATGTTAGATTCAAATCATATTTAGATAATATAATAATCTGAAAGAAAATGCTATTCAAATAGCAATTTATCTTTCAAATGCAGTATATTTGGTATTACGTCATCTTATTTAATAGATGCGATGCTATTTGGAGTAATTAATGGTAATCAAGACATTTTTTTCTTCTTTATCCAGCTATCAAAATTAAAATAATCTAGATAATACACAATCGGGTAACTATTCAGATCACCTCAATTTTGGCTACTTATAATATCAAATTACCTCAATGTGAAAGACAATGTCAAGCCAAACACCTGACATTTCATCAAAGAAAACATTAAACCAAACATCCCCTCAAAACATTTATGTCATGATTTTGCTGACATAAATGCAAAAATAGAGATACTATGAGCCTCATGCATAAAATGGCCTATCTAATTTTAAGATTTCTCTTGAGAGGACAGACCAGTGACCAACACCCCACATCCCACCCAAGACACTACTATTAAAGCACATACCGACCACACTTGTCTAACGTCATAATGGGATCCATGAAAAAGTTCACGGGCACAAATTTTCCTCTACAGTACAAAGAGGCTCATTCC
Organism: Dendrobium huoshanense; assembly: GCA_016618105.1. Classification (NCBI taxonomy): domain Eukaryota; kingdom Viridiplantae; phylum Streptophyta; class Magnoliopsida; order Asparagales; family Orchidaceae; genus Dendrobium; species Dendrobium huoshanense. Next base: position 729,418 of record CM028350.1, read on the forward strand.
ATATATAAGCGTGATACCTCAAAGTCACATGGAGCAACCCCACCATTGCACCAGCACTTTCTCAACACATCCTACCAGCAAAAGCAAAATTTTAATCCAACAGATCCCTAAATAACTTGTGCATGGACTAAAATGTTAATTTAAATAGAATTACATAAATGCATTCTTAAGACTTTGATATTTGAGATCACCTCTTTATGTTTAAAATAGCTTACAAACTTCTACAAGTTATTAACCTAATGTTCAAACAATCTACCAGTAAATGTAGCCTAGTCATTTAAAGTTCATTCTATTAGATAAGATGCCATCAGCTATCATTAAATGCACCAACTTTCCAACTCCAATATAATGCAAAAATATTTATTGATACACATGAATTGGACATTTTCGATCAGTATGAATAAAAAATTCTATTAATTGGGTCATATTAACAATTAATCAAGAACAATCACAAAATGTTGCAAAACCTCTTTGGCTAGACGTGTAAGTGAGTCGAGCCCATGTTATGGCTTGAACCACACCTTCCTCAAACTCTACTAAATTGTTATGCCAGAGGAGGGCCGGGAGTCAACTAGCTGGCCCAGTCTCTTTGGCTAGACGTGTAAGTGTTGTTGCGAGTTCCTAGAGGCATCTGGGTTTTGTGGGAGTGACGATCTATCTCTCAAATAGTAGATCAATTATATCTTGCTTTATTATTGAAGAGATAATCCAAAAATCAGTCCTATCTTAGTGTTCCTACGTTTTTCCTCTCTTTTACTTGATATTTTCATTTCCATGACGTATCAAATTGGTATAAGAGCCCAGATCTGGGTACTTATGGCAAAAAGAAATATAGAAGTGTAGGAAGGGGAGATTAGACAATTATAATATGATTTCGAAGAAAAAAATTTAGATTTCAAAATTCAAATTTCAGCCTTCCATGAGAAGATCAATGGAAAGTTTGGTATCATGGAGGGGATGATGAGGAAGATGCTTGAGCTCCAAACCAAAACGACATTGTCGAGGGCTAGAGGAGCTGTAGACAACAAAGGGAGTTGGGGAAACCCAAATTCGATAAGGAGAGGGAGCGAGCAGAAGATGGAGATTTTGGAGGAGAAGAGAGAATGCTTCCCCTAGAGCTTATTCATAGGGAGGAGATGGGCATAGGGTATGAGGAGAGGCGTGAGGGGATTGGATATGCGTAAAGGGATGCTGAATTTGAAATGAGAGGGACTAATTTTGATCGGAGGGGTGCTGAATTTGAATTTTAAAGGAAGAGGGGGGATTTTGACTAAGGGTTTGGGTATGAGCGTTGAAGGGATGATCGTGACACTTTGGGTGGGGGGAAGGACCACCCCCTTAGTGAATGGGAGGTTATTGAGGAAACAGGGGGAACGGAGGAGATCCGAGGGCGAGGAAGCTGAAGATGACTATTTTTTAGAAAGAGGATGCACATGGGTTGATCTACTTGGTGGAATTGTATTTTGCTGTCAATGGGTTGAGGGAGGGGAAGAGACTAATAGTGGCTGGGCTGGGCTTGGAGGAGAAAGCATTGGCATAGTACCAGTGGAGGGATATGAGGAAGCCCATACAGACCTGGAGGGAGTTCAAGGACTACTTGTTAGAATGTTTTCGAACCAGCAAGAGAAGGGACTTCTATGAGCAATTCTTGGCTTTGACGCAGGAGGGGACAATGATGGAGTACGGTGAGAAAATTGAATACCTTGCCAGCCAACTGGACCGACTTTCAAAGATTATTGAAGGTAAAATTTATGAAAAAGCTGAAACCAAATATTCGGGCGACATCATTAAGATGGAGATACAGGAAAAGAGAGTGAAGGGGCTGTGTTTCAGATGTAATGAGAGGTATACATCGGGCCACGGACATAAGTAACAAACTCTTCAGGTTCACACCGTCTGCGAAGACGAGAAAACTGAGGGGGGTGAGAGTGAGGCAGTGGTGGAGGAGGAACAAGAGCTACATTTAGACATGGCAGAGGTCTCTTTGAACTAAGTGGTGGGATTCACTCCAAATCACACCATGAAAGTGAGAGGAGAAATAGCAGACAGGGAGGTAGAGGTGCTGATAGACAGTTGGGCTACCCAACATTTTATCTCCAACCAAGTCGTGGACCAATTAGGGGTGAAGATGGTGGACATAGAATGCTACAGGGTGATGATGGGCACAAGGTAGGTGGAGACAGGTAGAAGAGTATGTAAGGGGATTGTTCTAACCATATAAGGGATCTAGGTGAAGGAGAACTTTCATTCATTGGAGTTAAGGAGCACTGATGTCATCTTGGGGATAAAATGACAACAGACCTTAGGAGACACCAAAGTCGATTGGGGAGCACTGACGATGGAAATGATAGTGGAGGAATGGAAGCTGGTGATCAAGGGAGATGCGGGGTCATCCAAAGCAATAATTTCTCTGAAAACCATGACGAGGACAATACAGGAGGTGGGGGGATGATTTCTGGTGGAGTTATAGAGCTTAGAGGGGATCAGGTTGGAGGAGGGGGGAGACATCCCTCTTTTAGTACAACCACTTATAAAGGAATTCAGTGAGTTGTTTCAGCCATATCAAGGATTGTCACCACCGAGGGAGTAGAAGAATGTCATCACCTTGAGAGTGGGGGTGTCACCAATTAGTGTCAGAGTTTACCGATACCCTCAAATCTAGAAGGATGAGATCTAGAAGCTGATTTGGAAGATGTTCGAGGAAGGAATCATCAGGATGAGCATGAGCCCTTTTTCTAGCCCAGTCTTACAGGTCAAGAAGAAGATGGGAGCAGGAGATTCTATGTGGATTACCAGGCCCTGAATAAAAAAACTGTGCTAGAAAAATTTCCTATTCGATGATAGATGAGTTGCTGGGTGAGCTATGTGGAGTGGTGGTATTTACGAAGATGGATATGAAGTTCAGGTATCGTCAGATCAAGATGAGAGGGGAGGATATCCCAAAGTCTGCATTCTGGACACATGAAAGACACTACGAGTTCTTTGTGATGTTGTTTGGTCTCACCAATGCACATGCTAAATTCCAATCCCTCATTAACAAGGTGTTCTGACCATACCTCAAGAGATTTGTATTGATCTTCTTTGACGACATCCTAGTGTACAGTAGATCAGACGAGGAGTATTTGGAGCACTTGAAGGTGGTATTGAAGGTGTTACAAGAGCATCAGTTGCAGACCAACCTGAAGAAGTGTAGCTTTGCACAACCTAGTGTGTAATACTTGGGGCACATGACATCTTAGGAGGGGCTGGCCGTTGATCAAACCAAGATTGAGGCTATGCCAAAATGGCCATAACTTAGAACTCTGAAGGAGCTGAGGGGTTTCCTAGGGTTGATCGGGCACTATAAGAGATTTATGAGGGGATATAACATTATAGTATGGACACTTACAAAGCAGCTGAAGAAAGACAATTTTCTATTAGAAAAGGCAACTACCCAAACCTTTGAGAGACTAAAGAAGGCCATGACCATGGTACCGGTCTTGACCCTACCAAATGTTAGCCAAGTTTTTGTGGTGGAGACTGATGCATTAGGATATGGATTGAGGACGGTGCTCACGTAGAAGCAAAAGCCCATAGCTTACTTCAGCCAGGTGTTGACAGTCAGAGCTACACTAAAGTCAATCAATGAGAGAGAGTTGATGTCCATTGTGTTAGCCATTCAAAAGTGACGGGCTTACTTGCTGGGCTGATATTTCATCGTCAGAAAAGACCAAAGAAGCTTGAATTACCTGCTAGAGTGGAGGATGGTGAGCGAGGAACATCATAGGTGAAAATCAAAGCTATTGGAGTATGACTTCGAGATCCATTATAAGCTAGGGCCAGAGAACAAAGCGGTCGATGCCTTGTCCAGATGCATGGAGTTAGCCATTTCGGTACCATTGATGTTGGATTAGGGGATTATTGAGGAGAATGTTCAGGATGAGAAGCTGAGGGGGATTAGGAAAATCTGTTTAGGGATGAGAGTAGACACCCTAGCTATGCCCTAAATGGGGAGAGACTGTTGTACAATGGTAAATTTGTGTTGCCACGAATCTCAATCGATATTCCTCACCTTCTACAGGAGTTCCATAAGAGCGCTGTCGGGGGTCATTCAGGGGTGCAAAAGACGTACAGAAAGTTGGCAGTAGAGTTGGATTGGAAAGGGATGCATAAGGATGTGGAAGAGATGGTGACTAGATGTGAGGTGTGCCAAAGGAGCAAATACATGGTCATGACTCCAAGAGGGTTACTGGAATCTCTAGCTCTTCCAAACATAATACGGGAGGAGGCCACTATGGATTTTATTGATGGGCTATCTAGGTCTGAGGGAATTATAGTAATTTTTTTGGTGGTGGACAGATTGAGAAAGTATGATCATTTATTCCCCTACGATATTCCTACAAGACTGTGATAGTGGCAAGGACATTCATCAAAGAGATGGTCAGATTGCATGGGATAACAGAATCTATATTGTCTAATCGAGATAAGGTGTTCCTCAGTCATTTTTTGAGGGAGTTATTCAAGAAGCAGGGGACATTATTGAAGAGGAGTACCGCTTACCACCCCCAGACATATGAGCAAATTAAGGTGATAAACAGAAGCATAAAGACTTACCTGCGACATTTAATTCCGGAGAAACCTCGACTATGGGCCAAGTGACTGGCATGGGCGGAATAATGATACAACACTTCATACCATTCGGCTTCACAGGTGACTTCTTTTAAAGGGTTGTATGGGAGGGACCCACCTCACTTGGTGGATTTTGGCTAGAGTAGCACACTAGTCTCGTCGGTGGAGTGGTACTTGGAGTAGAGGGATATGATGTTGGCTGAATTAAAAAGACATTTGTTGAGGGCTTAGAAAATCATGAAGAAGTAGGAAGATGGGCACAACAAGGACGTGCAGTTTGAGAAAGGTGAAAAGGTATACTTGAAGCTTCGTCCCTACAGACACATGACAGTAGCTAACATAAAGAATGAGAAGCTGACCTCGAGGTACTTTGTTCCCTATAAGATACTGGAGGGGATTGGAGCAGTGGTTTATTGATTGAAGTTAACCCCGACAGCTACTATACATTCGGTGTTCCATGTGTCACAGTTGAGGAGAGTTATTGGTGATCATGCATCTAGGTCAGAGTTACCCGTGACACTCACAGAGGATTTAGAGGTAAGTGTTGGAACCATTGGAGTTGAAAAGGATCCAATAGGGAAAGGGAGGAATTAAGGAAGTGCTAATAAAATGGAAGAACATACCCGACTATGTCGCCACATGGGAGCCATAAGTGAGGACAAAGCAGCAATTTCTATCTTTCCACCTTGAGGACAAGATAGGTCTTTGGGAGGGGGGTATTATTACGCCAGATGAGGGCAGGAGCCAGCTGGCCAGCCCAGACCAACCAAACCCATCAAAACTGTTGGGCAGGAATCAAAGAAACAACATGGAGGGGGTTCCGACCCCTTGTGTGACCAAGAAAATTAATATTCACTAAAGGAAAAGAATTAGCAAGATTTTTTATGCTAATAATTGATTAAGAAAGTTTCCTAAATTGTGTTTAGGATTATTAGAAAGGGTCTAATTATTTAGGAAGGCTTTCTAAATTATGTTTATGCTGATTAGGAATATTCTATGTATGTTATTGTGTTTAAGGGCTATTTAAGGGGAATTGTCTGGGGTTTATTTTATGCTATTGCTGAGTTTTATTTTCCTAATGTTGTTGTGAGTTCCTAAGGACATCTAGGATTTCTAGGAGAGTTGATCTACCTCTTGAATAGTAGATCAATTGTATTTTGCTTAATTATTAAAGAGGTAATCCAAAAAATAGCCCTATCTTTGTGTTCCTATGTTTTCTTCTCGTTTACTTGCTATTTTCGCTTCCACGATGTATCATAAACTTACAAGATCTTTATAAATGAGTTGGCTAGACAAACCAACGAGCCAAGTCATAAGTAGATAGAACTCAAGCTCGGCTCATGGGCTCATTAAGCATGACTCCTAAGGCCATTAATGAGCCAAGATCAAGCTAGCTCGGCTCATTTACACCCCTAAAATTAGTTAAGAAATTCCAACGAGACTTTCAAACAATAACTAAAGTGTGTGTGTCAGGGTGGAAGTTCAAAGGCTTTGTTAAATGGAGGTGTAGATCTTCTTAGTTCCCTGATTCCTGCTCTAACTGGCTTCTTTATACTCCAACCCTCTTGGTCAAATCAATCCCTTCATTTAATGTAACTATCCCGTTTGACTTTATAAGTAATAATGGCTCAGTTATCAAAGACACGAATATTTTAATTAACTATTAAAAACGTCACTCATGTGGGTTAAAATAAATTATTTATAAACCTTATTAGGCCTGCTCAAACTAAACGCAACAAACAAATCAATTTAAATTCACAATTTTTCTAGAGCCTCACTTTAGAGTACTTTACTTTATGGTGGACAAAGAAAGATATTAGAAGGTATGAGAGATATTATCTCAGTATTCAATAATTATACAAGTACATATGCTCTGAGACTATAGTTTGCATCATTAAGTATGATAGCTAAGCAAAAAAAAAAAAATAAAGAACTTTAAAACCATTCAACAATTAAAAATGGAAATGACTAAACATCAAGCCTTTATACCACTACGTGGAATCAACTATATCAATCTTTTTTCTACATTGAGTTTTATTAAGAGTCAAATTCTCATTTAAATCTAATAAAGAAATGTCATTTCTAATATTTTCTAACCAAGTCTTTTTAGGTTTACCTCTACCTTTCTTAACATAAGGCAAATCTAATACATCTACTCTCATAACTGGGTCACTGGAAGGCCAATGTTTTATGTAACCAAATAATCTAAGGCGACTTTGTCTAATAATATCCCCATCTATTTCACCATTACTCTGAACAATAAACCAAAGATATCTAGAACATGTACTATTATTAGCTTGATCACACAAAGTCAAAATCCCCCCACCCCCCACCCCCACCCCCCACCCCCCACCCCCCACTAGATCTATTATTAATAAAATTACACTCCATATATTCGGTTTTTTATCTACTCAAACGAAAACCTTTACTCTAAGGTTAACCTCCATAATTCAAGTTTACCTTCAACTACCTTCTGAAATGACTAATTTCATAAATGAAATAAACTTTTGATCTTAAATTTAAAGGACAACAATCTAGAAATTTTTTTTTTTTCTGTACAAGATAAAATCTCAATAATATATCTCTAAAAACCTCCAAATGGAACATAAAATATCTGTAGTAAAAATAAAAAGTTAAATAAACACAATGTTACTTTTTTTAATGAAAACAATGAAAGATGAAAAAAATCCTCACAGTATTAACCCACACATCCTGAAACACACAAATAAACATAGAGAACATCCATGTTAAGCAAATGTGTGTTCTCGCATATTTTTGAAAGGGCAACTTCAAAATGCATCAAATCGACAGTTAAAAATGAGTTTTTTTTTTTCATGAGCTTTTCAACTAATATTTTAAACATATATGAAAAGCATATTTCATTTAACTTTGCAGGAGGGGTAGGAGAGAAAAGTAACCTTATAAATTCAAGAAAAATGCCCGCCTAACTGAATTTAAAAATCTATACAACAACAAAATCAAGCCTTTATTTCAATACGTGGGGTCGGCTACATGAATCCTTTTTCTCCATTGTGTTCTGTTAAGAGTCAAATTCTCATTTAAATTTGATAAAAAAAGTCGTTTCTAATATTTTCTAGCCACGTCTTTTTAAGTCATCATATCAATCTGGTACTATTTCAAACCACAATGACTATATTTTTCATGAATGTTAATATATAACTTTTAAATTTATTAAGCATTATTAGCCATAATGTCAATGTTAAACTACAATAAAGTTACCAACAACAAAGAAAACAGACCCTATACCAACCATCTAAGGACAAAGTGAAAATAATACCAAAATGAAACACGTGGAATCAAGAAGCAAATATCTACCAAAAAAGGATGAAAAGCTTAGCATATCCCACATCATTATGCAATCGAGGAAAACAAATATAAAGCTAAAAATCAATGCAGTTAGTTCAACTTCAAAACTTTAAGTATGCTTGTTTGCCACAGTGCAGAAAATATAAATACCAAAAATAAATAATAAAGTCATTCAGGCAAATTAACAGTTACCTGCCAAAAGAAATTCCCCAGAAGGATGAAAAGATACAGATCTCACATTATGAGTATCCTGCAAGTATTTGAGCTAAAACCTAGTGAATTCAAAAATTAATTCCACGGGTTAAAAGCAACTACGAAGGAGCTTTTTTTTTTGAAAGTAAGTTGGATATCAGTTTGACAATACATGTACATAAGAAAAGATGGAGCATGAAAAGGGAGTTGGGAAGAGAACCTGAATAACTCTAAATGCTTTCCTTGCAACCGTTTTTGAAAAATCAAAAAACCTGAAAAAAATCCAATAGTAGTTAAGAAGGTTTTGGTTTTACTACCCATTGAGAGAGCTTAAACTATTGAGGAACAAAATAACTCTTCAAAGTTGATATTCAGATTATTCTGATAGAAAACACTGGTATAAACCAAGAAAGCATGAAATCCGAGAAAATCAGCCACTTGCAAATAATTTTTGAGAAAAAGGTAAACGAACTACAACGAAACAAATTTTATTTGATTAAAGAAGAACAAAAGAAAGCAATATACAATGGATCTTCAATTCGAGAGGAAGATCTGGCTCTCCCAACCCCTAGCCGACAGCTAGAGAGCCCAAGTACCCAAGAGAAATATCAAATTTCAGCAAAATTCAAGATGCCCTAACCCTAGCAAAACATACTTACTACTTATTACATACAATTCAAAAAGAAATCTATAAACAACTCCTATTTTGAAATTTCCCTCATAAACCCCTCCAAAACCTTTCCTAATTCCTTCTGCCAACAGGGGCGGAGCGTGCAGCTCTTCTAAGGTGGGCCTTGTCCACCTGTTACATGAGCCAATCCGGTATGGACCAGTCTAACATATTCAAAATAACATCACAACACTAAACTCTTAGTTAGACTTAATGAACTGAAATGTTCCATGCGAATACTTCTATAAGTAGAAAAAAGATCAGCAATGTTCCATGGAATTTGTCAACAAAGATCCTAAATATCAATGCCAAAACTTAAAACTTAACAACATAAAAGCCATATAGTACTTAAAGGTCATTGGCTTATTACCAACAAGTGATTACAACACAAAGTACGTCAAACACAAATAAATTTAGTGGAAAAAACATCAGAAGGCTCACCACCAAGACCCAATTGTGAGTATGTACATATGTGCATTCTTTGTTGTATGGCATGCTATTAACTTTCATTGGCACATGATACAGGTCCCATTATCCGATACATTGATTACAAACCTCATAAGTAAATGTTGATTTCCCTTGTGGTTAACTTGGCTGCACAAAATATGAAGTGATTTTGACTTAGTCTCCTCCTTTAGCCACTTTTGCATTATTTGATCCCATGAGCAATAATTTCATTCAAATGCTGATGCATCAATCCAAATATCGAAATCCATTTCTGACCATTTGTTATACGGTTAAGTTTGAAAAATTATCTCAACACACTCATCCCACTCATGACAATTAAATGTGATTCAGTGATGAGCTAGTCATAACCATGATAAAAATAATGAGGATCAACCAATCGAGGGTGTTAGGAAAAACGAGGTCAACCAAAGTGCTTTAAAAGTATACCACCTAGAAGAAATGAATCAGATTCATCTCCTTACAAGATGGAACAGATAAAATAAGTTGTGGGATTGAAAACATAACAGGCATAAATCCAAAGTTTGCCTAAAATAGTATGAACTCTAATCATAGGAAGGACATAATAATTCAACATTTACTACTTCAGTTTACAATTCAAAAAAAATAAAAATATTTTTTTTAAGAAGGAGCCTTCCCCATTCTCCAAGGGATTCACGTGAGAAGCTTGCCAAAATTCTAGCATGAGCCACCCCCTCCACAGGCAGGACATAGTAAAAAAGTGCCAATCCTCCCCTCCCAGCCTACCTCTTGCTTCTTCTACCTGCAATTCGTCGAGCTTGCCACTCAGCCCACACCATGACCACCCAGCTAGGTCTGCTACCCAACTATGTCCGAGCATTGCCATACCCATTGTATCAACGCCATTCGAACCAAGATGTACCTCGTGGAGTTGCCATTGTAACACCAACCTTAACTTCTGCACATGTATGTTTCCCTTCTGAGCTTCAATTTCATATTATTTTTTATAGAGGTAACGGGGTAGAATTTCCTGCACATGAACTTTAGTTAGAACATATACCTTTTGTTTTGGAAATTCATTTGCATTCAGGCTTTAATGCGCCTTGTGTATGCATATTCTATCACATCTTTTCCATGCGAAAATATGTTTATTTAACCAAGTTATGAGGAATTGCTTGGAAAACATTTTAGTTCTAAGTTTGGACCTTCATCCAAAATTTCATATGCTAAACATTGGAAGAGTTTACTTTTGAATTTTGCTAAAATTAATCTTTATTTTGACTTATATACATCGATATATCTATAGAGAGAGAGAGAGAGAGAGAAAGAGAATTCAACTTTCTTGGAAATTTCTTTTGATCAAATCACATTCACAAGCACATTCTTCATAACTTTTTAATGTTCCATGCCTTTGAATTATATTAAACGAGTGATAAAATGGAGCTGTTGAGTTTTATATTGAGCGGACAAGATGTGCAAGTACGTGATGGAAATAAGAGGAAAGAGGGAAGGGGAATGATGACTACAGTTTATCCATACTTTGATACCATGTTGAGAAGAAAGATTCAAATATGCTTCATTCACTAAATATATTTGTACATGAAGACTATAATAGGAACCATATAGAGGGATGAACAATGACAATTACAAGAAAATAAATAAATATTTTTCTAAATCATATAATCTCCTAAAATAAACTATTTTCTAATATTATTTTGGCTAAAATATGTCATATGCAAACAACTATTAAGAAAACACCCTCAACTTGATGTAGCTTTTCAATTTGTCGCTCTATGGAACCCGAGAAATGTATGTTCTTTTCCTTCTTCTATATGAGTTCTCTTTGGGTCATGCTCGAACTAAGCAGCCCATCATCATTTTTGGCAAGCAACAACTTTTGATGATCCAGATGATGGGAGAAAGCACTAGTTGGCTTCTTAGTCAATGGAGAAACTCATGAGATCATTGTAAAGGGAAATAAATGAACAAAAAAGGAAGATTGAAGATAACACCTTAATTTTTGCAATACTTAATGAGTCAAGTTCACAAGACACTCAAATAGGTATCATAGTGGAGTGTGGCATGATTTAGATCATAAGAAGGGTTATAATCATTGACACAATTTTTAAGTCGACTCGACTCGGAACAAGTCGAATCGGACCAAAATTAGGCTCGACTGAGTTTGATCAACTCAAATTTATCCAAATCAAACCCGTATTGAACTGAATTCAAGCCCTTTCTCTCAAATTAAACTAAAATTTACTTTACAAATCAAGAATTTAAATCCAACGATCATGATTACCTTGAAACTTCAACCTCTGTCACTATCTTTCAGTAGAATCTCGGGATTTCCTTAATTAGGAGTGGATTTGGTCAGCTTTAGCAACAAATCGAGCGGCAAAGTTTTCATTTTGTGCCTAGAGGAATCGAGCAAGAGAGAGGAGAGGGGCAATTTGGTTCCCACGTGCCTTTCTTCCAGACCAAGAGGGAGACAGGGCGAACAGGCCCACTCTTGCATGCCTGGGTAAGAGAAAGGAGAGAGAGAGAGAGAGAGAGAGAGAGAGAGAGAGAGAGAGAGAGAGAGAGAGAGAGAGAAGAGACAAGCGACCATAGAGCTGTTGCGTGAGGTCTCGTGCGTGTTACCTAATCAAACCAACTGGCGGGAAGAGAGATCTGTCTCTAGGCTTCGTTGGTGCACACCTAGGACGAGGTCGGGTGAAGAAGGGAGCTTTGGGCAAGCTTTCATTTGGAGAATCTCAGCCGAACCAAGCGACTGAGGAAACAACTTTGACCCGTTCTTCTACTTCTTCTCGAATAAGCAACTGAAGAGCAGAAGCCTTGATGGCTATTCGATCTATTCCAACAGAAAGGGAAGGTTGTTTTTTACTTTCTTATAAAACCCAATAAAGAGTATTTGCTGCTGTCATTCACTTCTTGATGTAAGCAAAAAATTGGGAGAGGGACCAAAATTTTTGCAAGCAAATAAAATTCTTCCTATAACTTAAACGATACTCAAGACACTACAAAAATAACATAAGATAAAGCGACAACATGACAACATTTGTACAAAACAAAACACAACTTTACTATTATAAAAGGACTTACTTGACGCTTACAAACTTTGACGACATGAAGACGACTTAAAACATTGATAACATGACACAACTTGAACAATAAAAAAAAAACCTAATGATGCTTAATTCCATTAGAAGAAGGATACAGGTGAGGTCGTCACTTGCGGATAGAATAAAGAGGTTAAAAGCCAAGACAAAGTGGAGACAAGCTCGCAAGCTTTCTCAAAGAGGGAAGGTAAGAGGGAAGTTGGACAAAGCTCGCAAGCTTTTCCAAACAACAAACCCGCAGGTTATGGCTTCCAAAAATTACATTATAAACTAACTTAAAACATCATAAAACATCTTCTATATATAGGCATGAGAAGGGAAACCAAACAACCCCAAAATCTCTTCAAATACCTTAATTAAATGAGGGAAATGAAAAGCCAACAACCACCATACAGCAGTTCCCAAAACTGCACAGGAACAGGGCACCAAAGCCACGGGAAAAGCCCCCAGCAGACACGGGAAAGCAGCCCAGCGCAAGAACCAAGCAGAGAACCGAAGAGCCAGCCGCAGGAACCAAGGGGGAAGGCACGGGAATTCTTCCCAGCACAGGAAACCAGCAGCCAACCATGGAAACCCAAGGGAAAGAGCACGGAATTAACCCAGCACAAAGAAATCAACAGCTATTCTCGGAAAGCTAAGGGACAGAGCATGGGAGAAGAAAAGGGGGGAAAGGAAGAGACAAGTTCATTCCATTATGAATCCAATATATGAGCATACCTTAGTAGATTAATGAGCTAGGTAGTTCAATAAATTTCCCCATTTAATGAACTAAAACTTCAGCTCAACATTAATGAGCTAGCACTAAGTAGAATTCTAGCATTTTGAGCTGAAAACCAAGAAACCAAGGTCCATCCGAGAACACCAGAAGCCCAAGGGTCAAAACAAATTTTCATCTTGTTTTGACCCCCCCCCCCCCCCCCCCCCCGCCCCCTTACCTACATCAGACTCCCTTACTTGAAAAACTCATCTCCCGATGAGTCGTCTTTAGCTTTCTTCTGAGGAGGCGAAGATGGTGCATCCAATTCTTGAATTTTTGCTTCAAATGTCTTCAAAATTTCTTCTTTCTCTTTCTCGAACTGTCTTTGAAGATACTTCTTCCTTTTCTCGTATTTCTCATCACATAAGAACATGTGATATTGAAGTTTATATAATCTGTCTTGTAGTGGATCTGTTGAATCACCTTCTGTCGAAATCCATCTGTCCATCGAAAGATGGATTTCAGGATCGTCTGGCTTGTTTTCATTTTTGATTGAATCGATCTTTTTGTCTTTTTTCCATTTTTCTAAAAGACTCAACAAAACAAGACTCACAAGACTCACATAATAACTGCTATGACTTACCAAGACTCACAAGAACTCACAAACAAATCTTACATGAAATCAAGACACATACGACAAACTGACTCATAAACCTAAGACTTCCTAACCTGGCTCTGATACCAAATTGATGTAAGCATAAATTTGGGAGAGGGACCCAAATTTTTGCAAGCAAATGAAATTCTTCCTATAACTTAAAAGATACTCAAAACACAACAAAAATAACATAAGATAAAGCGACAACATGACAACATTTGCACAAAACAAAACACAACTTTACTATTATAAAAGGACTTACATGACGCTTACAAACTTTGATGACATAAAGACGACTTAAAACATTGATAACATGACACAACTTGAACCATAAAACAAAACATAATGATGCTTCATTCCATTAGAAGAAGTATAAAGGTGGGGTGGTCACTTGAGGATAGAAGAAAGAGGTTAGAAGCCAAGACGAAGTGGAGACAAGCTCGCAAGCTTTCTCAAAGAGGGAAGGAAAGAGGGAAGTTGGACAAATCTCCCAAGCTTTTCCAAACAACAAACCCGCAGGTTATGGCTTTCAAAAATCACATTATAAACTAACTTAAAACATCATAAAACATCTTCTATATATAGGCATGAGAAGGGAAACCAAATAGCCCCAAAATCTCTTCAAATACCTTAATTAATTGAGGGAAATGAAAGGCCAACAACCACCATACAGCAGTTCCCAAAAATGCACAGGAAACAGGGCACCAAAGCAACCGGAAAAGCCCCCAGCAGCCACGGGAAAGCAGCCCAGCGCAGGAACCAAGCAGGGAACCGAAGAGCCAGCCGCAGGAACCAAGGGGGAAGGCACGGGAATTCTTCCCAGCACAGGAAACCAACAGTCAACCACGGAAACCCAAGGGACAGAGCACAGAATTCACCCAACACAAAGAAATCAACAGCTATTCTCGGAAACCCAAGGGACAGAGCATGGGAGAAGAAAAGGGGGGAAAGGAAGAGACAAGTCCATTCCATTATGAATCCAATTTACAAGCATACCTGAGTAGATTAATGAGCTAGGTAGTTCAATAAATTCCCCCATTAAATGAACTAAAACTTCAGTTCAACATTAATGAGCTAGCACTAAGTAGAATTCTAGCATTTTGAGCTCAAAACCAAGAAACCAAGGTCCATCCGAGAACACCAGAAGCCCAAGAGTCAAAACAAATTTTCATCTTGTTTTGACCCCCCTGCCTACGTCACTTCTTGAGTCTTCCAAAATCTAAAAGCAAGAGGGGCAGCTATTTGCTCTTTCTTCCAAAGTCCAGTCAAGGTGAAAATGAAGGGTTTCTTACTCCTCAAATACCAATCCCCGTGTGCTAGTAGCAACGAGGCGACATTTGGAGAGGCTTAGACAACAAACCCATTCCACTTAACTCTCCTTTACCTCTTCAAGGTAAAGGTGCTACAACCGTAACCGCCGGACACTTGCTTCAGCGAGGAAATGCCTCTAAACTTAGCAAACCCCTAGATCTCCAAGCCTTTTGGATGTAGTTGATGCTCCAAAACTCTTACATCATTAGAAACCCTTGCTTTACATTTCTTTCAAGACAAAAAAAAAAAAAAACTCCCATGCCCACTGTCCTCTCCTCAAAAAGGTGGAAATCCGATGATTTCCACTTGTTTTCTCTCATGTGAGAGCTCGAGAAAGATGGAAATAACCACCAGGTCATTGGGCGTGTGTTCAACGACCCCCAAATGCATGAAATTCATTCATATTGCATCCCAATCCGTCGCTTATAGTCATACCCTAGGGTAGATACTATCATTTGATCTCAAATTGAATGATAATGCATAGGCTTTTGACCACCACTATTTACATGCACTTCCTACTCAACCATATGTCATGGAAAAATTGATATAGAATGTAGGAGCTTTCATTTGATAAGATTTGTAGATTTGCATGACATTCTTTTAACATTCAAAGAATGATTTAAATAATTTAGAAAATCCCAAATTGTTGTGAGACTTCCCATAGACCCTCAAAGTTCTATGTTGCAAGCCCCATAATGGGTAGAGTTATTTAAGTTCACACTTGGCATCTCACAAAGCCTTGTACATAAGGAAAAAAAAAAGTGAATTACTTTGGCTTATAAAAATTCCAAAAAATGCAAAACACATTTACACACCCCTAGGGCCCTTAGATCATGCCAAAAGTGATTCTGAAATTCCCCTAATGTTGTAGGAATAGTCACTCCTTTTTAAAATGAACTCCAAACATTCACAAAAAAAATAGAAGATGTCTTGCATTTCATGTTGCACACTTAAGAAGCTTGCATAGGTTGAAATTTGTAACCTTTGGTAAGTTTTGGGAAAATGCACACAGGTGAATTTAATTGATTTAAAGGAATTTCAAATCATTGTGAAACGTCTCATATACCCCGAAAGGTTTATGTTGAAAGTTTTACAATGTCGAAAATCAATCAAAATCACACATGATATTTTATAAAATTTAAAGTTATAAAATGATGATTTTCTGGTTCTAATATTTAAAACTCCTAAAATGCAAATTATCCATACACCCTTAGAGCTCTTATATTCTGCCAAAATTAATCCTAAAGTTTTCATAGGTTATAGAAACAATCATCGATGTTTGCTTAAACAAATCTAAAACAACTCTCTCTCTCTCTCATGTATGATGCTATAGAGCTCCCCAAAGATCCAAACACAACACTGTATGAAGCTTTTGATCACTTGGGAGTACCACACCCTTAGGGATATCCTATTAGATAAATATTTCTTTCTTATCCAACCACTAAGAGATCTTTAATAAAATACATAATAATCACCTAATTTCTCTTGATGCAATGAATGCATCATTCCACTCCAAAAGGTAGAAATACCTATTTCATTGGATTTTAGGACGTCGTGAGTGACAAGCTTGTCTCAAAGAAAGTAATGGCTGATCTATGGGTTCTTCATAACCCTTCTAAATATGAAATCTAAAAAATTAAATAAAAGATTTAATTCACAAACAACTTAAAGGAGAACTACCATTTAGATTAAAAATTAAATCTATTTCTATTCTATAACTAAAACAAGACACATTCATAGTGTAATATACCACACAAGTCAGCCTATACTTAGATGCATAGCCCCTTGGCATCCTAGGATTAACATTTTTTCCTTTTTTAGCATGTAGTTGAGTTTGGTGTGATAAGTATTGGACTGCCTGTGCTGTGAGCACTTGCTCTTAAGAGTTAGCATAGAGATATATAATGTTATTTTATGCAGGTGACCACGTCCAAGAGGTGGCAAAAGTCATTATTATTTATATTTTTTACTAGCAAATGTTTCTTAAAACCCTCCAAAGAGGCATGACTAATATGTTAGGAGCAAGGATTGACACTTTAAGTGCCAAAATTCTGTGGTGATTTCTTTTTCTTACATATTACATGATTCCTAATTCACCTGTTTTGCATATTTGAGTTTTTTTTTTCAAATATAATTAATAGACTTAGGAAATATTGTAGGCCAATGGGATATAACTACAAGAGTGAAGATGAACGAGAAAGATTGATTTCTCAAAAAAGAAAAAATACCATGGATACATTAAAAGTCATAGCTTGAAGACCCACAAGCCGAGTCTGTAAAAATACAACTGGATTTTATAATACAAACAACTTAGCTGTCATTTATAATTATAATAATTGTGCCTTCATATTTAACTTTCTTGTTGATTGAATTTTATACATTACAAATGCCTATTTTTTCCTATGTTTGTTCACTTGTTTGCTTGGAGGTGGCCTGGGCATATATTATATGGTAGGCTCATCATACAAAATTAGATTTTCTACCACTTAAAAATCTAAATAATAAAAAAATCAATAATAGGAAAACGTACATTTTCAACTAAAAACTGCATGGCTTGTTTAAATAAGCTTTTAAATAAAAAAAATAAAAAAATAATGCATAGCCCAAGTGAATCACATGTAGAAACCCTCACAAAATGACCAGATAACCAAAAAAATCTATATTACGAGTCACATTTGCATACCCACATGATCAAACGGCTTGGTTTAAGTGGCCAAGCTATAATGCATATCTTCAAAATCAAAATAGTCTTTCCTATCCCGCAAATGCATTGAGATCAAATTTTATGGTTTTAAAAGTATTTAGGTGAGTTAACTGACAGTCCTTTCCAGGCAGAATTATAAGTCCATAGTCGGGCTGGCTTAGCTCTAGGTGGGGTTCTAAATTCGTAGTCCTTGTATTTTGCCAGATATAGGTCAAAGTTACTACTTATTAATGGTTATCACCTTAGATCTAAGGACTGAGGTCGGTATTCTTTTTAGTTACATCATAAGCCCTCACATTTCTGGGAATTTCCTCTAACGCGTGTTATTGGAACATAAGCCTCAACTTTTTAAATTAAATTAATCAACTATAACTAAAGTCCAATTTAAAAAATTCAAAGCCCAACTTAAGATAGTTTGAATACCTTTGAGTTTCATAGAATTAAGTGCTCCTATCTATTCCTCATTTAACATTCATTTCAAAAATTAATTTTAAGTTAATCCAATCCCTCTTGAGTTTCCCAAAGATCAAATCTTAGAGATGAATATCTAAGAATCAAATCTTTGATAAGAATTTATAAGAATCAAATCACTATTTTAATCAAAAGTATTCCTAAGTGATAAATGCTTAGGATGTAATTAACTATAGCTCAAGATGTAATTAACCATAGCTCAAGATGTAATTAACCACCTATGGGGAACCAACCTGTACCCTAGAATAAAATAAACCCTGCTCAATTAATTATATTAATGGAAAATCTCTAGTAAAATATAAATTTTGTTATTAAGCTTATAAAATAATATTTTATACTTCATGATAATATATTATTTTAAATGTTATGCTTGATCACAAAATCTTCCCGTCCATTAAGATGACAAAATTCCACTAACAACAAGAAATACCCAAATAGCTATTATGGTGGATTACAAAATGATTTTACGTCGTGGAGATACGTAAGAGAGAAATGATTAACAAGGCTATATTTATTTTATTTGTCACCAACAAACATAATTTCGCTCTCACATACTATTATCCTCTCCTCACCAATAGGTTACAACTACAAAGGTCATGGGCTCGATAAGGTAACATGGTTGTCAGAGCTCACAATCTTGGAGGATGTATGTAAGAGGAGATAAATAAAAGGCAAGGAGTAGTTGGCGATGTAATCGAGGGACAAGGGTTACAACTGTAACATGAGCTAAGTGAGATGTGATTCATAGGTGGAGATGAGAACAATCACAATGGTTAGGGGAAAATTGTGAGATAAGAGGGAAGTTCATGGGCTTAACCGGTTAGAAGATATTAACCTAATCAATCAACTAAAATAAACCCATTCGGCCTCAGTTTTCATCATTTTTGCATCAACAATCTCCTAATTAATCATTGCATTCGTCATTGAATCAATGCAGTAACTGGCATAGTTAATATATATATATATATATATATTAATTGGATGTGTATTATTTTTGTGTGTTATGGGCTATTTTATAATTATTATTTCGATCTTATGCAAGCTTAAAGTTTCTTCAAAACCCTATGCTCTAGTAATTTTCTCATTATTTAAATAGATTTTCAAAATTCAGTTCTTGGAGGGTGGATTATGTGGTTCATGGAGAGGTAGAGAGGTAAATTTGATTTAATGGAGTCTTAGGCTTAGTTTGGTACGGCTTTCTTTCTGCTTTTTAAAGCAACTTTTTAGTTAAAAAATTAAATTATTTATACTAAAACACTGCTTTAAGAAGCAGTAAAAAAGCCGTCCCAAACGAAGCCTTAGACTCAATCACAATCAACCCACCAAAACTCTAGTTGTTCTCAGGTAGGCTTAATAGGGCTTGCTGCAACAATGAGAAATAATAGAATCTCTTGGCCAACAGGCATACAACAACTGCAAGATCTGTTTTGGCCTGCTATAGCAAAGTTTTATGGCCACAACAAAGCTTTTTAGGGTTACAACAAATAGGCATGGAAACAAAGAGGCTAATAACCAATAGTTCGATATTTCTGAAAAGTTGGAGAACATGGTTAACGTGTTAGATGACAACTAGCTGCATCCAAACCTCAGAAACTCCTGATAATTGTGCATGCACTGGTTAAGTTCTGCCACTATTAAGAACTAGGAAGAAATGCAAAGAAACATTCTTGGTTGCCTTTGGTTATCAATTTCAGCATTCCTTAAGTTTGCTAATATATTTTTTTCAACTTCTTCTGATCTCTCTAAGAGTTTCTCTCAATGTCAAGTGGCATCAAAGAGCCCAAAAAGATTCCTCAACAAAGGAGCTACCAACACCGGCTAAATAATTCATGGTTGAGAACCTGCAGAGTGAAAATTCAATGCTTGTAATAATACCAGATGATGTATGAGCATTTCGGCCAAGACTATGATGCACCGACACTTCTCCTCAAAGAGGCGTGCAGTGTCCGACACCGTGTCCGACACGACACTCGTCTGACACTCCTCCGACATGTGTCGGACACGCCAAAAACGTGTCCGATTAAAAAATATTAAATGCAAATTGGACACGAGTGTCCGGACACGCGTGTCTTAAATATTTAATGAATATTTTTAAATATAATTTTGTGTCCGACACGCATAACTAAATTTCTTATTTCCTATCCACAACACCAAATCAACGTCCGCACTTAATTCTCAATCATCGAATATTCTCATTTTCATTTCTTTTTGGCAGTGAAGATGGCATACACGCCTGACTCTTGAAGCTTGAAATATTAATTGTTGTTTTTTGAAACTTGCAACAACAAAAAAAAACTAACGTACATGCTCAGTACCGCTAGGTACATGCTTGGTACCGCTCGGTACATGCTCGGTACCGCTCGATATCTTTCCATACAAATAACTTACGAACTTTAAAAACAAGCAGAACTTTAAGTATCATCCTCTTCTTGTTGTGAGAGAAATTAGAGCACATACTCATTTATTCAATAAATGAAGAGGAAAAAAATAATTCCACAACGAGCTGAAGATTTAGTTTATGTGCATACAAATTTTCATCTTTTATCAAGGAGAATCCCACTTTATATGACATGTGATAACAAGATGTGGGATGTTGCTGGAGATGGGTTCGAGTGCCTTGATGATATGAGATTATTGGAGGTTGCAAATCTTTCTCTAGATGAACCAGAGTTGGAAGCAATGATATTCAATGATGATGATATTGAAGGCCGAAGATCAACCTCTGAATCTAATTCTATCATTCCCTCTATTGAGTAGTTGGACCTTCATGTAGTACTAAATGATTTTTTCTTATATTTTGTTGTTGTACTAGACATTTTGTACTAAACATATTAATGTTATAAGCTAAACAAGTTATCATGAAATTGATTTCTATTGCTTATCATTTTTAATATAATGTCACCTTAATTTCTATATATTATATTAAAAAATTTATTATGCCGTGTCCACACCACACCCGTGTCCTATATTTTTAAAAAATGCCGTGTCCCGTGTCAGTGTCGACGTGTCCGTGTCGGTGCATCATAGGGCCAAGAGGAATTTTTTTTTTTTAGATGACAATCCAGAAGATTGAGAGATGGAGAATCCTTTCCATCAAATGTTACAAGAAACATCTGAGGATCCATGCCAATGAAGCAAAATGGCACACGTCATGGCGCATGGTGCGGCACGGTGCAACTATGGTATCTTTTACTTGGTGCAACGCACTAGTTTAAAATAGCACACACTATTTGTGTCATATCTTTTGCAAGACGCAAATATGGTGTGCCATTTTTTTTGGGTATTAAATATAAGATTATAATTTATATTAATATTTTTAAGTTCAACTTAGTTGTCATGAATTCTTGCATTTCTTACCAAACAAATAGACTTAAAAATTTATTATAATATTTTGATTTTTTAATGATTGAGGTATTTATTATTGAACATAAGCATCACTTTAATTGTTTTTATTATTATGATGGTTTATCTTTCAATTTAATAGTATTTCATATTAATACATATTTTTATTCATAATTATTTAAAATTATGTGTCATGTTTAAAATGTCACGCGCTGCACTATACGCTATGCATTGTGACTCTATATGAGACATTGTAACATGATGTGTCACTCGTCATTGATAAGTATGATATAAGGAGCACAAACAATTGTCTCCAAGAAAGGAAATTAAGAAAGCATCATCAAACTTTTGATGATAGATATCTTGAATTTTAAAGGTGGCTTGTGTCCAGATATGATGCAAGCAAAAATTAGGAAAATCCTAATTTTTGCTTGCATTAATTTGGTATCAGAGCCTAGGTTAGAATTTTCCTTGGAAGTGTTTGTTTTTTGCTTGCAAAAATTAGAGATTTTTCCTAATTTTTGTTTGCATCAATTTGATATCAGAGCAGGTTAGCAACAGGTTAGCAAATCCTAGGTTTGATTGAGTCTTCGTGAGTTATAAAGTTGTCAAGATGGATAAACATCAAGTGGAAAGCAATCAAGAAAGTAAGCCAAATGAGCTTGAAGAATCTATTCCTAAAAGCCAATGGATCTCACAACAAAAAAATTCTTTAGACCAGATACAGATCGAACTACTCAAGATTCAAAAACAACTGCACTTATGTGATGAGAAATTTGAGAATGGGAGCCAAACAGCCACCAAAAGAGAGCCCAAAGGACAACTTCAGCCACCCAAAACAACCAACCAGTAATCAATCCAGAAACAGCTCCCAAAAAGCCAGCATTTATTCCATAACAGCGCCTTAAAAGGCAACACAGAGAATCGGGAAAAAGCTGCCACGGGAAAGCAGCCAGTGGGTGAATTGAAGGGGCACAAGGGGAACCGGAACAGGCACACAGGGAACCGGAACTAGCAGCCCAAGGGGGATCGGGACAGCCACCAGGCAGGAAAACAGAAGAGACACAGGGGAGGAACCGGCCATGGGAAGAAGGACCAAGGAGGGGAAAACAAAAGAGCCAAAGAGAGAGGGGGGAATGAACCAAATAATGACACATTATGAGCTAAATAAGTATAAGAAGGTCATTAGTGAGCTGACTTTAGTATAAACTTATAAAATTTTCAACTCAACTTATTTTGACACACACCCCCCCCCCCCCCCCCCCCCCTTCCTTGCCTACATCAAGATAACTTCATCAATTGCTCACACATTGTAGAGCACATCTTTGAGTACAAAGATGTGCCACTCAATCAACAAGTCAAGTTGGTGGTCATCAAGCTAAAAAGAAAGGGTCTACTTGGTGAGAGAATCTTAAAAGAAATTGGAATCATGAAGGCAAGTGCAAGATCATCACATGGAAGAAGATAAAGAAAGTGTATTCATTAAATTTCATCAAGATGTATTCATTAAATTTCATAATTTAGGGTCCACGGTGGAAAAATACACCATGGCATCTAAACAATTGAATTATGAAGTTTCAAAACCAAAACAACACACTAATGCACAATTCATGGGTGGTCAGCATACACTATTGGATCATTTCTAATATTATTAAGGTAGCTATAAAGGTGGAAAGATGGCAACAACCTGATACGTCCCCAATGTAAAAACAACAAACAAAAAAGAAAAAAATGTAGGAACATAAAGATAATGGCTTATTTTCTTATCTTTCCAACAATAATAAAACAAGATAAAATAGATCTAGTATTCAAGAGGTAGATCAGCTCTCCCACAAACCCTAGACGCTGCTAGGACATCGCAACAAATAGATAAAAAATAAACTTAGTAATAGCATACCCTAAACCCTGAACAACTCCGCCTTAAATAGTCCTAAAACACAAAAATCATAAATAGAACATTTCTAAATAATTAAATATAATTCAGGAAACATTACTAAATAATTAAATATAATTTATGAAATCTTCATAAACAATTCAACATGATTTAAAAAACATTCTTAAATAATTTAATATGATCTAGGAAACCTTCATAAACTACTAAACATGATTTAGAAAACCTTCCTAAACAATTAAATATATTTTAGGAAACATCCCAATATAATATTTCTCTTCTTTAAATTCAAATTGAAATCTTTCCCTAAATAATTCCCTCTTTATTCCTCCTCCTAATATAATGAATCACAGCTTCGTAGGATCTTACAAGGGGTCAAGTTTTCCCTGTTTTCTGCTCCAGGTTCTACCCAGCCGGATGGATGGTTCAATCCATGCTGGACCGAATGGCTGGGCCGGACGCCCCCTCAATCGTATCAATACTTCGCCTCCAAAGACTCACCTTGCCCTCAAGACGGGACAAAAGATATATTGTTGTGGAAGCACTGGACTAATAGCAAATCCATTTTTACTGCTAATAAAAGAGGGCTTCTCAATTGATGCTCTTTTTTTAGAGTTGAAAAAAAAAAGAGGAATTGTGCTATTAGATAGGTCTCCCTCATGTTGTATTTCCTGCTTATAAAAGCAAGAAAATGAATGTTCTACCTTTCTTCAAAATCTATTTCTTTCACTCATTTCCTTCTATGCATCTAGCCTGCAAACAAATGAGCAACAGATCATACTCCAAAAGCCTAAGAACTGCCAATGATGTTCGTGGATCTGAGGAGATTATTGCAATTGTATAACACAATAAGTGTGCTTGCATGTTATTTTTGTCATAGTTAGTGGAGAAACAACCCACTTTAGAATTAGCTTTTGTTCATCCACCAAATGATTGAATAAAACCTTCAGAGAAGGGAAAAGATTGATTGAATGAAGCATCTCAGCACCACATTTTATTTGTGCCAATGTTAACAATAAATCCAAGGCCATGATAACCGAAGATCGAGAGATTCTTTGACGTGCAATATCCTTCTCTGCAATAACTTTCTTTAACCTTCCACTCATATGCATCTCAAGAACTATATCAGATCCTCCAATTAACTCGCCTTTTATATAAAACTAGGGAAAGCTAGACCAAATGGAAAAAGTTTTAAGACTCCACCTTGCTTCTTCATCGAAAAGCACATCGAAGCTCTGAAACTTTATCTTCTCCTACTTGAGGAGCTCAAAAACCTTGCTATCCTTACCAAACGCACATTTTGATAACAAAGAAGTGCCATTCAATCAACAAGTCAAGTTGGTGGTCATTAAGTTAAAAAAGAAAGGGTCTACTTGGTGAGAGAATCTTAAAAGAAATTGGAATCATGAAGGCAAATGCAAGATCATCACATGGAAGAAGATAAAGAAAGAGCTACAATGAGGCATCTTCCTATTCATTTTCATCAAGATGTCTTCATTAAACTTCATAATTTAGGGGTTGACAGTGGAATAATACACCACTGAATCTGAACAATTGAAGTATGAAGTTTCAAAACCAAAACAGCACACTAATGCACAATTATTGGGTGGTTAGGATACTATAATCTTTGGTTCAATTTTAACAATATTGGATCATTTATAATATTATCAAGGTCGCCATAAAGGTGGAAACATGACAAGTTGACAATAGACCTCAAAGAATTTTCAGCCAATATCCATACAAGATCCTAATAAATTCGGCAATGATTCAAGTGAATGGACGAATCGAGTTCTATTACAAAATGTTCTGTCCAACTAGTTCCAAACTTAAAACAACAATAAGGAAAGTATTCCATCTAAAATGCTCAACCCTATAGATGATTAAGGTGTCTTGGTTCATACAAATCTCTTCTAATTTTCTAGTTTACAAGAAATTAAACTTTACACCTATTGAAGAAGCGACCCAAGAAAATGGTGAAGAAAAAGAAAATATATCCGAACAAGAATACTTGAATATGGTCAAAGCAGAGTTATTCATTATCTGGAAAGTGTTGAATGTCTTCATTAAAGAAAAATCAGAGTGGGAGGGACAAAATCTTCCATACTAATGCACCATCCAAACAAAGGTTTGCACCATCATCATCGACGAAGGAAGCCATAAGAACATATTTTTCAAAAGAATGCTGACAAAATTTAACCCTCTAATGCAACATCATCGAAGACCCTACAAGCTTTATTAGTTATGGAAGGAAAACAAAATCAAAGTGGAAAAGCATTGCTTCGTTCAATTTTCCATTGACAAGAAACATATAAATAGTGTATGGGGCAATAATATTCCAGCGGATGCATGCCATTTGTTGTTAGGAAAGCTATGGCAATATGTTAAATACACTCATCATGATGGGTACAAGAATATATATACATTGGAACATGATGGAAACAGGTGGTACATATGCCACTAAATTAAGAACTAAAGAAGGGCTCACAGAGGTTGCAATGGTGCCCAATTCTATGTTCATGAGGGTCAAGCTAGACTTAGAGTCCACGTTTGACTTGGCAATTCTTACGAAATTTTAAGAACATGCGTCAAATGAGGTACAACTAATGTTGTAACAAGATGTGTTGTCAATTGAACACCCAGCAAGTTTTCCTTCCATGCGTGATGAGCAACATCTGATAAATTTCACTGTAAAGGCGATTATTCCACATCGACCTGAGTACTAAATATGATCAAAGGAGTATGAAGAATTATGAAAAATGGAAGAGCTCTTTGGAAAATGTCTAATGCTAGCGTCAATACTTGTGTTACACCCGCCATGCTAATTAGAAGGAAAGATGGCGCTTGATGAAGGTGCATTGACAACCAAACTGTGATGAGACACCATCAAATATTGCTTCTTGATAAAATTGGATGACCTTTTTGACCAACTTCATGGTGTTCCTTTACTCCAACATTAATAAATATAGAAGGTAACATCAAATTTGTGAAACAAATGGAGGGCAAGTTGAATATGGCATTCAAATTAAGGTATGGCCGATAAGAATAGATGGTGATGACATTCGGACTCACCAACGCACTCAATACCTTCAAATGATGCAAGTTTATCAATCATTCACTGGGAAGCTCGTCCTATACTATGAGGATGCCTTGTCATATAGTTGCACCCTAAAGAACATTTTCAATAACTAGAAAAACTCAGAAATTTTGCAACAATAAAAGTTGAATGCCAATCCAAACAAATGTAGATTCTTGGCAAGCAAGATTAATTTTCAAAGATATGTTATTTCTCGTAAAAGAATCATGATGGATAGAGAAAATATCACAATTATTTTGGACTGGCCTACTCAATCTTCTTCAAATGTATGGATGGAGCTTTCATGGAAATGTCCTTGTATCAACAATTCATCAAACATTTTAGCTCAATTGTCACTCCCATGTTGGCCTTCTAAGTCAACAAAGCCTTGATGCCAACAACAACAATAACATCAAGCCTTTTATCCCACTATGTCGGATTGATTATATGAATCTTTTTTTTCCATTGTGCCCTATTAAGGGTCAAATTCTCATTTAAATTTAAATGAGAATTATTGATGTGATTCAGTGAAAATGATTGAGGCCTTGCTTTAGCCCTTCCAAATTTCATATTGGTTGAAAATTGAAATTTAAAAAACTATTTAATATTATTTATCAATTGGAGATTGATGCAACAATTTGCAGGGAGAAGGGTAGGCCGACAAATAACAATAAGGCATTGTCTATAGAGCACATGAATCGTTCTAGTGAGTGATGACATCATCATACGGAGAGAACAATGAAAATAAAATTTGAACTCCTTCAGAGAAATATGGATGATACAAAGAACATAGAGGGAGAGAGAGAAATGCACGGAAGGCAAAATGCAGGATGAGAGGTTGATTTTGCTGATTTTTTTATTATAATATTGGGTGGAAGCAAATACCTTATTTGAGGATGCAGTTAGAGTCTTATGACTATTCAAAAACTTCTTATATGAAACTATCCTAAATTCAAGGTGAAATTTAACCACGCTATATTATATGTACATTTGCCCGTGCTCTACATATTATTGTAATTATAAATATAATTATATTCAACAAAATTCCAGCAACATACTATAACATGCTTAGAAATTTGATAATGCCAAATTTTAAGATTGTAACTATTCTTGAATATACTAGGCAGCACATATATTAATTTTTCTCCAAATTCTAAAATTTTTCTTTGAAGAAATCAATATAAATGCAGAAACAAGGAATGCAAACTGACATCCACGCAGGAAACAAGAGTAGCAATTGATGCCAATAATTCAAAAAAAGATCGGGCATGGATATAAGCTATGAAGTATGTTTGCAGAAAAGTTGCACCCAATCAATGTCACAGCACTGATAGCTGGTGTCTCTAAATTTTCTAACCAAATTTAGACATACTTTATGGTATTGTCTTTTGCTCCAGATACCAATATTGTGCCTTGTGGACGAAAATCTAGATCATTGATTGGCTGCAAAATACCAGTGCAGAAAAAAATTTAGAAATTTTTAAAGTGAATTTCCGTTAATGAACATGTTAGTGTCATATCAAATTGACAAGTTGCATCGGTAAAATTCATAAAAAGCATGTTTACTAATGTATTTTGATTGAAAATAGAAATGCTAGATAAAGCTGCTTTAGTGATCCCTCTAAATCAATATGTTATTAGCAGAATTAAGCCACAAAAAAAAAAAAAAAAAAAATGGAAAACATGTTCCGTCAAAGAAATAATGTTCAAATAGAATGAAACATATTAAATGAAATTATAAATAAAAAATAGCCAACTCATTAGAAGAAAGAATTAAAAAGTTTTAATAGCGCTCAGCAGCTCAGTGAGCCATCTTGAAATAAATATAAAGCACCCCATTACTCAACAAAAGCAACATCGCTGTGGTTGTGGTTCTACAAATTCATAAAACTGTGAAAGCAACATTCTCTCAGTTAGATATCCTAATTTTTTTTAAATCAGAGGTGCCCTACAATAAACCATCGAATAGCATAATCCATAATTATTCTAGAGATGACAAACTAGTTAATGCTAGAATATAAAGCCAAAAAAAAGCTATCTTAAGGCTTTTCAGAAACTAACGCCTAAATTTAAATTGTGGAGTCAACGTACAGCTCAAAGCTTCACAAAATAGTAGATTCTAAAAAAATTTAACTATTTGGTCAAAGTTATTTTAAAAGCTAACACTTTTAATGCTAATCACTATGAAAATCTTCTTCAGAACCATGCCAATATTCCTATCACAAGTTAGAAAAACTAATGACATCTAAGTAATGCAACAAAACATTCTCACTACATTTTCCTACTCTTACTAGAAATATTCATCAGAGAATGAGATTTTACACAATCCTCCACGCCACATGGACCGATGGAATACTGCACAGTGAAAGGTGCTCATTTCTTCCTTCTTTCCCTCACTAGAGTGGTTTTAGAGAGAGAGGCTCTAGGATGGCAAGACGGGGTGGCTCTAGGTCACCTCCTTCCAATGGTGGTGGTAAGGGGGGGGGGGGGGGGGGGGGGGGGGGGGAGCATCGTGAGACCTATTGGAAGGTCCTAGCCAGTGACGAGGGGGTGGTGGCGGCCACTCAACCTGCTCGGAACACCAGGGCTTCGACCAAATTGTTGGAGAACACATGCAAGGCTGGAGCTTGCGACTCAAGGAGCCAAATTGCAGCAAACTGTCAGGCCATCATCCACAAGGTGAGGGAGGAGGACAGCAGCTTAGATAGGAGGCTCGACCAGCCTGTTCCGCCTACCTCAACGGCTGCCAACAGTCCTGTTGAGGGAGCTCTGGCTTCTACGTTCAACCCACCTGCTGGGAAGTTCGCCTGCGGCATAACGACCCCCATCTCCAGGTCGTCCCTACCCTAAGTCGTTCGAGAACTCTCCACGACCTCTACTGGTAGCCCCACTCGAGCAGGTCTTCAGCCCCTCAGTGGGTTTTCGCAGCTCGATGGGTTCACCAATTCGCAAGCCTCAGCTTCAGGCAATGACTGTAGCTCGGATAATGGTTCGGACCAGTCGGAAGCCCACATTAGGATGACTGAGATACTCGCTCCAATTCGGACCCCAAAGATCGTTAGCTACAGGCTTCCGCCCAGCCTCAGGGATTGAACGAATAGTTGAAGGAGCTCCCTCTCTTGGATGGCATGCTCAATCAGACGGCATCCAACTCTAAAGATCACCTCTCTGATATGTCCATGCCAGAGGAAGAAGACCCATTGATTTCCGCCCAGGTCGGTATCGAGAACCCGTCCATCCCATGTAGGGATGTTATGTTTTTTGGTGTGGCCAATTCAAGAATGGAATGTGATCCCTCTAGGAAGAATAAGCTTCCCATGTGCAGGTGTGGACAAACGCAAGTTCCAGCCATCCCTATTCATGAAGCTACAGGTTGCTGCACACAAGGTGCTTGTGATAATGCCTCATTGGCTGCTGCAGCTCCAGCACAATACCAACAGACTTCCAATCATCCCTCCAAGCCTAGTGGAGGTGTTTTAAGTGGGGCATTTGTTTGGAACAAGCTCCAACATGTTCCTATTGACAAGCTAAGAAAGGAGATCTTCTTGGCCAGGATGGGCTCTCCATGGAACCAGAGCTTAGTGCGGTCAATGAGAATATCTTGCATTTGGAGAAGGCAATCATAGCAAAGTTCATTGGCAGACGTATTCCCTTCCCTTACATTTTGAGTGAGCTCAAAGAATGTGGCACCAATTTGGGGAATTCCAAGTGATCACTACGGCACCCAATTCCTTCATTTGCATATTCTAATGTATTGAAGCCCGAGGCCTTGGATTATTACAGGCAATATTATTGGGATGGACAAATGGACTCCCAACTTCTCACCAAAGTAACTTCATGGCCTCCACTTGCCTGTTTGGGTTTGACTGCCCCAACTCCCTTTGTTGTATTGGGATACCTCCAACATTACCAGCCTCGCCAACATGATCGGAGAACCACTTTGGATGGATGCTCACACAAGCACTTGGGGGAGATCTTCGTATGCGCGTATTTGTGTGAGGATTGACCTCTCACAAAAGCTTCTACCTGGGATTTGGATCAACTTACATGGAAGGTTCTTTCAACGAATCGAGTATGAAGACCTCACCAATTTATGCTACTCTTGTGGTTTCATAGGCCATAACAACCTATATACTTCCCTGGCTCGGTTTCTCCCCCACGGCCACCTCCCCCCTCAAAGCAGCCATCTACTCAGGGCCAGGCAGTGAACTCCACGGGTCCCCCACTCCCTCCCAAGGAAGTTACTCATACACAGGGCACCCACACGGAACAGCATAAGGCTTCAGACATTGCCAGAGAGGATGATCTTGGAGCATGGAATATAGTTAAACGGAAGAAAAGAAGTAACCGAAAGCCCAAGGAGCGGGCCACTCTACCACCTTATACTTCTCAGTCGATCACCTTCTCAGCTTCAAAGGAGCAACAATTAGAAGCCACCTCCCAAAGGATCCTAAATCTTTGGAAGCATCATCGTATGGCTACCTGAGCCTTTACTGCTAGGGACACGATACAACTTGGTCCTTTCCCTACCTCGCCAGTAGATTATTTCAAGATTTACAGGCGGGGACTTGGTCCCCTCAAGTGATAAATGAGTTGCCTCTTTTCTTTGGTTTGTCGTGCGTACTACAACATCGATGGTCCTCTACTAGAGCAATGGAACATCATTCAGCCCATGTGGATGTTTCTACTCTTTTACAGGTCTCTCCCCTCTAGAGTTTTTCCCTCCTGATTGTTGTTCTGCACACCACAAACCCAAGAAAGAGCTCTCCTTCTCGCTTGAGGGGGTCCTTTTGTTTCCTTTTGAGTGTCCCTTGTTTTGTAACTTTGTATGGGTTCCTCTCATTATTGTTGAATTTTCTTACCCTTTTGATTTTTTGTATCGGGAAGAATTAGTTTAGTCATGTACCTTTTCCTTTCATATTAATATATGTCATGTGCAACTTTAAAAAAAATGGAATATTGCACGAGAAAAACCACAACGAACCAATTGTTGGCATTACATCATTCATATTACAGCTTATGGGGATAGATCTATTGCGTGATAACCAAATGTACAACAGAATTTGTGGCTTTACTAACCACAAAAGAAATCAATCCCATCAAGCATATTCTGTATTTGAAAAATAACACATATTGGTAAATGTAATGCTTCATTTTTCAAGACTCATCTTAATCGTCCATGCATCAAAACTTGAAGTAAATAGGCTAGTTAAAATAGCTCAACTGGTCCACCATTTAGTTGGCCCCCTAAATGCTACTTGACCTAATTGAGCATTTGATACACAAAAATCAAATTTGAGTATAATTGTTTTATTTCGTGCAGATTAATACAAGAATTATATTAAATTTCATGCCAACGCAAAAATTACCTCCAAATATCCACACATTAGTAACGATGAACAAAATCTCATCATTTAGAAAAACGTCACGACAAGATGAGTAGAACTTCTTTGTACAGTGGTAAAAAAGAATTTAAAAGGAGATGAAAAGGAGATATTCAGGACATTGGTAGAAAATAAAAAAATAATATTAATTCAAATTCATTTAAGACTAGGCTAATATAAGAGCTTCCTAAAATTTTCAATTCATAAGCATTTATCCTGATGTATTGCATGATTTTATGGTCCACTCCTTTAATGCTGTTAATTTGTTAAGGTCTATATAGGAAACCTCTTAGGATTCAAGTATACAACAACAACAAGCCTTTATCCCACTACGTGGGGTCAGCTACTAGGATTTAAGTATGTTATTACTTAATCACATAGTTTAAATTTCATATGTTTGACGTTCACACAGTAGGAGACTTATAATTGTCATAAATAAGAGTAAATTTTCTATGAATAAATTTATGTAAATCATATGAATCAAGCAAATGATAGCATACTAACATGCCTCCCAAGGGATACCAATAAATATCTATTAGCAATCTTTGGAGGGGGCAATAATAATGACAAGTAAACCACAAACATATCATAAGATTATGCCTCTATAATAAATTGGTTTATTAATTTAGCACGCATCATTGATTTAGGTTCACATTCCAATCTTTATTATAAACTTGAATTCATATTTAGGGTTTTCAATTATAAGTTCAAGTTCATCAAGAAGATAATATTAGAGTTTGATTTTAATTTTTGTTTAGATGCAGATATGATCTTATGTTCGCTCACATTCAAGTTTAGTTTCTAATTGAGGTTTAGATCATAATAGATTTCATAAACAAATTCAATTTCAATTTCAAATTTTTTTGCCCTTGCTCAATTCAAAATTTAAGATCATTTTCAAGATTAAATTAAATTTCTTTTAAATATTCAAGTTTAGATATGAATCTCACTCAACTTCAACCTTAATACTCAATTTTTAACTCATATTCATGTATAGGCTCATGTTTATGAATAGGTTCTAACTTAAGTATAGATTCATACTCAATAGCATTAGACATTATTTAAAATTGCTCAATATGAAGCTCACTTTGAGGACCGCCTGATGGGGAAATCGGAGCTTGGAAGGTTTATCAGAGGCGTGGTCGTCGATCTACGGCCACGATTGCGCTGATGTATTTTTAACTTGTCATATGTATTTGTCTTTTATTTATTTATGTTTGAATTTGTTTTAGTTGTTTTCCCCTTTTACCCCTTAAGGGTGGTCATGTGTAAGCCCAAAGGGCGACGTCGACTTTTATTTTGAGTCCCTTGTATGAGGCTATATATAGTCCATAGTTTAAAATTGCGCAATTTTGTCCCAAATAGTCTCATTGCTTAAGCTTTTTTGGTTCTTCGTGAAGCGTACGACTCTGTGCATGTGAGGCACACCTCTGAGACTAAATTGCGCAACTCAGTGTGAGGCGCATGCCTCTTGTAACCGGGACCGACATACTTAAGTTCTAATTGAAATAAGCTATTTTCCTCCCCTCTTATTTCCGCCTACTCGAAACCGAACGGACAAAAAAGCCGCAAGCCACACGACTCGCTCCGCTTGGCCTCCCTTCCCGCCGCCTCTCCTGCCAGAGCCGCCTCACTCCGGTGATCTTGTAGTGTCCGGCCACCCTCTAGGAGAACTCCACTACCAATTTTAGATTTTTTTAAGTTCAAGGAAAGATTTTCCAAGTGAAAGAAAATCTAGCGATTTTTATTTTTTGAGATTTTTTGTTTATTTTTGCATTTGTGTACTAGAAAACATAATTAAAGCCAGGAAAAGGCAAATACGTCATTGCAGCGTGACCCTTCTTGGAAATAGTGTGCAAGTTGATGTAGGAGGCGGTAAGAAGACATCTGTGTATTTAAAATGCAATTTTTGTGATAAGGCGGCGAAGGGAGGAGTTACTCACATGAAGGAATAGTTATCCGGCTCACATAAGAATGTAGCACCTTGTGTGAATGTTCCGAATAAGGTGAAGGAGGAAATTACAGCTTATAGGAAAAAGAGTACAACGGCCAAACATTTGCAACAAAAGCAATTTGATGAAATGGTGGAACATGGTGCTTACTTTGTGAGTGAGAGAGAAAAGGGCTCATCCTCAACTATACATAATAGAGGTGCGCGGGATCCTATGGACTAGTATATGACTAATCCAGGAGAGGATAGAGGACAAGCACAGATGATGCCTGTGGCTGGTACCAGAGAGGGCTGACGTCAGGTTTGCATGGATATTGGTAGATTTTTTTTTTAGAATGTCATACCATTTAATGTTGCGACATCGCCGGCCTACTTCAATATATTGCGGTTTGTAAGGTTGTATGAGAGAGGGTTGAAGACACCTTCCATGTACGAATTGCGAACATGAATTTTGAAGGAGCTATAGAACAAAGAGTAGAGTATTGATGAGATTAAATGGACATTGAGTGAGACTGGTATTACCATTATGTCAGATGGATGGTCTGACATTAAGAGCAGGAGCTTGATTAATATCCTTGTAAATAATCCCTACGGCACGGTGTTTTTACGATCAGTTGAAGCTTCATATGAGGTTAAAAATGTTGAATTCATTTTCAATTTACTAGATGAGGTTGTTGAGAAGATTGGGGAGCAATTGGTTGTTAATGAGGTGAGTAACAATGCCAATGCATACAAAGAAGTTAGTTAGATATTGATGGAGAAGATGAATCACCTCTATTGGACCCCCTGCGTAGCACACTGTATCGATCTCATATTGGAGGAATGATTTACCTCAACACAATACCACCCTTTCTAGGGCAAAAGAAGATCACAAAGTGCATCTACAATCACTCATGGATCTTAGCCTTAATGAGAAAGTTTTCAAAGAAGGAAATCATTCGCCCTGCTACCACTAAGTTCGTTATTACATTTGTGCACTGCAAATCATTTTCAATTCATAATGCAAGTTTATTCTACAGGTTTGCCACATCTTATTTGACATTGCAGAGCTTGCTGGATGTGAGACAACCTCTTGAAGCAATGTTTACATCGACATAATGGCTTAATTCTAAGTGGGGGAAAAACCTGAGGGGAAGGAAATACGAAGGCTAATTCTAAATGATAAATTTTGGGCTAGTGTGACCTATGTCATATTGAGCACGAGACTCTTAGTACAAGTTCTACGTTTAGTGGATACCGAGAAGAAACCAGCCATGGGTTTTATATATAATGCTATCGATGAGGCAAAGGAGTTGATTGCGGATAACTTGGGAGGAGAGGAGGCAAGTTATAAAGAGATTTGGAATATCATTGATGCTCAGTGGGAGGTCCAGTTACACCATCGTCTATATGCAGCGGCGTATTTTCTCAATCTTCACTTTCAATATTCAGAGAGGAAATCCTCAAATCTGGAAGTGAAGCTTGGCTTGTATCATTGTATGGAACGGCTAATACCATACCAGGCCGTCAGGGAGCTAGCAGATTTAGAACTTGTTCTATTTCGGAACAGGGAGTGATTTTTTGGTCTGCAAGTAGCAAAATCTACTATTGCTAAACAGTCTCTAGGTATACATATTTTTGCAAAGTATTTGTACATGCACAATACTTTATTATGTTATGATTATCATTTTTATTCTTGAAAATAGTTGAATGGTGAATTCAATTTGGTTATTCCACCCCTGAGTTACAGAATTTTAATATTAGAGTTTTGGGCCTCACTTATTCTTCCTATGGGTGTGACCGAAATTGGAGTACATATAGTCAAGTGCAAATAAAGAGAAGAAATTGACTTTCAAGACTCATAATGAACTCCCTTATGTATATTATGCATAACAAGAGGTTGAGAGATAAGAAGTTGAGGTACAAGGGGTTGAAGGATGATTAGGACTTATTGGTGTGTAATGATGTGGCATCTGATAATGAGTGGTTCATAAATGATGATATAGATTTGTCATTATTAGACCTGCAGCTAGAGGATCTAAGTGTGGATGTCTTGAGGGGTGAAGTAGATCAAGTGGGTAAATCAACTAGTACGACATCACACATCCACTAGTTCTGTAGCACAACAAGTAAATAAAGGTATTCCAACACTTATTATGTGCTATTACATTATATATATATATATATATATATATTAAGTGGGCAATTAACATGACAATAATCATTCTTATTGAACATGTAAGAGAAAAGTGAGTAACATTAAAGATGATGAAGATATGACATTCATAGATACTATTGAAGAAGAAGATTCCCTTGAAGACTCATTTAGTGATGGGACATGATTTGATTTAATATGTTCTTTCTTATTTATACTTTGGAAGTTTTGATAGACTTCTATTTTGTGGCTCTATACTTTAAATTATATTATACGATGCATATATTGCATTTATTTTATTGTTTTCGACTAATTTCACTTGTGATTTAGATATTTTATTATATGATAGACTCTTACTGTTATTTACCTGCTAAAACCCTTAAATTCTCATTTACGCAATTCTTCGTCCGTGAGGCTTACGCCTCACACCGCCTCGAGGCTTACACCTCGCCTCACGGACGAAAAATTCATCGAGGCTAATTTACGCAATTTTAAGCCTTCAAATAGCCCTTATAATCTCTTTCGATGAGGAAAGAATGATTATCAAAGAAATTCCAACATCCTTATGTTGTGTGAGAGCTTGAGAGCTATAGAGAAGAAACCCTACGAGAGGGAAGCAGATCACCCACTAACCTTGGAAGCGGTGGGTTCGTGGCTCTTTACTTTCTATCTTTTCCCATCCATACCATCACCGACGGCCCTTAGCCCCTTCCCCACCCACAAACAAAACCCCACCCTAGCCCCTTAACCGCCACCCCCTTTCTTCCCCTCCCCTCTCCCCACCGA
This sequence comes from Dendrobium huoshanense, assembly GCA_016618105.1. Classification (NCBI taxonomy): domain Eukaryota; kingdom Viridiplantae; phylum Streptophyta; class Magnoliopsida; order Asparagales; family Orchidaceae; genus Dendrobium; species Dendrobium huoshanense. Next base: position 766,162 of record CM028350.1, read on the forward strand.
CGGCCCACTGCCACCACAATACCACCGGCCCTACCTTCCTCCACAAAACTGCCTCCCCCAATTTTCCCTTTCCAAAGTTGTCTCCCAAAGCCCAACTTTCCTAATTAAATCAAATTTAGATTTCAAAATACTTCCTTTCACATTAATCCTATTTTTGGAAAGGATTCCTAATTAAATCAATTAATCAAATCAGGATTGGTTGATTAATAAAAGCTTTAAATCCAAATACATTAAATCTAGACACTTGCCCTCTCTTTCTCTCTTGGCCGAAATCATCCATGCCCCATCTATTTAATTTCTTCCCAAAAGTCTCTCCCATTGGATTTAAATCAAACCCCTCTCCCTCTCTCTTGCGCTGCCCCCTCTCTTTTTTCCCTCATTAATTCTTCTCAATCATGGGGACTAGTTAAGGAAATATTTAAATTAAATACCCTCCCCAAATCTGAACCAGTTTTCTGTCCTCCCCTCTAAAAAGCTAAACCTGAATTTCCCCCAAGCTCTCACCCTTGGCCGGCCACCTCTCTCCTTCTTTTCCCCGTGAATTCTTAAGATAATCTCCTCCCTCACGAGAGGAGTCCCTAAAGGAAAGCGAAGACCTTCGTCTACTATCCTACAACCAACAAAACGATGCATGGCCGGCCCCAACCTTGATTCTGGCCTCATTTACAACGAGCAAGGAAACGTCGACATTCTTTGGTCAACCTTCTTTGACGTCAACCCGAAAGTCGACAGTTCCATCAAAGAATATTTGGATCGCATCATCTTCACACTGTTCGAAGCAATCGAAGGACAACTTGCTGGCGTTCAGTGGCAAATTATTTCCGGTACTCAACGAGGGTGAACTTCTTCCCCTATTCATTTATTTTCCAAATCCACTAATCTTGCAGGTGGTGATTCAATCACAAGGATTCGAGCCTTGTTCTCTGCCCTCCTTAGTAAATGTAGGATTTGAGATTGACTTTCTATGTTTTTGATTTTGTTGTTAATGTAGGGATTTTATTGAATAACAACTTAATTTGCATATTGTTACAACTCTAAATTATTTTAGTGATTCAAATTCGTGGTGTGTCAAAGATATGGATAGCTTCTTTAAGTAGTACAATATCTCTAAAGCTAGGAAGGTTAGTTTTGCCAAAATAAAACTCACGGGTAGGGCGAGTCAGTTTTGGTCAAATTTAGAAAGCCTTAGAGAAGCCAGAAATGAGTATCCCATCAATGATTGACCTTCCATGAAACGCGAACTTAAGCAGAAGTACTTACCTCCCTCGTACTTCCCTAGGTTATTGAATAAGTGGAGTAGGTTGAGTCAGGGAAACAAACCAGTTAAGGAGTACATTGCGTCTTTTGATGACTATCTGATTCGCTTCAAAGGGGAGGCATCTACCACCCCCGCGCAAATCATGTCTAGGTTTTATACCAGGTTGCGAGAGGATCTTCGCAACAAACTATTTGCCCAGAACGTTACTACAGTTGAGAACGTCTATAATTTAGTGCTAGATCTGGAGGAAACCCTTTCCCAGCACCCGAGTCGATCCCATAACTCTAGGCCTTCCTACAAACCCTCCTATAGTTCCACTCCTCAAACCTCCACTATCCGACCGACCCCAGCGAGTACTACCCGACCACCTATTGATCCTCCTACACCCTTATCTGATGTTAGGAAACCTCCCACCCCGGATACCTCTCGGTCCAATCCCGGAACCAAGTGCTTTCGATGGCACGAGTATGGGCATATCGCTTCTCATTGCTCCAGTCCCTATAAAGTCTCGATTATCGAGGAGATCACTGAGGAAGATTTTGAGCCCGATGTAGATCAGATCCATCAAGTGGAAGATGAGGACGAATTCTTCGAGAAGCATGATGACACTGCTGTCCTCCATTGCCTTCAGAAACTGGACACTTCTCCCATCTATCTGGTGAGATGTGCGATGTCACACTCTGCTACCACCGATGACTGGTGTAGGACTGCGATCTTTCATACCTACACAAAAATAAAAAATAAGAACTGTAAAGTCATCATGGATAGTGGTAGCTGCAACCATGTTGTCTCCTCCAGCATTGTGTCTAAGTTGGATCTGTCTGCCGTTCCTTTCCCTAACCCCTATAAGGTAGAGCGTGAGTTAACTCCAGTGCCATGAAGGTGAAGGAATGAAGTTTCATACTTATCTCCTTTGCTGACTATAAGGAGAACGTATGGTGTGATATTTTGATTATGGATGTTGAACAAATCCTTTTTGGTCATCCCTGAATTTTTTATAACGATGTCCACATATATGGGCGTTCGAACACCTGCGTGTTCAAACATGCAGGCAAAAAGATCAAGCTTTCACCATTGCAGTCCCAAGTTAAGGATGACTCCAAATCCAACCCTCTTAAGTCCAAGAAGAGACTAAACCTGGTCACCGCCAAGGTTCTGGATTCTGAGATTGCTCAAGGAGCACCCCTGTACGCCTTAGTCGGCCGTGAGACTTCCACTGAGTCCGAAAAACCAATCCCTCAGGAAGTTCAACCTATTCTTGACCAGTTTGCTGATGTCTTCCCTGATGATCTCCCGGATAAATTACCACCACTTAGAGACATTCAGCATGGCATAAATTGTCCCTGGAGCCTCCCTTCCTAACCTTCCACACACTATCGCATAAACCCCACGGAACATGCTGAACTCAAGAAACAGGCGGATGAGTTACTACAGCGAGATTTCATTAAAGAGTTTTAGTCCCTGCGTTGTGTCAGCCCTTCTTACCAATGATTAAAAAGGCGGAAGAGGCGTACGCACTGAGACGCGACTCAAGGCGAGGCGAAGCATTTGCGCGTTGAGGCTTACGCCTCGTCGGATTCGGCGGAGCGTGCGCTTATTTCGCACAGGGCGTAGGCTTCGATTCGTAACACCTCAAAGCGAAACGAGGCACCGCTTCGATTTGTCAGTATATAAACCGAGCGGTGAGAGTCGTATAAGAGTCGAGTATTAGGGTAACATACCTGCTTCTGCTTCGGGTGAGAACTGAAAGGCGAACTCCGTCGACTTCGACGACCGCAGTTCGGTCGAGTTCAAACATAACTGGAGGCGATCGAAGGTAACGAATTATTTCTTCTCTTTCTTCCCGTAATCTTCCAGTCATTTGCTTCATGTCTCGCTTCTTCTTCTCCAGCTTCCTGTAATCGACGGTTCTTTTTTCACGGCTAGGTAACGATCTTTCTTCCCGTTATTTGCTTCATGTCTCGCTTCATCAGATTGTACATGCTCGGTACCGCTCAGTACATGCTCGGTACCGAGGAGTACATGCTCGGTACACGCTCGGTACTGAGCGGTACATGCTCGGTACTGAGCAGTACATGCTCGGTACACACTCGGTATTGAGCAGTGCATGCTCGGTACTGAGCGGTACATGAGTACATGCTCGGTACACGCTCGGTATTGAGCAGTACATGCTCGGTACACGCTCGGTACTGAGCGGTACATGAGTACACGCTCGGTACCGAGTAGTACATGCTCGGCGCTGCCCCTTGACCCCGCGACCTGACCGGGCAGGTCGAACCCCGCCAGGGGGCAGCGCCCCCTTGGACCCCCGACAGACTGGTATATTTTTGTATTCATGTTATTTTATTATTGGTATTTGGTAGTATAAATAATTGTTAAAATTTATCCTATTGTTAGCATGACTAGTGGCACAAGAAGGAAAGATCCTGCATGGAAATATAGAACTCAAGTTGAAGTGTCAGGCGAAGGTGCAAAAAAGGGATATGTTTACATGAAATGTAATTTCTGTGAGAAGCGCATAACTGGTGGCGTCAAGAGATTGAAGGATCATCTAGCTTGCACTCATGTCAATGTGGGACCATGTGTAAAAGTTCCTGATGAGGTAAAGAAGGAATGTATAAATTATTTAAAGAAGTTTGCCACCACAAAGGAGGTCACACAAAGAAATATGAAAGAGATGATAGGAAACTCTTCTTACTATGGATCACAGCATGAAGGTTCCAGTACTGGAAGCCATCTAGTTTCTTCTGACCGAGGCAGTTGGGGGCTCATGGATAGATTTATGCCAAATATTGATAACGACGAAAACATAAATACTCAAGATATTCAGCCTCCTACAGCTACAAAAGAACTCAGGAATAGAGTTTGTTTGGATATCGCCAGATTCATCTATGAAAATGGGATTCCATTTAATATTGTTAGGAGTCCGTCGTGGATCAATATGTTATGATCTGTTGGAAGCTATGGAAGAGGATTACAACTTCCAAGCATGTATGAGCTGAGAACTTGGATGCTGAATGAGGAGGTCAAGACAACTTCAAAAATGGTGGATGATGTTAAGAAGACTTGGATTGAGACAGGGGTGACAATAATGTCAGATGGTTGGTCAGATATTCGACATAGAAGTATTATTAATTTTTTGGTCAACAATCCATATGGAACAATTTTTCTCAAATCAGTAGATGCTTCAAGCTTTGTAAAGGATGCACAATTATTGTTTGAAATGTTGGATGAAGTTGTGGAGGAAATGGGAGATGCTTTAGTAGTACAGGTTGTTACTGATAATGCAAGTGCATACAAAGCTGCAGGAAGAATGTTAATGGAGAAGAGGCCTCACCTTTACTGGACTCCTTGTGCTGCACATTGTATTGACTTGATGCTTGAGAGGTTGGGACAGTTGCCTCAACATAAATCAGCCATATTTAAGGCCAAATTCGTTAGTAAGATTATATACAATCATTCTTGAGTACTCGGCTTGATGAGAAAATTCACTGACAAAGAAATTATTAGACCTGCTGTTACAAGATTTGCTACTGCATATTTAGCATTGCAGAGATTCAAGGAGTTAAGACAACCTTTGGAAGCAATGTTTGCTTCTGAAGAGTGGGATAAAAGTTTATGGGCCAAAAAACAAGAAGGAAAGGAAGTTAAAAAGATTGTTATGAGAGACGATTCATTTTGGCGCAGTACAAATTATGCTTTGAAGACAACAGGACCATTAGTAAAGGTGCTTAGAATGGTTGATGGTGAGAGGGCCCCGGCTATGGGATTTATTTATGAAGCAATGAATAGGGCTAAAGAAGATATTGCAAAAGAATTGGGAGGTCAAGAAAGTGCCTACAAAGAAATATGGGATATTATAGATGAAAAGTGAGATCGACAATTACACCAACACTTACATTCTGCTGCGTACTATTTAAATCCCCAATTTCATTATGATAAGGATTTTCATGTTGACAAAGAGGTGAAAACTAGTTTGTATGCATGTATGGACAAACTCATTTCTGAAGAAAACTACCTTAAAGTAAATGATCAACTTGAGGATTTTCATTTGAAGAAGGGAATGTTTGGATTTAGAGCAGCACAAACATGCTACAAAACACGATCTCCTGGTATGTTTATAGTTTGAGTATTTATAATTTTAATGTTAATATTTATGTTCAAGTCTTCTACTTCAACCAATATTCATAAAATACTATGTTTGTCTTCATGTAGAACGTTGGTGGGCTCAGTTTAGAGATGATGTTCCTGAATTAAAAGCTTTTGAAGTTAAAGTTCTTAGCCTAACGTGTTCGGCTTCTGCATGCGAGCGTAATTGGAGCATTTTCAATCAAATTCATACAAAGAGGAGAAATCGATTGGCGGCAGATCGAATGAACAAACTAGTTTATGTTATGTTTAACAAAAATTTAAAAGATAGATATCTCAAATTGCATAATCAAGAAAATATTGAGAATGAAATTGATCATTTGCTTGTTGATGAGTTACAATCTGATGATGAATGGGTTACTCCTAAGAATGCTGATGTTTCTGAAGTTGAAGTAGAAGGAGAAACTCATGTCAATGAAGAAGATAATGAAGCAACTGCCCAAGTATATAAAAGAAAGAAACAAAGTGAGATTGAAGCTTCAAAAAAATTCAAAGGTATTTTTAAATATAATGAATTATTTTGTATGTTACAATTGTTTCATTTTATAGCTAATGAAATATTAACTGATATAGGAGATAAAGGAAAAAATATTATAGATGAAGAAGAGTTTGATGATGACTTTGACATTAATTATGAAGATTTTTCTGAAGACAATCAAAGTGATGACGAGCCTGCTTTGGGTCTTGATCCTAAGGGGATGTTTTATTTTTAAGTGAGTTTATTTTAAATCTTGTATTTCGGTAATATTATCTTAAAACAAATCTTCAAATTCATAGTTGACATAATATTTTGTTATTTTTTGTCATTATTTATAATTTTAAATTAATTTATTTTAATCGTTTTGAGGCTTATGCCTCGATCCGCCTCGAGGCTTACGCCTCGCCTCGTTTAGAAAAAACGCCTCGATTCCCGATTTCGCCTTTTAAAACCTTGCTTCTTACTCCTAACAATGACGGAGTCGAGCTTTTTCCCACACCGGGAAAATGATAAGGACATCGGAGCTTGGAAGGTTTATCAGAGGAGTGGCCGTCGATCTACGGCCACGATCGTGCCGATTGTTGACTGTAACTGCTTCAAAAAAAAAAAAAAAGACTCAACCGCTCATTCCACCGACATACCCAAACGATCGGACACATCGGTTCAACCACCGCCTCACTCACGAAATAAAACAAACACCTCCTCTCATTCGGTTCTCCCTCATACGCACACACACGCTCTCAGAACGAAACGGGAAGAAAGAACCGCACAGAGAGAAAGAAAAGAGAGATCCGAAACTGACCTGCGGCTCTCCGTCGACATACGATCCCTCTACATCGTCGAAGTCCATCCAAATCCATCGAACAGCCCGATCCCGCCGTGCCCTAGCCTCACTGAACTGACGCTGTTCCCTCTGCATCCGGCCAAGTCGACGCCGCCTCCACCTTCGCCGGACCCGCCGACACCGACCAAGCCGCCGACGAGCCTATCCGACGCCGCTTCCGTGCGTGACCCCGAGCCCGATCAGCCTTCTTCCGATTTTGCTCTTCCCGATTCTTTCTCCTCTGTTATATATATATATATATATATATATATATATATATATATATATATATATATATATATATATATATATATATATATATATATATATATATATATATATATATATATATATATATATATATATATATATATATATATAATGCAAAAAAAAAAAAAAAAGAAGAGTGGAGAAATAATTTTTGAAACAGGTGTCGAAGACCCCGGCCGTCGTACCTTAGGTCCGACCGGGATGGTTTTAAAATTTGAAGACCCCGGCCGTCGCATCTTAGATCCGGCCGGGATGGTTCCAAATTGAAGACCTCACGCAGTCGATCTTTGATCCTGGTGGGATGGTTTAAAATTAAAGACCTCGTGCCGTCGATCTTTGATCCGGGCGGGAAGAACTACGGCAGTGCCGTCCCGATTTCTCCCTCGGTGGGGAGGAGACGCCGGGAGGCTGCCGAAATTCTTATTGAACAATACGGGACTTGGACAAAAAAAAATGAAATGAAAATTGATTTAAACATAATTTAAACATGAAATCAATTTTGAAATTAAATTTGAGCGAATAATGTTGGACTTAAACTCGAATTGGGCTCATATATGAAATTAATTTGAAATTTCATAATTCAAATTTAAAATCAATTCTAAATTAAATTCGATCAAATGATATTGAACTTGGACTCAAATTCAAACTCGAATCATACTTGCACTCAACATGATTTAGTATCACCCTTATAATGAATAATATGCCTTCCTCCAATTTCATTTTTTGGTGTGCCCTTATATTTGGTAGTGAAATGCCTAGAGGAATCAAAGGCATCCAAGTCAATCAACTTCAAATTTACAACTCAAATATTGATATCAACTTTAAAACCATGAGAGGTCATGTTGGTTTTATAAAAAAAAATTATTAATCTCTGATGTAGTGTTGCAGTCTATCAGAACTGTAATTAACTTTGACAAACCCAACGCCACCGGATCCGCAACATGTTTGCAAGCGGACAGAAGGCGTTCGTAGGTCCTTAAATGAAATTCCGGGCTATTGTTAAATAAAATCACTTGATTAAATGGGTCATATTTAAATATTTTAAAACGCCCCTTATGTATTAAATACGATCCCTTAAATCAAATACACCCTGCATGTAAGCATAAACACCAATGACCGAGAATGCTGCGCAGGGTCAAATGCAACAACCCGCATGTGCTCCGATCATCAAATATAAATGTCAAATCCAACGATCCGAGAATGCTGCGCGGGTTAAATATTCAAGTTTCATCCTCCTCCTGTAAAGGACTGGAGTTGACACGACTTGAATAACAAAATGTATCCCAAAATCCTACGAAAATACAAGTGACCTCAATGTCACCCCGATGATGGCCGTGTTGATCGAAAATCTCAATCGGAGGGGTCAAATTTCAAATGTCAAATTTCAAATCTCAAATCTCAAATGTTAAATTTCAAATCTCAAATCTCAAATTTCAAATATCAAATGTCAAATTCCAAATCTCAAATCCAATCAAATCTCTGAAATAAAATCTATCATCTAAAAAACACAAAACTAAAAATCATCCACCTCCCGCAACCGTTTGTCGGGGGTGATAAATTTGAAATTAACCTCAGCTCACAAAGAGCGAATGCATGTCGGGTGTATCACTTTGATTCATCCTCAAATAGTCTCTTGCCAATAGGGATGTGGCACGTGCCCTCTGATCGGGTGGTTTTGCCGCAAAATGGCACCATTATATTACGATCACGGCCAAAGCCCGTATGTTCCCTAAAGGCGTCAAACCCTTGAGCGATGGATCATAGGGTATATCCAATAGGCATAAATCCCTCTGTTAGCTAAGGTGGATTCAGATATATCCCCTTAGACAAATACCAACCCAGGTCTACAAGGTATTCTTGGACGAAGCAACCCATGGCTGCCGACAAGGTGCCTTCTGTCAGGTTGGGTCGACTACCTCCTCTGACTAAGTAGACCAGGGATCATGACATCCCGGGACGACGGAACCATGGGATCTTGATCGGGCTTGTCTTCATTCCCCCCACCACTAGTTTTAAGTTTATGGTGATAAATTCTAAACTCTAAATTCCAAATTCCAAATTTCCAATTTTTTAAATTCAAAATTTAAACCCTAAATTATTGCTATTATACGATAGGTTTATAACCTATTTGACCTCTTTTATGACTAGCCTTAATCGAAAGTTCTCTCCTATTATTGGGAGGGGTAATTAACTATAGGGGCTTGCGCCTATAGGAAACCAGAACTCATATCAAAAAGTCTCACCAAATGAGGGCGAAATCTCTGGGTAGTGTCTTATCTACAAACCCAATCTGCCTTCTGAAAATTCTCCCGGGATCACACATCCCTAAAATTGGAATTTTTCGGAGCCCACAGATTTCTGGCGACTCCGCTGGGGATTGGTTTCTCTTTCCATCTTTGGCTAGTCATTTAAATGCTATAGTAGCAGCTAAAATACTATGCTCTATACGGTGAACATTAGGATGCGACATTTGATCCTTATGTTCAAAGATCCATCACTGAAAGGTCCCGATGGAGCTAAAAGCTACCATATATTATGATGGTAGAGTAAAGAAAGAATCAAGATATGTATGGTGAGCATCAGGGTGTGACACTTGGATATATATTCAAGAATCCACCGCTGAAAGGTCCCGACATAAGTGAAAATAAATATAGAGACCCACATCTCTAGAAATTTTTTTCAAAGAATGGTGTGACATCTAGTGTGTACTCCTAGAGATCCACCATTAAAGAAATTCATCAAAAGTTGATCTTAAAGATGGTCCCTATAAAAAAAATGTTCTTGATGGTCGACATTTTGAAGAATCCTTCAAGAAATCCCATCACTTTCTAAATATATCATCTCAGACTGAAGAAGATTATTGCTCGACTTCACCAGTGACGTTCTTCTCAAAGAGCAAGCGGAGAAAATGAAAGAGATTCTCTGTGAATTCAGGGATTACTTTGCATGGGCATATACGAAGATGTCTAGCTTATCCCCTGATGTGGCGATTCACAGATTAGTCATCAAACTAGATGTCATACCTGTCAAGCAAGCTTCAAGGAGAATGAGATTGGAGATAGAAGAACAGATGATTGTCGAAACCAAGAATGCTCATTTAAGAATGGAAGAGTTTGACGCACTTGATGAACTCAGGTTAGAAGCTCAAAAAAAAAAAAAAAAAAAAAAAAAAAATCTAGAAATCTATCGTGGAAGAATGACAAAATCATTCGATCAGATGGTGCGTCCTTCGACATTTCAAGAAGGAGAATTGGTCTTGGTGTTGAGAAGATCAATCATCTCACAAAAAAAATTGGTGACAAATTCGTATCCAATTGAGAGGGCCCCCTTTATTATCGAGGAGGTATTTCAAAGATGAGCTTATAAGTTATTCGACCTGGAGGGTCAGAGACCTATGATCGTCGATCAACGGTCGATATCTAAAAAAAATACTACGCATAAAATTGCCAAAAAAAAAAAAAAATGCTATGTATTTCATACACATTTATGTGCGATACATTCATATTTTGAAATTCTCTTGTATAGCAAGAATGCATTTCAAAATCCCCCATCAAACTAGGGGCATTTTAAATATTTATTCGGGTCGACATCGCGCCGCATGCCGAGATCCTCGAATAAATATTTAAAATTTTAAAATACAAAGCCTATCCAAAATCTCTTTATGAGACAGGGGGCATTTAAATATTTATTCGGGTCGACATCGCACCGTATGCCGAGATCCCCGAATAAATATTTAAAATTATCAATATAGTTATTCTTTCATGCTAAAGAATATAATAATTTTTTTTTTTCAAAGTGTATGTGGGTGATTTTTTTAAAAGTTCGTGACTTCATTCCTTCGAGTGTACCAAACTTTTAAAAGTCAAGAAATAAACTTTTGTGATTATGCACTTCAACAAATTGAGCTGAAGAAGCTTGAAGTCTTCCAACAGCCTGATGCTTAAGGTTCGGATGGGTGTAAAAGGTCGGATCCAACACGCCCAAATATGGCTGGATCGCTGGCAGCTCCTTCTACTCAACAAGCCATAAGTAAGGCCGTAGTAGCGGAATCCCCATTTCGTCAATCCGTTAGTAAGGACTGCATAAAGAATGAAGACAAATTTGACTCGACAAGTTCAAGTGATCGTAGTCTACGAAATTCTCCCAAATGACTAGAGAATCAAAGTTCCAGTGGAAAGAAAGAATATCGAGCAAACTACCAAATATGTGTAGGCTCCAAATCTTCAACCACAAAGGAGAACTTCAAATCTACCAACTTCAGTGAAGTTAGCATTGGGAAGCGCATTTCTTAAGTCTGAAACCTGAATGGGTGTAAAAGGTCGGATCCAACAAGCCCAAATATGGCCGGATCGCTGACAGCTCCGTTTACTCAACAAGCCATAAAATAGGCCGTAGTAGAGGAACCCCCATCCTAGCAACAAGAGGACAAAGAGCTATCAAATTCTAGCTCTCCTGATCTGATGAACTCAAGTGATTCAGATTAAAGTCTTCTCAAGTGGTTAAGGATCAAGATACTACTTACGTTCGGTACTATCAACTGAATCTAGAACCTGCAAATTCTTCAACAATTCGTAAAGCACAAAGCTTTGATCGAATGAATTTTTCTTCAACAAGTCCGTAAAAGCACAAAGCAAAGGACCGAAGAAAATTATCCCAAAGTTCGCATAAAGTCCGAGGCTGAACTAAGTGGATTCTGTCATCAACAAGTCTGTTATGCACAAAGCTCTGGACCGATGACTTTTCGCCACCGACCTAATGCAAACCTAAAGGGTTTAGGTCTCCGGCATCTACTCCTTCATCAAGCCTGCAAAAGCTAGAAGCAAAATGCAGAAGGTATAAATCTCCTGACAAGTCAGTAAAGACAAATCAGATAATTCTTCATCAAATGTCCATAACACAAAGCACATGGCAGAAGAACCAAAATCTCAATATTCAAGTTAAAGCTATGAAAAGAAACATCCTGAATGACATCCTTGGTGCTGAGAAGATAATTATTTCACACCAAAGAATTGGTGGTAAATTTGAACCAAATTGGGAAGGCCCTTTGTTATCGAAAAGGTGTACCAGGGAGGAGCCTATCAACTCATCGATTTGGAAGGTCGGTGACTTATACCCCTGATCAATGGGAGATATCTGAAGAAATATTATTCTTAAGAAAAGTAAGCTGAAGATCATTCCCTTGTAAAGGGAAAGAATATTTCTAAGATATCTTAACAAATTCACCACAAGATAGGTGCCAAAAATCTGATGATGGATGAAATTTTCCCTTCAAGGCAGGGGGCATTTTAAATATTTATTTGGGTTGTCTTCGAACCCCAACTAAATATTTAAAATCATTCATGAAGCTACCATTGCATAAATATAGGGCAGAAGCTAGTGCCTTCAAGCAAGTAAATACATGATCATTGCAAAGATTGAAGATTCTTCTTCAAATTTGTTAAGATTTTGAAATTCAGAATGAGGAGATATTTTGATCTGACAACTTCAACAAATCAAATTTGATAAGTATGAACTGTTATAGTACAAGTCCAGTGCTCAAACAGATTTAATATCAGTCTCAACAAGCCTATATGCGGCCGAGCCACTGATAGCTTTACCTACTCAACAAGCCGTTCTAAGAGGTCGTAGTAGGAAAGCTCCTGTTTTGTTAGCCCGACGACAAATACTATCAAGTTTAATATTTGTCAACTTTAACAAATCAAAGCAGTTCAGATTCAGAAGATTTTCTCAACTAACAAATGGAATGAGGCAAAATTCAGAAAAATCTCAATCAACTCAAAGGCACCAAGCCACAATAAAAACTCCTATCAAATTTGAAAGCATTATCCTTCAATAAATCTATAAAGCACAAAGCTAAGATCGAAGGAGCTTCATTTCTTCAATATGTCCGACAAAGCACAAAGCTCAGGATCAAAGAAAGTTATCCCGCAGTTCTTATAAAGCTATAGGCCGAACAAAAGGAATATTGTCATCATCAAAGTCTGCCATGCAAAAAGTTCTGGACAGATGACTATTTGTCACTAACCTAATACAAATCTAAAGTGTATAGGTTGCTGGTATGGATTCTTCATCAAACCCATGAAAGCACAAAGCTAGGGTAGAAGAAATGTTAATTCCTGAAAAATTTGGAAGATAAATCAGGGAAAAATAAAAGACCCTCTATATGACATCTAAAATTTAGTTTTAGAAATCTGTAGGGTCAACCAGTTTACAACAAACATGATCTGCTATAGAGCGCATATCATATTTGTTGGGGGGCATTTGTTGACTGTAACTGCTTCAAAAAAAAAAAAAAAAAAGACTCAACCGCTCATTCCACCGACATACCCAAACGATCGGACACATCGGTTCAACCACCGCCTCACTCACGAAATAAAACAAACACCTCCTCTCATTCGGTTCTCCCTCATACGCACACACACGCTCTCAGAACGAAACGGGAAGAAAGAACCGCACAGAGAGAAAGAAAAGAGAGATCCGAAACTGACCTGCGGCTCTCCGTCGACATACGATCCCTCTACATCGTCGAAGTCCATCCAAATCCATCGAACAGCCCGATCCCGCCGTGCCCTAGCCTCACTGAACTGACGCTGTTCCCTCTGCATCCGGCCAAGTCGACGCCGCCTCCACCTTCGCCGGACCCGCCGACACCGACCAAGCCGCCGACGAGCCTATCCGACGCCGCTTCCGTGCGTGACCCCGAGCCCGATCGGCCTTCTTCCGATTTTGCTCTTCCGGATTCCCTCTCCTCTGTTATATATATATATATATAATGCAAAAAAAAAAAAAGAGAATGGAGAAATAATTTTTGAAACAGGTGTCGAAGACCCCGGCCGTCGTACCTTAGGTCCGACCGGGATGGTTTTAAAATTTGAAGACCCCGGCCGTCGCATCTTAGATCCGGCCGGGATGGTTCCAAATTGAAGACCTCACGCAGTCGATCTTTGATCCTGGTGGGATGGTATTGAACTTGGACTCAAATTCAAATTCAAATTCAAATTTAAAATCAATTCTAAATTAAATTCGATCAAATGATATTGAACTTGGACTCAAATTCAAACTCGAATCATACTTGCACTCAACATGATTTAGTATCACCCTTATAATGAATAATATGCCTTCCTCCAATTTCATTTTTTGGTGTGCCCTTATATTTGGTAGTGAAATGCCTAGAGGAATCAAAGGCATCCAAGTCAATCAACTTCAAATTTACAACTCAAATATTGATATCAACTTTAAAACCATGAGAGGTCATGTTGGTTTTATAAAAAAAAATTATTAATCTCTGATGTAGTGTTGCAGTCTATCAGAACTGTAATTAACTTTGACAAACCCAACGCCACCGGATCCGCAACATGTTTGCAAGCGGACAGAAGGCGTTCGTAGGTCCTTAAATGAAATTCCGGGCTATTGTTAAATAAAATCACTTGATTAAATGGGTCATATTTAAATATTTTAAAACGCCCCTTATGTATTAAATACGATCCCTTAAATCAAATACACCCTGCATGTGCTCCGGTTAATATGTTAAAAGCATAAACACTAATGACCGAGAATGTTGCGCAGGGTCAAATGCAACAACCGCATGTGCTCCGATCATCAAATATAAATGTCAAATCCAACGATCCGAGAATGCTGCGCGGGTTAAATATTCAAGTTTCATCCTCCTCCTGTAAAGGACTGGAGTTGACACGACTTGAATAACAAAATGTATCCCAAAATCCTACGAAAATACAAGTGACCTCAATGTCACCCCGATGATGGCCATGTTGATCGAAAATCTCAACCGGAGGGGTCAAATTTCAAATGTCAAATTTCAAATCTCAAATCTCAAATGTTAAATTTCAAATCTCAAATCTCAAATTTCAAATATCAAATGTCAAATCCCAAATCTCAAATCCAATCAAATCTCTGAAATAAAATCTATCATCTAAAAAACTCAAAACTAAAAATCATCCACCTCCCGCAACCGTTTGTCGGGGGTGATAAATTTGAAATTAACCTCAGCTCACAAAGAGCGGATGCATGTCGGGTGTATCACTTTGATTCATCCTCAAATAGTCTCTTGCCAATAGGGATGTGGCACGTGCCCTCTGATCGGGTGGTTTTGCCGCAAAATGGCACCATTATATTACGATCACGGCCAAAGCCCGTATGTTCCCTAAAGGCGTCAAACCCTTGAGCGATGGATCATAGGGTATATCCAATAGGCATAAATCCCTCTGTTAGCTAAGGCGGATTCAGATATATCCCCTTAGACAAATACCAACCCAGGTCTACAAGGTATTCTTGGACGAAGCAACCCATGGCTGCCGACAAGGTGCCTTCTGTCAGGTTGGGTCGACTACCTCCTCTGACTAAGTAGACCAGGGATCATGACATCCCGGGACGACGGAACCATGGGATCTTGATCGGGCTTGTCTTCATTCCCCCCACCACTAGTTTTAAGTTTATGGTGATAAATTCTAAACTCTAAATTCCAAATTCCAAATTTCCAATTTTTTAAATTCAAAATTTAAACCCTAAATTATTGCTATTATACGATAGGTTTATAACCTATTTGACCTCTTTTATGACTAGCCTTAATCGAAAGTTCTCTCCTATTATTGGGAGGGGTAATTAACTATAGGGGCTTGCGCCTATAGGAAACCATAACTCATATCAAAAAGTCCTCACCAAATGAGGGCGAAATCTCTGGGTAGTGTCTTATCTACAAACCCAATCTGCCTTCTGAAAATTCTCCCGGGATCACACATCCCTAAAATTGGAATTTTTCGGAGCCCACACCGATGTATTCTTAAGTTCTCATATATATTTGTCTTTTATTTATTTATGATTGAATTTGTTTTAGTTCTTTTTTTTTTACCCCTTAAGGGTGGCCATGTGTAAGACCAAAAGGCGATGTCGTCTTTTATTTTGAGTCCCTTGTATGAGGCTATATATAGCCTTTACGTTCTCTTTTGATGATGAATTAATGATTACCAAAACAATTCCTGCTTGTGAGAACTTGAGAGCTATTGAGAAGAAACCCTAGGAAAGGGAAGCAGATCACCCACCAACCTTAGAAGCATTCGGGTTCGTGGCTCTTTATTTTCTATCTTTTCCCCTCCACTTCATCACCGACCGCCCTTAGCCCCTTCCCCACCCACAACCGAAACCCCACTCAAGCCCCTTAACCACCGCCCCCTTTCTTCCCCTCCTCTGTCCCCACCGACGGCCCCACCGCTACCACAATACCATCGGCCCTACCTTCCACCACCAAACCGCCGCCCCCAATTTTCCCTTTCCAAAGTCATCTCCCAAAGCCCCACTTTCCTTATTTAGCTCAACCTAATTTTGGAAATAATTTGAATTTCAAATAAATCAAATTTGGATTTCAAAATCTTATCTTTGTCATTAATCCTATTTTTGGAAAGGGCTCCTAATTAAATCAATTAATCAAATCAGGATTGATTGATTAATTAAAGCTTCAAATCCAAATACAATGAATTTAGACACTTGCCCTCTCTTTCTCTCTTGGACAAAATCCTCCATGCCCCACCTATTTAATTTCTTCCCAAAAGAAAGTCTCTCCCATTGGATTTAAAACAAACCCCTCTCCCTCTCTCTTGCGCGTTGCCCGCTCTCTCTTTTCTCCCTCATTAATTCTTCTCAATCAAGGGGACTAGTTAAGGAAATATTTGAATTCAATCACCTCCCCAAATCTGAACTTATTTTCTCTCCTCCTCTCTTCTAAAAATCTGAACCTAATTTTCTCCCAAGCACTCACCCTTGAAAGGCCACCTCTCTCCTTCTTCCCTCGTGAAGTCTTGAGATAATCTACTATCCTACAACCAACGAAACGATGCATGACCGACCCCAACCTTGATTCCAGCTTCGTTTACAACAAGCAAGAAAACGACGACATTCTCCGATAAACCTTCTTTGACGTTAACCCGGAAGTCAACAGCTCCGTCGAAGAATATTTGGATCGCATCATCTTCACAATGTCCAAAGCAATCGAAGAATAACTTGCCGGTGTTCAGTGGCAAATTATTTTCGGTACTCAACGAGGGTGAACTTCTTCCCCTATTCATTTATTTTCCAAATCCACTAATCTTGAAGGTTGTGATTCAATCACAAGTATTTGTGCCTTGCTCTCTGCCCTCCCTTAGTAAACATAGGATTTGAGTTGACTTTCTATGTTTCTGATTTCGTTGTTAACGTAGTGATTTTATTGAGTAACTATTTAATTTGCATGTTATTGAAACTCTAAATTATTTTAGTGATTCAAATTCGTGATATGTGATTTGGCCTAAGCGCAATTACCTCTTTTTTTTTCTATCGTCATTTTAGTGGCTAAGAGTCATAACTGTTATTTGTTCTTATTCAAAATGTGCAAGCTCTTATCGTATTCATTGAAATCATATTTAGTTCTACATCACCCCCTCGATGCAATTCTTGTAAAAATACATCAAAGCTTACACCTCAAGTTTTTTTAACTAGGCTTGCATCTTAGTTTGGTTGAGACCAACCTTTAGGCGTATGCCTTACTAAGCTGAAGCGTACACCTCACCCTATTTATATATTTTTTATTAAAGCTTACCAAAATCTTAAACTAAAGCCCCAAACAAATCAAGCCTTCATACAACCCCGAGCCACAGTGACTTTCTCTCAACTACCTCAACCTCTAGCCCATCGCCTTTGCCATAGCGACGATCGTCATAGTCGCCGTTGGTGATCAATAGAAAGCCACACACCACCACCACCTCTAAAAATTTTGGAGTATTAATTTCATCTTTATGTTGATAAAATATATTTTTATAAGAGGAAGATGACTAAAATAAATGAAGAATAAGCAGATTATCAGCATAACTCCATTAGATGAGTCAGGGGAGAGAATAAATTATTATGAAGATAACTCAAATAAAAACCCCCTCGGTGATGATAGTGGAGATAATATACATGTTCCTAAAAAGTCCAATTTATATACACTAAAAGAAACCTAGAAAAACTACTACCCGCTAAGGTCAATATAAACTACCACATATATGAGTTATTGCCAATTATTTCAACTTTCTTTAGGAATTAAATATAGATGAAAGGAACTTGGCAAGAATAAATTTGGAATTGAACTTGATGTTGAATGAAATTTTTATACAATTCCTATATTAATATTATTTAGATATTATAATATTTAAATTTCAATTATATTTCACGCAATTTATTACTTATCACTTTACGTCTTGTGCAATTTTTTATTTCAAATGTATGTCAATTTGTTAATTTATGTTCAATAGAAAATTAATGTCATCATTTAATATATTATTTAGGTATTATATAAAAAAATCACTTTTAACCTTTATTTCACTTTATACAATTTTTTTTATTTGGAGGATTTTACGCCTTGCCTCACAAACAAAAAATGCCTCAATATCCAATTACGCAATTTCAAACCTTGGCATTATATATAGATTCATATTGTAACATTTAAATCATCTTTTACATCTAATACATCATCAAATGCATATTCATAAACAATAGCATATTCAATAAAATCATATTTAATTATGCATAACTCTTAGGTGGTGTATGTTTGGCAGGTTTTAGAGTAATAATTTCTCTTTGAAGAAATTAACCATAGATAAGTAGTCCTAATAGAATGATTGTAATATGCCTCAATATTTAAAAACCTACCTAAAACATCATGTATTATTTTTTATGCATTGTAGCTCAATTTAGTCCTAATCTCTCACCTAAAAGCTTTAATAAACAAATAATGGTAGCAAATTGTCTCGAAGCACATAATGCTTAGGTAGAAGACATGTAAACGTTACATAATATTATAACACATCATACTCAACTTGTTAAAAATACTTAAATTGTTCATCATTTGGGTTCTATAAAGTCATAATGGCACAATTGCTCTTTATAATTATATTTTATATCAATCCATATGAATATCATTTCACATGCAACATTGTGCCAATCAAACTGAGCACATCCCACTAATTACATTTTAGTTTTTTCATTTTTTTTTAAAATTAAACAAATGATAACTTTCAAAGAAATATTCCAAATTATTCATCCAATTTAAAATTATATAAGCTTATACCTCCCTTCAAATCTAGGAATATAATTTTGAATATCACAAAGATTATGTCGTATTTTCTAAAATTATAACTTACACAATCTCAATTAAATTGCATCATTTATTATTAGTTTAGATTGACCAATTATTATATCCAACTTATGACATGATGATGCAACCATAAGATATAATATTTCATCAAATGCAGGGCGTTTTAGGGTCCATAGTTTCACTAATGCAAACCTTGGATGGGATGCACCAACAAAAAACACAAAAGATCAAAATTTGCAATCCAACAACTCTCAGTTAGGAGAAATACTTGACCAAATTTAAAGCGCATTCAAAAAGATGTAAACTGGCTTCAAATGATTATTTGAATGCCTAAATCTAAAATTAAGCAAGCATATATGAGGCAGACTCTTAACTCAATATGATCAAATGAAGACTTACAGTGTAACTAAAAATCTTCTACATCTACCTTCGTCATTATTAGTAATCTTAGCCCAACTATCCAGTGTCAACATTAAAAAGGATAGTTGTGCATTACAGTCTTTTCAACAAGAACAGATTTTATTTTGCATGATTCTTCAATCAGCGTATGCTTGACAAGCTTTAAAGGGCTTCTTGTTGTGTATTTAGGGACTTTAATTAGAAGTGATATTTTAACGGAATAATTGTAATATGCTTAAATATTTAAGATTTAGATATATGCTTTAATATTTATTTTTGTGAATTGTAGTTTATTTCTTTCTTAACACTCACATTTCTACTAATTAGATGATAATAGAAACTTAGTCAAGAAAATGTTAGCCATAAAGAGTGTACACCTTGTATAAAATTCAATCCATATTCACCTTGTTTAGAATGCTTAGGTTCTCCATGTAGCTAACCTAAATTCTCTAAATCGCAAAAATTACTCTTTATGATAAGATTTCATATCAGTTCATGATGATTTTATTTCACTTGCAAAACTATGCCAAAAAGATTGAGCATGTCCCACTGGTCTCATTTTGGTCATTTAAACTTTCGAAATCAAACAAATAATAATGCTCAAAGATATCTTCCAAATTATTCACCTAATTTGAAATTTCTCTTAGCCAGTACAACCATTCAAATGTAGAAATATAATTTTGAACCTCACAAGGCTACATTGTATTTTTTTAAACCCATAGCATAATCGGTGTCATTTAAATTGCATTGCTAATTATTATTTTAGATTTACCCAATTATCATGTCCTTTTAAATGACATAACGATGCAATCATCTGATGCAGGATATTTTATGATTTGTTGTTTCACCAATACAAATGGAGGATAAAAAGCAAAAAACAAACACACGAAATGTCAATATTAGCTGTCCACCAACTCTTAGATATATAAAAAACTTTATTTCTTTTTATGGAAAACAAAAAATGCATTCAATTAGCTTTATAAGATAACTTTAAAATCGACTAAATCTGAATTTAAGAAAAAATTTGTGATTGAAACAAAACCACATAATAACTAGGAATTTTGATGCAATTATCGCAAAATTACATAAAAGCTAGGTGTTTCTTCCAAAATACCACAAGATGACAAAATACAACAATTTAATGAACACAACTTAACTTTTATAATAGAAAGACGATGCTTACAAACTTATACCATAAAAAAAAAATAAAACACCTAAAGCTGCTTTCGTTCTTCAAGAAGAAAGATACAAATAAGGTGGTCACTTGCGGAGATAAGAAACCCGAGACAAAATCGAAGAGAGAACAAGCTCGCAAGCTTTCCGAAGAAGAAGAGAAATGGAACAAGCTCGCAAGCTTTTCCAAGAAGAAAAAACCCTCAGGTTTTAGTTCCAAAAATCATTCATTAAATCTCTCTCTTTTTTTATTCTTCAAAACACCCAAATATATATAGATGAAAAGAGGTAACTAAACAGCCCAAAACACATCCACCCAACCAATAAGAATAGGGACAACAGAAGGCCAGCAGGCGGTCCAGGAGCAGCAGCCGAAGGGCCACAAGGGGAACCGGAACAGGCAGCCACGGGATGACAGGAACGGATGCACAAAGAGAACCGGAACAAGCATCCAAGGGGAGAGGAGAAGTCAGCCACGGGACAGGAGCAATTGGAGAAACCGAAAGGCCAAACACGGGACAGGAGCCTTCTAGAATTCTAGACAGCTGCTATGTGGGTATCAATTCCTGAAACAGCTGGTATTGGACTCAAAACTTTGGGCTGGATATGTATGTCAACGGCAGGCGGCTATCTTGGGATAATATGGAAAGAAAACAGCAAGTACTAATTATCAAAGAAGTAGCAACAATCATTACTAATGGCAAGGGAAGCATAGGGACAGCAGTTAGCAAAATTTGGGAATAGCATTTACGTCAAAATGGCTTGTGGATTTATAGTAAGGGTCAATTAAGAGAGACACGACAGTTGTAATTGAGTGGGAATGGGCAGGGAATTAAGTGGGGTGAGCACATAAGGAAGGAAGGAGAAGGGGCGGGGAGGTTTTGTGGTGTGTGTGTGTGGGGGGGGGGTAGCCACCACTAATTGATGGGAGCTGATTTCGGGCCTTAGAGGAGTTGCCAATTAAAGCATACTGGATAAGGAAAGAGGAATTAATTTAGATTTTCAATCAATACTCAGATTTACTGATTGACATACCTTTCCAAATATAACAACAATTTAGGAATGGACTTTAATGCATTTAGGAGAATTCGAATTTGAATTCAGATTTTCCAAAATTAACACTAGGCTAATTTAGGAAGGGGAATTGATGAGGATTTCCAATTAATATTCTGATGGATTGATTGGGATATCTTTCCAAATATAACCCAAAAATTTTAGAAAGGGATTTCAAGGCTTTAGGAGAATTCAAATTTGAATTTCAGATTTTTCAAAAATTAACACTAGACTAATTTAGGAAGAGGAATTAATTGGGATCTCCAATTAATATTCAAGATTATTGATTGGTGATGCAGGCAAAAATTAGGAGAAATCCTAATTTTTACAAGCAAAATACAATGACCTTCCTAGGATAAGGAAAAGACACAAAAATACTCAAAAAGACACAAATTAGACAAATTACAACAAAAACAAACTTTAATATTATAAACGACGCTTACAAACTTTGACGACATAAAGACAACTTAAACACGTAAAGTTGCAATTCCATCATTTGAGAAGGACACATGTGGGGTGATCACTTGCGTAGAGAATAAGGGGATTAGAAGCCAAGACGAAAAAGGAATAACTCGCAAGTTGTCCTAGAGGGAGAGGAGAAGGGAATACATAGCTCGCTAGCTATCAAACAAAACCCGCAGGTTTTCTTCCAAAAATAACTCACATATCATCCTCTTTTAACATCCCAAAACACCTCCTATTTATAGAAGAAAAAGGCAGCTAGATAGCCACCTAAAACTACTAAATAATCCCATTAAATCATGGAATATAGAAGGCCAAAAGACAGCAAAACAGCTGCAGGAATTCTGCACAAAAAACAGAGAAAAGCTCATGGAAATCCCCCCAAACAGTCACGGGAATCCAGACAGCAAGGGACCCGAAAAATCTGCACAGGAGACAAAGCAACAGCCCACGGGAAACCAGCCAGCAAGGGACCCGAAAAGTCAGCACAGGAGACAAAGAGGCAAGACACGGGAAACTAACCAGCAAGGGAAAACCGAGAAGGCAAAGAGAGGGGAAGAGGCACAAGTCCACTCCAATAAACTCCTCAATAATGAGCTTGAAATAAAAGCATGCCTTTTTGATTTAATGAGCTAGGAAGTGCTTTTAATCTCCAATCATTGAGCTAAACTTCAGCTCCAATATTTATGAGCTAACACCAAATAGAATACAGCATTTTGAGCTCAACACCAAGCTACCAACGCCCACCCGAGAACAGCAACCTCACCAAACCGAAATCAGCAAGCAGCCCAAGGACAAAATGAACTCAATAGCAAGCAAACCCAAGGCTTGTCATGCCTAGCACATTCCTACCATGATCATTGGAAGCCCAACCATCATAGGATAGCTTAAAAAACATAAAACACAACAAATATTGTTCAAAATACAATAAAAAAAAATTAAACTAAAAATATTGAGTGCATCAATTGAGATATATTTTCAAACATAATCCAACAATTTGGGAAAGGATTTCAAGGCTTTACGAGATTTAAAATTTGAATTTCAGATTTTCCAAAATTAACGCTAAGCTAATTTAGGAAAATATTAGAGGATCAATTTAAAATTTTTTGGGGAAAGGGAAGAAGGGTCATGGTGGTTTCGGCATGGGAACAAGAAGGTGGTTGGCGTCTATGAAGAGGGGGGAAAGGAGAGGTCGTGTATGGTCAAGGCTAGGAGGAGCAGGTGGATGGTTGAAGCTTTGGAAGGAGATGGTGGTGGCGGCAAACTCGATGGATGGTGGAGTTGGAGATAAACCGTGAGCCCAGACGCTTCCTGTGGCTGACCAGTCTTGCTTTGCCCTCAGCTAGGGGTTTCACATAAGCTCTCACAAGAACTCTCAAGGGTCTCAAACACACCAAAATACAAAATGCAGAAATTTTCATTTATAATAATCATCATCCTTCCCAAGGGATCTCACTAGACATTTGCAAGAGGATGTACCTTGGTGTATGCTTTTTGCTGATGATATTCTTCTTGTTGATAAGACTAGAGAGGGAGTTGAAGGTAAACTTGAATTATGGAGGTCAACCTTATAGTCTAAAGGTTTTCGCTTGAGTAGATCTAAAATGGAATATATGGAGTGTAATTTTAGTAGTAATAGACCTAGTGAGGGGATTGTGACTTTGGGCGATCAAGTCATTAATAAGAGTACACGTTTTAGATATCTTGGATCTATTGTTCAGAGTGATGGTGAAATAGATGGGGATATTATCAGCAGAATTCAAGTTGGATGGTTGAAGTGGAGGAATGCATCGGGCTTGTTATGTGATAGAAATGTACCCCTCAAACTTAAGGGAAAATTCTATAAGATGGTAGTGAGGCCTGCAATGCTTTATGGTGCCGAATGTTGGCCATTAAAAGAGAAGCATAATACTAAGTTAAGTGTGGCAGAGATGAGGATGCTCAGGTGGATGAGTGGCTTTACCCTTAGAGATAGGATACGAAATGAGCATATACGTGAAAAGGTTGGAGTAGCTCCAGTAGAAAGATTAGAGAGAGTCGCCTTAGATGGTTTGGTCACATAAAATGGCGGCCTTCCGATGACCCGGTTAGGAGAGTAGAGGTATTAGATTTGACTTATGTTAAGAAAGGTAGGGGTAGACCTAAAAAGACTTGGTTAGAAAATATTAGGAATGCCCTTTCTTTATTAGATTTAAACGAGAATTTGACTTTTAATAGGACACAATGGAGAAAGAGGATTCATGTAGCCGACCCTACGTAGTGGGATAAAGGCTTGATGTTGTTCTTGTTGTTGTATCATCCTTCCCAAGGGGGAGGTAAGGCCTACAAATAGACAAAATACAATAAAACATCAAATAAAAAAGTGCCCCCTGGGATCACATAAATGTAATCCCTCAAGTGAGGGTAAAAACGAAAAATTACACCTAATAAATCAAATACAACTAATTGCTCAGAAATAGAGCAATCTGATCCTAGCCATAGATCTTCAGTCTTTCCTCTTATAAACTTTTTACAGCCGGATGTCCTCATCATTCTCCCGGGGTGGAAAAGAGCTCAACTCCGTTGAGTATGCATCTCGGATGCTCTCATAGATCTCTAGTGCATCTGGGTCAATCCTTTGGAGCTCCTCGCGCTCTAGCCAAATGTCCTCTGTCTCTGGTTTACCTTTCTACCTTACCAAGTATCTTCTTTGTCCACCCTCTTTCATGGTAATAATGTTATCGTTTAAAATCATGTCAACTTTCTCCGCAATAGGTGATTTAGGAATATTTGGAAGTAGAGGAAGGCTTGGATTCTCACATGGTGGGGTCACACAAGGCTCAGTATGTAATGAATTGTGTGGGTTAAACTCTAGGCCATCGTAAGATACTAAATCTTCAATGTTAAAATAGGGATTGATATTGAAATCTACAAGGAAATCCACCACATAGACATTATCATTAATTTTCTTCATTATTTTAAATGGTCATGCACTTTTAGCGTCAAATTTCCTAACTTTCCCTTTCGGGAACTGCTCAGGATGGATCTGAACCATCACTGAATCACCCACCTCGAATGTCTTCAATCCTCATTTAAGAAAAACATGAAGTATGTAATTTGCATTGCTCTATTCAATTTGACATGTAATTTTCATATGCAGATCATGCAAATGAAGATGCATACTCAAAAATCCTATACCTAGGGCACATGGGTAGGAGATCGAAAGGCTGCCCAGGCTTGTACCCATAAACAATCTCAGCAGAACTCTGACCAGTGGTGCGATTCATAGAATTATTATAAGCAAACTCAACAGTGGGGAGCTTTGTATCCCAGTTTTTAACGTGCTCGCCTACTAGGATCCTCAATAAATTTCCTAGGCTCCTATTGACCACTTCAGTTTGGCAATCAATCTAAGGATGAAAGGCTATGGAAAACTGCAATTTAGTGCCCATTTTCATTCATAGGAACTTCCAGAAATAACTCGTGAATTTGACATCCCTATCAAATATAATGGTCTTGGGCAAACCATATAATCTAACGACCTCATTAAAATACGTCTTGGCAATGAGTGAGGCATCGGATGTTTTCGAGTAAGGTAAGAAATATGCCATCTTGGAGAAGTCATTAACTACGACATATATGGCATCATTCCTACAGAGAGTCTTGTGCAGGCCAAGAACGAAGTCCATATTGACATCCTGTCATGGACAACTAGGAACGGGTAATGGGGTGTAGAGACATTTGTTCTATTTTTGTTGCTTGGCAAGTCAAAATTTGTGGCATCTACTAACCATCTTGCCCACATCTTTCTTCAAGTTAGGCCAGAAGAAACGATACTCTACAGCCTCAATAGTCTTGTCACGACCAAAATGTCCAGTGAGACCTCTGGTATGAAGTTTCCAAATGAGAAATTTCCTAAAGGAAGTGCATGGAATGCAAAGATTTCGAGCTTTGAATAAATATCCGTCCTTGAGGAAAAAATCATCCACAAGGCGCTCGCTGCTTGTGGACAAGAGGGAATAAATCTCCTTGAAGTTTGGGCATTCCAAGTAATCCTCTCTGACCAACTCAAACCCAATGACTTCTACCCTCATCTCAGTGGTAGTCATCATGCGATGACTGAGGGCATCGACAGCCTTATTCTCAACTCCCACTTTGTATACTCCTATAAGAACTCTACCCAAAGGCCATGGCATGCATTCAACTTCTTTTGGGAGTTGATATAACGAAGAGCATTGTGATCCGAAAAGATAAGAAACTCCTATGATAGCAAGTAGTGTCTCTAATATTGTAGAGACTGGATCACGGCATAGAACTTTTTGTCATATGTAGAATAGCACTATCAAATGTCATTCAGTTTCTCACTGAAATAGGCAATATGATGACCTTCCTGGGACAGCACTCCAATTCCAACACCCGAAGCATCATAGGTAACTTCGAAGACCTTGGAGAAGTCAGGAAGTCTCACCACCGGGCTTCCATCATTCTTTTCTTAATCTCCTCAAAGGCTTTGGTGGCAGCCATGGTCCAGTGAAAATCCTTTTTCTTAAAACAATCAGTGATAGGAGATGCAATTGTACTGAAATTCTTAATGAATTTCCTATATAAAGTAGCTAAGCCGTGGAAGCTGCGAACTTCCCAAATGTTCCGAGGATCAGGCCAATCGAGTTTGGCTCAAACCTTCTCAGGATCTACAGAGACGCCCTGGGTTGAAATAATAAAGCACAGAAAAATAACACGGTCGAATAAAAAGGTGCATTTCTTAGGATTAGTGCATAGTTGCTCCTTCTTTAGGACCTCAAAGACCTGTCTCAAGTGGTCTAGATGCTGACTCACAGAACGACTATAGATAAGGATGTCGTCAAAGTAGACAACAACAAACTTACCAACGAAAAGGCGCAACACCAATGTCAAGACTCTTATGAATGTCCTCAGGGCATTACTCAACCCGCATGGCATGACCATCCACTCATACAGACCATCCTTGGTCTTAAAGGTAGTCTTTCACTCATCACCGAGTCAAATCCGGATCTGGTGGTACCCACTTTAAGATCAATTTTTGAAAATTGAGTTGCTCCTGACATAATATCAAGCATATTGTCTAACCTCGAGATGGGAAAATAATATTTGACGGTGATCTTGTTGATAGTGCGGCTATTAACACACATCCGCCAAGTACCATCCTTCTTTGGAGTGAGAAGGGCTGATACAACACAAAGGCTGACACTTTTCTTAATGAAACCTCGTTGTAATAACTCATCTACCTCCTTTAATTCGACATGTTCCGTGGGGTTCATGCAATATTTTGGCGGGTTCGGGAAGGAGGCTCCAGGGACAAAATTAATAGCGTGTTGAATGTCCCTTAGTGGAGGCAGCTGCTCAGAAAGGTCCTCAGGAAAAATATCAGCAAAGTCGTTTAGTATGGGCTGGACCTCCTGAGGAATGGGCTCATCAGAATCAGGGGAAGCCTCACAACCTACCAAGGCATACATGGGTGCGCATTGGGCTAAATCAGAATCTAGTACCTTGGCTTTCACAAGGTTCAGCCCCTTTTTGGGCTTGATTGGATTGGGCTTGGGATCATCCTTAGCCTTGGATTGCATAGGTGGAAGCTTGATCTTCTTGCCCGTATATTCAAATACGCATGTGTTCAAATGTCCATAAATGTGGATGTCATTATCGAAGATCCAAGGGCGCCCTAGAATGATCTGTCCCACATCCATGATCAGAATATCACACCACATGTTATCCTTATAATCAATGGAGTTGACTCAAGCTACCTTATAGGGACAAGGGTGAGGAACTGCAGATAAACTAAGCCTAAACACCATGCTGAAGAAGACAACATTGATGCAACTGCCAATATCCACAATGGCTTTACAATTTTTGTCATTTATTTTGGTGTAAGTGTTGAAACTCGAGGTCCTACGCCAGTCATCAGTGGTAACGGGCTGTGACAGTGCACATCTCACCACGCAAATGTGAGAGGTGTCTACCCTCTAAATATAGTGGACAACAGCAGTGTCGTCATCTTCCTCAGAATTCACCATCATTGTCAACCTGGTGAATCTGGTCAGCCTCGGGCTCAAGCTCATCCTCAGTGACTTTCTCAATAATTGTGACCTTGTAAGGACTAGAGCACCGAGAAGAGATATTCATATACCCCTGGCATCGAAAGCATTTGATCCTTGGGTGGGACCGATGTGTATCTGGGGTGGTGACTTGCCACTAAAATTAGGACGGGTCGAAGGAAGACCTGAGGGTGGCTAGCTAATGCTCCCGTGAGTTAGCCGTGTAGCAGAGTGGTGTGGGGTCAATCCGTTGGAGGATCTATAGGGAGGCCTAGCATCCTAATGTCGACCAGGATGCAGTAATCGGGCCTCCTCAAGGTCTAAGACGAGGTTGTATGCACTCTCTAGTGTAGTGACGCTCCGAGCAAACAGCTCGTTGCGGAGATCCTCACGCAACCTGGTATGAAACATAGATAAGATCTGTATGGGGGCAGTCAAGGTCTCACCCTTGCAGAGAATCATGTAATCGTCAAAAGATGCAATGTACTTTTTTAAAGGTTTACTACCCTGAGTCAGCCTATTCCACCTGGAGGAAGGTACTTCTGCTTAAGTATGCACTTCATAGAATTCTAAAAGTAATAGCGAACTCGTTGCGTGAGTCCCTAAGGCTTTCTAGGTTGGCCCAATATTGGCTAGCACTATCAATGAGCTTCATCTCGGCGAATCTAACTTTTCTTGCCTCAGATATATTGTATCATTTGAAAAAGTTATCCATGCCCTTGATCCAATCCAGAAAGAGCTGGGGATCAAATGTACCGTCAAAAGTGGGGGCATTAGCCTTAATATCTCTCAATAGTGGTGCATCAGGGTCATGGTTATAGTCATGGCCATATTGGGAAGCTCGATAAGGGGTAAGAGAGATCCGATACAGTTTCATCCCCATACATTGAAGGAGGCCTACATGGTGTGTAAGGTGATAGGTGATTCCTATCTCGGTCTAAGGTGTCAAATTATTCTGTTGTCTGGTGACAGAGCTCAGCAATATCAGCTTAATTTTCCATAAGTTGTTGACTGATTGTGCTCATCTGACCTACCAATAGCTCTAGGGTCCGGTGAATTTGTTCGGGGTCCATCCTATGTCAAAGGGGTGACTGAGGGTTATGCAAATAGAAAGAAATAATATAATGACACAAACAAGTGAGGTGATGCGTGTAAGATGTGATTTAGATGCTAAAACATGAAATAAAGAAATCCTAATAAGCACATAAATGCAACCCGTCTCTGATAACAAAATGATGCAGAACTAGATATGCAGATGACATTGAATTGAAAATTCCTTGCACTTTAACAGAGCTTAACAAATAATTAATCCACAATGAACTTAAGCAATGACTTCATCATGCAAGAGGGTAATCAAGTTTAATCAATCAATAACAAACTAATAGGAGGACCATTAAATAACAGATTAATTAATAACGCTCTTGGTGTGGGCTAAATGGATAAGTTTTTACAATACAACGATGCCACGATTGAGGGGGAATAAGAAAAGGTGCGAGGAAGAGGAGAGAGTTTACCCGCATGAAAGAAGATACTAAGCCACGGCGAAGTTGTTTGGTTGCCTATATGAGAAGGACAGCAAAATGCATCCCTCTCGCACATATGGACAGCATTTTAAAGCCTTATGGAATTCCGGACAGCTGCTATGTGGGTATCAATTCCTGAAACAGCTGGTATTGGACTCAAATTTTGGGTTGCATATGTATGTCAACAACAGGCGGCTATCTTGGGATAATTTGGAAAGGAAACAACAAGTACTAGTTATCAAAGAAAGGAAACAGCGCCGGGGGGCGGGGGGGTGCCACCACTAATTTATGGGAGCTGATTTCAGGCCTTACGGATGTTGCCAATTATAGCATATTGGATAAGGAAAGAGGAATTAACTCATATTTTCAATCAATACTCAGATCTACTGATTGGGATACATTTCCAAATATAACCCAAGGGCTTCAATGCATGTAGGAGAATTCAAATTTGAATTCAGATTTTTCAAAATTAACACTAGGCTAATTTAGGAAGGGGAATTGATGAGGATTTCCAATTAATATTCGGATGGATTGATTGACATATATTTCCAAATATAACCCAACAATTTGGGAAAGGAATTTCAATGCTTTAGGAGATTTCGAATTTGAATTTCAGATTTTTCAAAATTAACACTAGGCTAATTTAGGAAGGGGAATTAATTGGGATCTCTAATTAATATTCAAATTGATTGATTGCGATATATTTCCAAACATAACCCAACAATTCGGAAAAATCAATTTGAAATTTTGGGGGGAAAGGGAAGAGGGGGTCATGATGGTTTCAACCATGGGAACAAGGAGGTGGTCGGCAGCTATGAAGAGAGGGGAAGGAGAGGCTATGTATGGTCAAGGCTAGGAGGAGGAGGTGGTCAGTTGGAGCTTTGAGAGGAGATGACGGTGGCGGCGAACTCAATGGAGGGTGGAGACAGAGATAAACTATGAGCTCGGATGCTTCCTGCGGCTGACGGGTCTTGCTTTGCCCTCACCTAGGGGTTTCACATAAGCTCTCACAAGAACTCTCAATGATCTCAAACACACTATAATACAAAATGCAGAAATTTTCATTAATAATAATCATCATCCTTCCCAAGGGGGAGGTGAGGCATATAAATAGACAAAATACAATAAAACATCAAATGACAAAAGTGCCCCCCTGGGGTTACATAAAGATACTCCCTCAAGTGAGGGTAAAAATGAAAAATTACACATAATAAATCTAATACAACTAATTACTTAGAAATAGAGCAATTAGATCCTAGCCGTATACCTCTAGCCCTTCCTCTGATAATTTTTCCACAACCGGATGTCCTCATCAAATATTTTAGGATACTTGGAGATACTTTTTATTGCCAAAAATAGCTAATTTTAGGCACAA
This sequence comes from Dendrobium huoshanense, assembly GCA_016618105.1. Lineage (NCBI taxonomy): Eukaryota > Viridiplantae > Streptophyta > Magnoliopsida > Asparagales > Orchidaceae > Dendrobium > Dendrobium huoshanense. Next base: position 797,296 of record CM028350.1, read on the forward strand.
AAAATCTTGAATTAGTTTAAAATTGACATTATCTCTCTTAAATTAACTCAATCAAATAAGAAATAACTATATCCCTAACTATAATATTTAGGAACAATCTTATCCATCCAAAACTAACTCCACTTAAAAAGAAAAATTATATTTTAATTCAAAATAAAAACTTATCTAAAACAAGTTGAAAATTCGAAATTCATCATTATATTATTGTCTTTCAATGGTCCAAATTTTCTACTATCTGATCCTAATCATCAGGCATCTAATTAATGATCCATCTTTGATTGTTGAATCTTGATCGCTTGATCTTCCTATCTAATGAAATGATCTAAGAAATTCTTTAAATAAAATCCTTCAAAATCATGAGTCTTTATTTTAACTAATCACTTTTGCAATTGAGAGCTCTTTTTAGTCCAATCTCTTGCAATGTTCTATTTTTTCTTCTTTGTAGCCCAGGGATTCTAATTTCGTTAAGATGGTTCATCCTCCTTCATCTAAAACAAATTTAAAATTCAAAATTCATCATTATCTTACTGTCTTCTTCCTTGTCTTCCAATGGTACAAATTTTCTACTACCTGATCTTGATCACCAGGCATCTAACTAATGATCCATCTTTAATTGTTGAATCTTGATCGCTTGATCTTCCTATCTAATCATATATATGATCTAAGAAATTGTTCAAATAAATTCCTTCAAAATCATGAGTCGCCATTTTTGCTAATTAATTTTGCAATTGAGAGCTCGTTTTCTTTCAAATCTCTTGCAATGTTCTCTCTTTTCTTTGTAGCCCAAGGATTCTAGTTTTGTTGTGATGGTTCATCCACCTTGATAAACTGTGATCAACAATTAGGATGATTGTAAAGCTAGTATTATAATTCATTAATTTATATTTATTTCTTAATAACTTGTAAATTTCCATAAATTGTAAATTTATGCATGCTTTTATGTATTTTATAAAAAAAACGATCTCTTCACCCATTTGCAAAACTTCTTAGCCAGCTAGTCCTTTCCTTCTCCTCTAAAGGTGGGATAATAGATTGATTGACTCTATACCATTCCTTTGACAAGCACCAGTTTTTGTTGACTTCTATAACAGATACATCCATGTCCCACAAAGATGGACCACGTTGAATTACTTGACATACATCCAATGATATAACTTCACAAACCACCTCATCAATAAATCTATAGAGAAAGCAAATCTAAGAGGATATTGTCAAGTGACAGGACAAATGTTACTCAATTGAAACCAAATCAAGTAATAATGTTTTGAAGTTTAAGCAATAACTAACCTCGATTTCTTAACAAAAACAACAGTGACAAGGCTCTTTTCACTAAATAGTTCTAAAATCGGATCGATTGTGATGGATTTAACTCAAAGTTTAAGGCAAAACAATTCTTCCATAATCTCCCCCAATCCCCCCCCCCCCCCCCCCCCCCCAAGTGTATGCAATTCAATATCAAAAACAATATCGGATTATCCGTTGTTACTGCTAACTCAACTACATTTTGTGCAGTAGTGAAAGTATTTTTATGCATGTTTTATGAATTTGATACATTTTCTGAATATAAATTCCCGCAACCCTTAATCTTATGCCTTGATCTTTTGCAATAGCAACAATTGTATGTACTATCTTCCTACTTTATAGTGAAACTTTCAATATTTTCCTTTTTATAGTTACACGCTAGAATTTTGTCCAAAATCATGTTTTTTTTCCCCATAAACGCTATAACTTTCGGCTTTAAGGATATCATCAATTGAACTTCAATTCTATGTGAAGGATTCCATAAGCCTTACTACATATTTCATGAATATAGATTTTTCTTTCAATAAAATTTCTGAAGCTGTTGTCCTTCTAAATTTTATCATGCACGAATGTACATTTCACAAATTATCCTGATCCAAATTTTGTCATCGAAATCACTTTTTCAATCTTCATGTCCAATGAAATAGAATTGCGCTTTCAACAATTTTTTAATCATGCCAAATATGATGGATCATAATATTTAGATTGAAAATTCCACCACACTAATTTATGCGGAGAAACTTCAAATGAGCAAATACAATTTTTTTTCTGTCCAGACAATCATAAATTATGAAATATGCCTCAAAACGTTTAAACTAATTGTTTATTGCCTTAGCTTAAATTATTCCTTCCCAACAAGGTAATTTCAGCATTGCTTCCACCTTGAAAGATTTTATCTCATTTTCATACTTATCTCTTCCCAACAAGGTAGATTGTTCACTTCTATTGGATGTGGCTCTTCTTTTATCTGAAGAGGTGGGCGGAGTAAATGATGGTGCTGCTTCCTCAGCAGGAAGAGCATCAGAGGCAGCCATCATTATAGAAATTTGTTCCCTCATTGTTGCCACACTTCTCTCATGCTAAAAACGACATTCTTCAAATTATCAAAAATCTTTTTTCATAGTCGTTATGTTTTAAGCTCCAAAATTTTGATAAGTTTTTCTTTCCTAGTCTTTAATTTAATAATGAAAACTTACTTTCAAAGGGTTGGAACTCACATTCTAACACAAAATTAAAATTTGAAATTGAATGTGATGAAGAATTTTGGAAATTAGAATTTACATAGGATTGGGAATATGGCACAATCCACTTAAGGTGCTTACAAGAATCCACACTAAGAGTATTAGTTGAGTTTTTTTGTTATAAGAAACTCCTATCTGATTGTTATTTTCTGATCATTCTTTGCCATAATAATTGAGTTTTGCTAAAATGCATGTGTTTGCTACTTTGCTTTACTCATCAAGAGAAATTTTCAACTGCAAGAAATAGTCTACTTATAGGCCAAAGAAAAAGGAATTAAATTAAATTTGATCTTATTTTCTTCTAAGCTAACTCCAAAAAATAAGAAGCAATCTCGTCCCTAACTCCCTTCATGAACAATTTTATCCATCCTAAATTAACTCCACAAAAGATGAAAATTTAAATTTAAATTTAAAATACTAACTTATTGTCCATATCATCATATCATAGTCCAAATTTCTTGCCTCATAATCTTGATCACCATACATCTGAATGATGATCCATCTTTACCTATGGACTCATGATCTTTATACACAACTTTTGTGATCTAAAAATTTATTTCAATAAGATCCCCCACACCATCCAGCTAAGGAAAATCCAGATTCTCATAAATGGAAACAGAGATGTGTGGGCTCCGAAAATTCGGCCACGGCCTCCGCTCACGCTTCTTATTTGGCGATGGAGTTTTAACAAACTAAGTTCCGAGGTAAATTTTGGAAGGCAGATGGGTTTGTAGATAAGACACTACCCAGAGATTTCGCCGTCATTTTGTGAGGACTTTATTATCTGAGTTATGGTTTCCTATAGGCGCAAGCCCCTATAGTTAATTACCTCTCCCGATCACGAGAGAGAACTTTCGATTAAGGCTAGTCGTCAATCAGATACGTAGAGTATACGTGTTATCTGGCATATAGTAGCAGCAATGGATTTGGATTTGGAAATTTAGAGAATTTGAGAATCGGATTTGGATTTGTGAATTTGGAAAGATTTGAAAATTTTGATATTTAAAATAGGAAATTTCACCATCGTGCACTTAAAGCGGATGGTGGGGGAATGGATGATAGACCCGATCAAGATCCCATGGTTCCGTCGTCCCGGGCCATCGTGGTCCCTGGTCTACTTAGTCAGAGGAGGTAGTCGACCCAACCTGACAGAAGGATCCTTGTCAGCAGCCATGGGTTGCTTCGTCCAAGGGGACCTTGTAGATCGGGGGTGGATGTTTGTCTAAGGGGACAAATTTGAATCCACCTTAGCTAACAGAGGGCTTTGTGCCCTATCGATCATATCCTATTGATTCATATCTCAAGGATTTAACGCCATTAAGGAGCGTATTGGCTCTGGCCATAACCGCTATCTATGGTGCCATTTGGTGGCAAAACCACTCGGTTCAGAGGGGCCCGGGTCATAACCGTTTACCTACAGTGTCATTTGGCGGCGAAACTGCCAGTTAGAGGACACGTACCACGTCCTTACTGGCAAGAGATTGTTTGAGAATGGATCCTAGTGATATTTTTGACTAGGCATTTGGCTCTTTGTGAGCTAGAGTTTATTTGAATTTGTCCACCCCGACAGACTATTGCGGAGGATGGATGGATTTTGCTTTAAGTTTTTTGATGGATTGGATTTCAAATTTTAAATATTTTTGGGATTTTTGAGAGTTTTCTGGATTTTTGGGTTTTTTTTATATTTGGAACAGCATTTGAAAAATATTTGGGAATCATTTGAAATGTTTGTGAACCCCTCCGGTTGAGATAAACATTCAACACGGCCATCATCGGGGTGTTTGGGGTCATTTCCATTTAAGGCTTGAACCTTGTCGACTCTGTCTGGCTATCGATAGAGGATCGGGTTTTGTATGCTTTATGCCCTTGATAGTGAATTCTTATTGTTATAGGCCTTGAAGGCCTAATATGAATGTATTAAGACAAATATGACAGTCGTCACAACCGTATATTTGTTTGTTGGTTCGAACCCTGTCGACTTCTATTGACCCGTATAGAAGGATCGGTTTCGAACCTGAATTCACTTGTCAACCCGCGCAGCATCCCTAAACGTCACGTGTGTACCAATAACACGCTCGCCGGGGCCCATGCGGGTTGAGAATATATTTCCCCCTTTAGTGTACCTATGTGTATACAATTTATAGCGCACGTACAGGGGATATTCTAAAATCATTTGTAGACGCCTTCTATCTGCTTATACGGAGGTTGCAGATCCGGTGGCGTCGCGTTGTAGTTTGTGGACGCCTTCATTTGTCATAAATTCCTCTATGTTTTACTTGTAATCCTTCGTATTCATAGCAACTCATTAGTTGTGATCTTCCCAATGGACTATATCAAGCATGATTCCCAATGGACTACATTAAGCATTGGTTGGAAAGAAGTTATATCCTTAACATTCCTCTCTCTTTGCTTGTAGACCTACTGCGTTGCATATGATGGTTAGCAAATCATCACATTTATAATGTCTCTTATTAAAAAATTACCATATCCATGTGTATGCCAATCTTTATTATTCATAAATGATTCATCATCTATGAGACACCACTAGAATCGTTATTTGTAGGTAGACTTAGCACATTCACTTTGTATATTAACATTGACTTGTTGAATGGATTGAACTCATCAATAATCTCCCCATGCATGTTGATTGGCATTTTGTAACATTCGCTTGTGTGTGTTATGATGAGCGACTTAAATCCTTTATGAAACCATTATGATGAACATTTGTCATTTGGTTACACTTTCATTCCTTGTGGATTTCCACTAATTTGTTTGCATACATATGTTGATTATGAAAGTGTCACCGTATTCATCATACACTTCATGCAAAATCCTTCTAGTAGCCTTTGATTGTATGATCACTTGCTCTCATTTGCAAGTCAATTTGGTTGGACACTTTGAATCATCTAAATTTCATTGTTCATCATTCAAAGATTATCCAATTTCAAGGAATGGTTCTTTATGCATGCTCAATTCAAGTCCAAGCTTGAATCAAGTTCTCATTCCTTACAACATCACTTGATTAAGCTTTGATTTTAAATCTTTTGTTCAAGTTTGTATTTAATATGTTAATGTTCAAATCCTTGTCCTTTGAGTTCAACCATGTCCAAGCCTTGTTCATAAAATAAATGTTTGAATTCAAGTATCAAACTCAAGTTCAATGTCTTTGTTCAATCTGGTTCACTTGATGTATAGATCAAGCTCAAATTTGAGTCCAAGTTCACATTTAAGTCCTCTTGTACCAAGTTCATTGTATTTGAGCTCCAATTTGAGTTCATGTTATTGTTCTTACATGTCATTCGAGTGCAATCAAGTCCAAGATGAGTCCAAGTACAAGTTCTATGTTTTATGTGGTCCAAGTCTTTTGAATTTTAATATGAACTGTCCAAGTCCAAATTAAGACTTCTTGTACCAAGTTCATTGTATTTGAGCTCCAATTTGTATGTGTTATTGTTCTTTGAGTTCGTTGTCAGCTTCGGTCCACATTCAAGTTCACTTTCGTTTGTTCACTTAGGTACATTTGGTTCAAGTGGAATTCAATTTGATTGTCTTTTGAGTTCAAATGAGGTCCAAGTAAAGCGTTGCGTTCACCCGAAATTTCGGCAGCCTTCCAGCATCTCCCCCGTTTAGGGGAAATCCCACCACGCTAAGAAAAGCGTGTATGGTAGGTGCCCTCTTTCGAGGACACCGCGGCTGTGTATTTTTCGATCCCCCACCACGCTAAGAAAAGCGTGTATGGGTATTTTTTGAAAACATTTTGTTAGAAAGTATTTTTTTGAAAATATTTTGCAAGAAAAGAACAGTTATTTCCCCGCAAGCGGGTACTTATGGGTATCCCCGCTTCGTCGTGCGCATCGCACCGGGATCCCTTCCCACCACGCTAAGAAAAGCGTGCATAGGCGGGGTTTCCAAGGCGATACGAACTTCGAAGAAGGAATTAGGTGATTACCCGCTTCGTCGCAAGCGTCGGGACGCACTCCCTCCCACCACGCTAAGAAAGTGTGTATAGATGGTCATTTTGTCCCGACAAATGCGTTGAAACGAGTTCTCGGAGTTTTAGGGTCTAAGAGTTATACCTGCGCGGGGTCGACGGCGTTGGCTCGAGGATCGAGGGAGAGAGAGTGACATTTATTAATTATAATCAATATTAATTGTAATAATAATTAATTAATTATAATCCATAATTAATCATTAACTATTAATTAACTATAATTAGTAAATAAATCATAATTATAATTAACATATGATTAATCATAGTTAACCGAAATTAACTATAATTAACCAGATAATTATAATTACCAATTAATAACTAATTATTAATTAATTATAATTAATAAATAAACTATAGTTATAATTAAGTAATTATTAAATATAATTAATAATATTATAACTAATTAAATTTTCATTTACCAAAATTAGTCGAAGAAATGCTCGGGAGCAGAAAATCATATAAGATTTTTATTTGGTATCCAGATTTACAGCTGAAATTAAGTCGGATTTATGTTAAATCCAGCCGAACGGTTTATGTGCTCGTGTTAAATCCCGGCGACGGGTAAATCCCAGATTAAGGATTTACGGCTTAATCCTGGATTTACTAAATCCCTTGGTTCGACAGTTTTAAGGGATTTGGCCGAGCAGAGCGCGTGAAGGAGAAAGTTACCTTCAGCAAGCGAGCTCCCTGTAGTTGCTTCCGATCAAATGTAGCAACTTCCGATCCGACAGTGAAGGGAACGTCGGAGGAGGAGGAGGAGGTAGAGTGGTCGGGATCGGCAAGGTAGTGGAGAGGAGGCGTCGGGCATCAGGTAAGGTGGATCGACCTCTCTCTCTCTCTCTCTCTCTCTCTCTCTCTCTCTCTCTCTCTCTCTCTCTCTCTCTCTCTCTCTCTCTCTCTCGGTCAGAGATGATCGGGCAAGAGGCGGAGCTCGGCAGCGGCTTGGGGAAGGAGGAGAGATCGTGAGGTCGGGTGTTGAGCAGGAGTTGGATCGGAAGTGGTGCGTGGGAGAAGAAGAGCTCGGTAGTGGGAGGAGTTCGGTTTGGGAAGCAAATGGAATGAGCAGGGGAAGTCGTGGATGTCGGGAGGAGAAGATCGTATGGAAGCAGCGAGCGTGGAAGAGCCGAGAGCCACGAATGATCCTTTTGAGTCGGTATTTAACGACGTGCAAGGGCGTTCAATCGAGGAGAGGTTGCGGGATTTAAGCAGAAATCGCGTGAACTGAGCGTTGTCAGCGCCGAACCATGTCAGGTATGCAGGATTTCTTGCGGGTTTTGTGGGTTCGACAGTCCGAGGTGCTCAGCAGGATATCTGGGATCCGAGCAGGACTTCGACGACGTACGAGGTAGGCGGTATTTCAGTGATTCGACGAGCTATATTATATAACGGGTAAGAGATTTAAGCCTTCTCCCCTCTCTTTTTTTTTTCTTTTGGGTAACACATAAAGGTCAACAAGATGCTGATGAAAAATGCAATAACAAAGCATGTGTAAATTACATATAAAAGGAAATAAAGGAGCAACAGCATGAGGTAGGGTATTTAAAACAATGGCACGAACCAACATGAAAAGACAAAAGCATGTGAAGCACATGCAACGACAACTACATAAACATTGGCTAACCAATGGAGAAAAACAGAGCAGCAACCAATTAAGAGAACCAATCAACAGCTAATAGCAAATTCTGACCTAGCTACATTGCCATAATCAGAGATCCTGTACATAGTAGATAGTTACAAATAAAAGAGAACCGGATATGGGCTGAAATAGGGAATTGAAAATAGTTAAACTCGGAATAAAACTGAGTGTTAAATCCAATATCATGCCGCAATAAACCAAAGTGACAAACAAAATCAAAACATTATAGGACGAATCCCATTCCTATTTGTTTGTTGCATCCAAAAAACCTTAAAGGAAAAAAAAATAAAAGATAATTAGAGAACATTAAAAATTAACCACTTGCTCACCTAAATGCTCGCATCTTTCATTTTCGAACAAAATAGAACATCAAATTTCCATCAATTAAAGTAGTTCTCAACCACATATCACAATTAAACTGTTCTTTAGACTAATGAAAAAACATGTAATTTCCAACATGCTGGCAATGCCAACAAAATTAATATCCAATAAACAACAATAAGATGGTATTTTGTCTATTCTTCATAACATATAAATGATTAAAAACCTCTGCATGGTCATAGAATGTCCGAATAACAGGCCGAATTGGTCCTTCCCGAGCCTCGGAAACCATCATTTGCTTAATTTTTGAAACCTGCAATGTGCAGTAAGAATTGAGAGCTTGGTTTACTGTCAATAGTGGAGAATATTTCAAAGAAATGAATAACCTCAAGCAGCTTTATTGAATAGTCCGAGCTACCAGTAGCAACAAACTGCCCATCAGGACTAAATCTTGCACACCTTGCAATATTCTATGAAGAAAAGGAAACATATCAGAATCCTCAATTCAAGGATTAGTGCAGGAAATCTCAGTTTCATGATTATGCTCAAATAATGATTTTTTTTTAACAAAATCCAATAATCTATTATTGTAATTTCATAATCTCTATGAGCTTGATCGGTTCCATAAGACATACAAATATCTAGAAGTACAGTTTCATCTTCAAACAATATGGCAAATTTCATAGTTACAGTTCATCTCAAGGATATCCCATAGAAACAACAAAACAAAAGATCCAAACTTTGTAATTCTTCAAAAACTAATGGGTACTCAAAAGAAAAAAAAAATCAGCATAATTTATTAAGAGAATATATATATATTTAAGAACTGCTTACAACTTTTCTTCATCAAACCCTCGATATTTCCTTTTAACTTTGATAAGGCTATTAACGGAGATGATAATAATAACAATCTACTTTCTTACATACATTGACAGTGAGATTATTATGGCTGCAAATGAGATTCAAATGGAATATGCAGCCCAAAATCTATGTTTTGCACAAACAGCAAAATATAACCTAGCTAAGTTTTGCACAATCAGCAAAACAAAACCAAGGTTATATGATACAAATAGTTATTGAGTATAACTTAACAATTTCAAACAGGCTTAATTATCATGGAATTAACTCTCCAATTTATCTATGTTTTGATAAAACTAGATGATAGATAATTTTACACTTCTTCTATAAATGAAATAATCACAATCATCACCCTTATCCCACCTACTCAAGTAAGTATTATGAATAATCCTTCGCTCGTTCCTATTGAGCTCTATATGAAGTACTAACTCTAATTTGTTCAAGGATTTTAGCAAATTTTAAAGGCGAATAAAGCATATGTTATCACATCTAGGGGGTAATAAATTAATAGGATAAATAGTAAACACAAACCTATAGATCATATGATAATAATGCCTATGAAAATAATGGATGTCAAATAAATGAGTTAGATGATAGCAGAACTAAAAAGTTAAAAATTGAGGCATTTATAAACGATGAGAAGAGAAACCTAAGACATCCTATATCACCCTCAAACCCACTAAAGCAATTTTCATCACACTCAATTCCATATTATTTTAAGATTAGGAAAGATTATAAAAAGATCCTCTCGTTATTTTTTATATTATCTAATTGATTACCATGCCACAGAAATCACATCCATAATTTATATTCTTTAAACGAGATCCTTAATGACCCCAAAGGTAGATTCAATCAGAGAATGGTAGGCAAGCAATATGGGTTGAGCAATGACCAAAAACCTCTCGATCATAGAAGTATTATATAAGGAATTATATACTATGCACTAAAAATAGATTGCAACAATCAAAGTTATGTCATTGAAATTAATAAATAGCCAAGACCCCTTCGAATATTTTTTGCAAGCATCTCCATTACCAAACTAAAAAGATTTAGACTTAGTGCTCATCTTATACGTAAACCTTTTTTTAGAAAACACTGGGTGCAGGCACCTTCTTATTAATTAAAAGGAAAAATCATGATGACATAAACATTAATTTATAATACTAAAAAATAAAATATTCTATACTACCATAATAATGGTTTAAAAACAAGTAGAACTGAATAAAATCCCGAGAATCAACTATTGAAGGTATATTTTGAACAACATTCTAAAACTTTAACATAACGCTGATGAGTAGAGATCTCGCTCCTGCTGTTGAGAAAAAGAGAGAAGGTCGAATTGCTATGAATGCTACACAATGATCAAATCATCCACAAAATAGTTAGAACTCCCGCTAATTAACAAAGCAATATCAAACTTTAAACAATAAATAACATAAAGAAGCTTGTTATTGTTGAAATTATTCAAGAAAAAAACGCCTTTTTAAATATATCCATGAAAAAGTTATCAAAGAATACTATATAAATCTCAAAAGGAAGCCAAAAAAGTCCCAAAAAATAAAGGAAACTTAATGCCACTATAATATTAACCAAAATAGAATGTTGCCTTCCATAGAAGTCCTTCGTCAATCCCATAGATAAAAATGCACCAAAATTTAAGATAACCATCAAAAGCTGGTAAATTTTTTAATAGTCCCCGCTTTAAAATTCATGATCCAACTATCAGAAGATCCCAAAAGAGTACTAAATACAAAATAAATCACAAGCAACAAGGCAAAGCGAAAATATTTCATATCCAACTTGTAATCACATAAAGTAAAAGAAAACATAACTAAAGAACCTTGTCCCATCAAAATCGGATAAGCATGTTGGATCCAAAATAATCCCACAATCTTACTTTGATGTTAACCTACAATTTTGTAAACTCACAGCTCGTTGCACAACCACTTCAAGCGCTAATCCTCACTCCATCATACAAATCATTAATAAATTACATGCACCCCGTTTTCTTAAAGACCTATAAGTCAGTTGTAGTCGTACTCAGCCAAATGTCCATTTAAGATCAAGAAAGAAAGACAACATGAATATCCTCATGTTGCATTTCTAATTTCCTTAACAAAAAAATGGCCAACATAACTGATATGTTTTTTAAAAGGTCATTAGTCTCCTAAATGTTGATCCAATAAAGAAATAGCATACGAGCAATATGTCACACTCTTATGAGTACAGTGAATTGAACCAAATAAAACTAGAATTAAAACATCCTGGCCATGCGCATGCAAATGACAGCTACAAACTTATGTTTGCAATGAGGAAGTGATGCTATCAAATATTCTGTACTTTTATTTTATATTGAACATTAGTATGTTTTTTTTATGTTCTTTTCTTTTTTTTAGCTATCCAATGATGGTTAAGCATCCAATGATCATGGTAGGTAGTGCTTGGGGCTTGGTAGACCTTTTGCTGGCTCGATTGGTCCTTGGCTGCTGCTGGTTCACGGGTTGGCTTATGGTCCACGGTTTTGGGACCTATGGTGATGTGTGGAGGAGGTTGGTTTGTTGGAGTTGAGCTCATTTTCTTAGTTGCTAGCTCATTAATGAAGAGCTAAAGTTTAGTAGCTCATTAATGTTCTAAAGGTAAGCTCATAAGTTGGATTCATTATTGGAGTGGTCTTGTCCCTTCTCCTCCCCCTTTCTTCTTTAATATTTATCTTTGTCCCATGGGATTCCGTGGCTGTTTTTGGGCTTCCTGTGCTGGTTGTTTCCCGTGCCATGGCTACTTGGTTTTCTGGTTGGTTGCTGGATTCCCGAGATGGGTGGCCTTTCCGTGTCTTTTAGCGCCTCGGTTCTGTGCGGGCCTCTTTGGTTCCCGTGGCTGCTTCTTCGGTTCCATGGCTGGGCTGTTTTCCATGAAATACTTGGGGGGGATTCCGTGACTTATGATGTTTGGGTTCTTGTGAAAATTCATTAAAGTGGCTGTTTGTATTCCCCTTTCTTACCTATAAATATGAGATGTTTTGAGGAGTAGATGAATATTGAGAGCATTTTTGCTATTGACCTGCGGGTTATTGGAAAAGCTTGCGAGCTTGTTCCATTCTTCTTCCCTTCTCTCGAGGAAAGACTTGCGAGTGCTTTCCACCCTTCGTCTTGGTTTCTAATCTCTTTCGTCTCTCCGCAAGTTCCACTCCATCTGTATCCTTCTTCTTGAGCTTTGGTTGTGCTTGTTAGCTGATTTGGGAGCATTTGCTGGAGGAGTTTTGATTGATCAGTTGGACTATCGTGCAGTGGTGGACCATCGGTTTGCTAGCCCTAAAGCACTTATTTTACTTAACCTACATTTCGATGCATGTGAGGAACCCGCTCTGACGGTTGTCTGAGGATAGCGTTGTTTATATTTTCTTTTTTTCTTTGCATTCTCTTCTAGCTTTCTTCATCAAATTTTGGATGTTATAGATGATTGCTACTATTTGAATCAAGTTTGGTTTTAGTTCTACTCTTTGTTCTCTTGTTCTTGGCTTTTCTAATTAGTGTGCTTACAGTTGCATAATATCCCCCACCTTCCAATCACTCGAGGTATGCATTCATGCAGATGGTTGGATCTACCCAAAAAGGTTGGACGACATGATCAATGAAGGCTCTAGGAAACCATGGAAGCCCCACTCACTGCAGCAAGTCCAACAATTAAAGGATGCAACATCTTGATGCACTCAATGGCCAATGCTTCCTAATATTTTAATCTTACCTTTGTGTGATTGAAGTTTAGTAAGCCTTTTTGATGCGGACATCGATACGAAGATTTGGCGCATCTATCATAGGAGGCGTCGCAAATCAACGACTATAATTTAAATCTTCAATTATGAGTTATTTTTTTTAATTTTAGTTCTTATTTGATGTATTTCCAGTTTTACCCCTAGGTTGGAGTTATGGCCTAAGGGGCAATTTTGTATTTTGAGTTTTCTTATGTTGTGGCCTATATATAGGGTCTTAAGCTATTGTAATAAGGATGGATGATTGATATTAAAAATTTGTGTTCAACACTTGTATTCATTTGAGAGGACTGTAGTGAGATTCCTATGGGAAGGAATTAGAGTTTTCACCAGCTGCAGGATGAGTCCGGGCTCGTGACTTGAAGTCCCTTAGAAAAGGGCAAAGCATCACCCGTCAGTCTTCGGAAAAGTCCAAGGCTCGCAGTTTTTATCTTCTACCTTTGTTTTTGTTTTGTTCATTCTTATTGTTCCTAGCTGTCGTTTTCATCCTCTACCTACGTTCACCATTGTCGTCTCCACTTCCGCCATAAGCCTCCGGCCACCTCACCAGAAAATCCTCCAAATCGCCGGCCATGGCTCCCTAGCCGCTGGCCTCACCACCTCCTCTTCCCATGGCCATGCCTCCTTCCAATTTGGGTTGGTAAAATTGAGAGGGAAAACCCATGACAATTTTGGATTTTAAATTTGAAATTTGAAATCTTTCCTAATTGGGTTTGATCTATATTTGGAAGGTTTTAACTCTCCAATTCAAAATTCAAATTTAAATTGCAAGGAGATGAGTCACTAATCCCTTCAAATTAAATTAGACCTAGCACCCTTACCACCGGCCTCAACTTTCTCCTCTCTCCTTGGATTTCCTAATTTAGGGTGCATGATATTAGGACTTAATTTGAAATTCAAATTGTTTAAAATTTAAAATTCAAATTTCTTTCCTAATTTAGTTCACCTATTTTTGGAAAGTGCTTAATTGAAATCAATTTGAATTTTAAATTCAAATCTAATTTATTGTCTCACTTTCCTAATTCCTAAATTCAAATCAATGAGCCTTAACCATTACATTCAATGCTCCCCTTATTCATGCAAGCCGCCGGCCCCTGTATGAATGAATAGAATTTCTGTCCTATTTCCTTTCTTTACTAATGGAAGGAGTTCAAATTCTAACTCCCTGGCCGAATTTTCTCTGAAGTCATATTTCCTAATTTTTGTTCCTAGATTAACTCACTGATTTAGGAAATAAAGATTGCCCAAATCCTCAATATCCTGCTGGCCTTGCTCTCCCTCACCGCCTCACTTCTCCCACCGCCTCACTTCCCTCCCTCTCATATCTTCTTTCCTATGCTATTACAGGACTTGATTTGGAGCCTTAAATTCTCCCCCAAGTCATTAATTCCTAAGCATAGGGGTCCGAATTTTCTAAGCAGATTTTGGAAACAAAATAGCTGAATTTACTTTCAGATTTCATTGACAAAGGTCTCTTACTCCACCGCCTCCCTCCTCTCTCCTAATTGCTCCAGACGGAATTTCTAGTGCAGAACCTGAGGCTTGGCATTTACCTTCAGCCTTCTCATCACCATTAAGGCTTGATTCCTCCCTCAATTTTCTCTACATCCTATTCAACTAAAATCTGGAGATTCATCTCAGACTTTTGAAGAAATCTGAAATTGTTTTCAGATTTTAAGAGAAGAGGTTTAGAGCTGGCATCCTCTCTCCTATCAAGAGAACCTCTATTTTCTAGAGAGAAATCTGAGGTTCTTCTCAGGTTTTGGGCAAAGAAGTCAGAATTCCTTCAGACTTTGGAGAAGAGATCCTCTCTCTAGCAAAGTCGTTTCCCGTTCTACATCACTTTTCCTCATTAAATATGTCATAAGCTTCAATTAATCACCTTATATAATATGTCTAAATGCAAGAGGGTTATCACATATGCATGTCAATTCTTAGGATAGCCATGGGAATCAAATCATCTACTGGCATAAGGGCGACAATAATTTATATAGGGCAGCCTGCTATAGCTACAAGTTGCCTTTCATCGCTACAATAACCTCCACTGAGTTGGGAGAAGGACCTCCCTAAATTTATTTCAACTCAGACCATCCTCCTAACAATAATGATGGCACTTTAATTGTGAGTGCCGACCAAGATAATTTAGCACCTCTAAGTAAATCTAACAACATGCTAGATAAAAATAAAATAAAAAATTAAAGGAAAAAAAAACAATATGCATGCTACATGCAAATATAAAATTACGCAATTAAAAAAAAAAAATAAACAAAACAACATCATAACATTATATGCCAACTTCCAAATAGAAAATATGTTCAAACTAGATAGAGGGTCAATTTCCTTCGTCTTCTTCTCTTGCCTTTTGACATTATACTAGATTTAATAGTTTACAAATACCATCTCATGGCAAAAGTATTCCATCTCATTAATCAGCAATATATGATAGATTTATGAAACGTACCTTATGCTCAGAAACATGTCTGGATTCATGCTTTGGGAAATTCTTAGATGAGCCTTTCACATCCTGCATGGCACTGATTTCCCTATATTAGAAATTTAAAACAACCTTGATTCTAAAATAAATAAATAAACACTAATAGTCATAAATGTGTCAAAAAAAGAAATTTGTGAGCTTAAAATTCTAACTATTCAAAGCACTAAGCACTCTCAAAGCACTAGAATCATTCAACACTGATGCATTCATAATTTTTGTATTTTTATTATCAAACATTGAACATTAGTTTTTTCATTTAGTTTTATATTTTTTTAGCTATCCAATGATGGAAGGCATCCAATGATCATGGTAGGTTGTGCTTGGGCTTTGGTAGACCTTGTTTGCTAGCTTGTTTGGGTCCCTTGGGCTGCTGCTGGTTCTCGGGTTGAGCTTATGGTTCTCGATTTTGAGCTGGTGTTGTGTTGGGAGGTGATGGTTGCTTTGTTGTTGAGCTATATTTTCAAAAGTGCTAGCTCGTTAGTTTTGAGCTCTTGGTTAGCTCATAATGAGCTGAAGTTTAGCTCATTTATTTGAGATTAGTGGAAGCTCGTTATGGTGGAACTTGTCCCTCTCTTCCCCATGCAGCCTCTCGATTTCCTCCTTGTCTCCTCGATTTCTCTTGGGCTTTTGCTGTTCCCGTGGCCCTAGCTGTTTTTTCCTGAGCCTGCGATTCATTCTCTATGCTGGCTGTTCGGGATCCCTGCTAGCTGGGTTTCCCGTGGCTTCCAGCTGGGTCTTCCGTGGCCTTTTTGCTCTGTTTCCTGGACCGGCTTGGGAGATGTTATTTTGTGGCTGTTCGCCTTTCATTTTCCTAAATCTAATTGGTTTAGTTGGAGGTGCTATAGCTGTTTAGTTCCCCTCTCTTGCCTATATATAGAAGATGTTTTAGAAGGAAATGGTTGTTGAAAATTATTGAGCAAAGTCTCTGAAACCTGAGGGTTTTCTCTTCTTCGTGGAAAAAGCTTGAGAGCTAGTTCCACTTCTTTCTCTTCTCTACTTCGTCTGGGCTTCTTACCTCTTCTTCTCTACCAAGTTCTACCCCACCTGTATCTTTCTTCTTGAGCTTCCTAGTGTTGTTGGTTGGCTGATTTGGGAGCAATTGTCGTAGGAGTTTGGTTGGACGTTTGGACCTTCTTGCTGTGGTGGACCATCGGTTTGCTAGCCCTAAGCGCATACTTTACTTAACCTACATTTCGATGCATGTGAGGAAACCGTTCTGTCAATTGTTCTGAGGATAGCATTTTTTTTCTTTTTCTTTTGTTTCGTTTGATTTCAATTCTCAGTTTGTCCATCGGTTTTGTGTTTTAGATGATTGCTACTATTTGAATCGAGTTTGGTTATAGTATTGCCCATTGTTCTCCTTATCTGGCTTTTCTTTCTAGTTTTCTTGCATCAACACTTAAGGCGTTGAGAATCATTCTGATTACTTTTCAGAGCAAGCGTTGAAAAAAATAATAATAATAATAAGTTATTTCACCTAATAATCCTATTGGGTTGATAAAGATAACTTTTGAAGAATATAAAATAATAATCATATATAGATACTATTTTGGGTTAAATCATAATTTTCATGTTTTAATATATTTAAAATTTCAGTTCTTGCTAAATAAATAAGCTTAGTTACCCAAAAGACATTTAATTAACTTAAACAATTGTAATACTAAGTTTGTAACATGCAGATCACATAGATTATTTTTTCCATCTGTCATCATAATTTAGCTTATCCTCCTCTTCCTCAAGATTTGATACTCTAAAACTTGAAGCACTTGCTATGACATTTGATCATTCTTCTTTCAAAGCATGTATCATTGTTTTTCCAACTCTAGACATTCTTTCCAAATCAACTCAGGTCAAATTGTCCACAAAAAAATTTGTGTCATCTTTATCATTTGAAATATTAAGACTCACCTCACTATATCAGCCAAGCGCTTTCCATGAAGTGCCACAATGATGGCTCCCATCAAGAGGAGAGTACCTAGCTCACTTTTGACATCACTAGAAAGTTTTTTTCTATCAAATTTAAATGTTGGTTCTTGTGGACTCCAAAAACTCAGCCTCGACCTCCACCCACTGTGCTTTCTTCTTTCAAGGGAAGTTTTAACGGATTAAGTTCTGGGATAAATTTTGGGCAAGCATATGAGTTTGTAGATAAGACACTGCCCAGAGATTTCGCCCTCATTTTGCGAGGACTTTATGATATGAGTTCTAGTTTCCTATAGGCGCAAGCCCCTATAATTAATTACCCCTCCCGATAACGAGAGAGAACTTTCGATTAAGTCTAGTCATCAATTAGATACGTAGAGATGCATGTTATCTGACATATAGTAGCAACATGGGCTCAGGGGTTTGTGAGATTGAATATTTAAAATTTGAAATTTCACCATCTTGCATTTAAAGCAGATAGTGGGGGCTGATGATAGACCTGATCAAGATCACATGGCTCCGTTGTCCCGGGCCATCGTGATCCCTGGTCTACTTAGTCATAGGAGGTAGTCGACCCAACTTGACAGAAGGATCCTTATCAACAGCCATGGGTTGGTTCGTCCAAGGGGATCTTGTAGACCTTGGGGGAATGTTTGTCTAAGGGGACAAATTTGAATCCACCTTAGCTAACAGAGGGCTTTGTGCCCTATCGATCATATCCTATTGATTCATATCTCAAGGATTTGATGTCACTAAGGAACGTATTGGCTCTAGCCATAATCGGTATTTCGTAGTGCCATTTAGAGGCAAAACCACTCGGTTTAAAGGGCCCCGGGTCATAACCGTTTATCCGACAGTGCCATTTGGCAACAAAATCGCCGATCAGAGTACACATATCACGTCCTTACTGGCAAAAGATTGTTTGAGAATGAATCCTAGTGAAATTCTCGACTAGGCATTCGCTCTTTGTGAGCTGGAGTATTTTTCAATTTGTCCACCCCAGCAAACTATTGATGGTGAATGAATTTTATTCTTCAAGTGATTGATCGTTGGGTTTCAATTTTAAATATTTATGGGATTTTTATATCTCAAAATTTGAATTTTATGGGCATTTGGACATTTAGGAGGCATTTGAAAGTATTTGTGAATCCCTCCTGTTGAGATAAACATTCAACATGGACATCATCGGGGTGTTTGTGGTCATTTTCATTTGTGTCATGAACCTTGTCGACCCTATCGAGCTGTCGACAAAGAATTAGGATTCGTAGGCTTTATGTGTTTGTGAATGAATTTTCTTTATTGAATGCCTTGAAGATCTAATATTAATATATAAAATAAATATCTCGGTCGACCTTGCGACCGTATATTTATTTAATAGTTCGAGCCGTGTCGACTCTTATCTACCTGCATAGAAGAATCGGGCTCGAACTTGAGTTTATTTACTGACCCGTGCAACATCCCTAGATGTCACATGTGTTCCCACAACACGCTCACTAGGGCTCATGCGGGTGTTTGGGAGCATTTTATAATTATTTATCAAACCTTGTCAACTCCTATTTACCTGTTTATGAGGATCAAGTTTAAATTTAATGACCCGCGCAGCATCCCTAAACGTCACGTGTGTTCCTACAACACGCTCGTCGAAGCCCATGCGAATTTTGTGATTACCCTCACCCCTTTTGTATACCTATGTGAATACAAATTACAGTGCATATGCGGGGTATTTTAGACATTTGAATGGTCTTTTATGATGGCTCGTAGAAGTTCATTTTGTCATAGTCTTTTTAGGATTTTCTTGTGGATAGTATGTTGGATGTGTGACCACTGTTCATCAAGAAACTTGCAAGCCCCGATGATCTTATCCAACCCAATGTTTAGAATTTGGTTGAACTGAGACTCACTCCATTTCTGAATATGATGATTTGATCTGGTTTTCTTTTACCAGAACTCGTACAAAAACCCGTGGTCAGTACTTTGAACTGACAACCGTTGTAATGGAAGATACATCATGTTGTCCAGGAGAATCATGAGAGATATTTACTTCTAAAACAGTCGTCGTAGCCCTCTAGATGACTGGGATAACATATATATTTTTGATTTATAACTATGAGTTTAAACCACCAAAATCTGCATTAATCTTTAACAACACATTTGTCAAAAATTGATCATTAATTCTGATAGGTGCAATACAGTTTATCGAGGTTAATTACAAGAATGCCTCGCATTTGTTTTATGTCAAATCCTTCTACTTATAAGTGATAGATGTATTTACTCGCCATCGTGTTGTAGTAGACTGTACGAATACTTTCACATTCATTGCATATTTTTGCATATGCCTATAGGGAGGGCATCATCAATTGTAGGTAGATTTTCTATGTTCATATGATTGTATGTTGATCTCGAATGCAGGGAGTTATATTTGTTATCATCTTCCTTATTCATCAAACTTCACACCCCATTATATTTTTTTGTCGTAGGAGTGCCACAACACCTGTTGCACATTCTCCACATTATACTTATGAGCAAATCACCGCATGGCCTTCTACTATCATCCATACATATTGTTTGTTATATGTATGATTGTTCTTTCGTCTTTTAAAGTGACTTCAGAATGCTCCCAATGATCATCGTCCCTCTGATATCTACATCCCCTTTGGTGTGGAGGTTTTGAGTATCTATAGGAAGCTTCACTTTATTGAACGTAGGCATATTGTCATATTCTCCATTCGGTCATTGCACGCATATCAATTTGATTGAAGAGCTTAAACCACTTTGATTTCATCATTCCTTGCCCTAATGAAGAGTCTAATTAGGATGAATAAGCTCGTTCACCAGTGATTATATATTTATCATATGAAGGTCCAACCTACAACTTAGTAACTTATGTGTTCCATTGAACATGTATTCCCCATTTGATCTTGATTGAGTAACCATGATTGTCAATTGATATTTGGATATCACAAATCCTTTGTGAACCCATTATGACGCTCATTTGCTATTTAATTGCATTTTCATTTGATTATTGTTTGCATATAAATGTTGATTTGTTGTTGCACTCATATCCTTGCAATCAAAATTCATGTGTAAAGACAGGTTCTTTGTCACCTTTGAAAATGATCTGCAACACGCATTATGGACCAAGAAGTATTCATATTAATATTTACTTGCAAGCCCACCATTACATCTATCAACCTCTTTCATTTGTAAGAGGGCAATATATTTATCCATGTGAGTGATATGTGCCTTGATCATCCTCACCTTTATATGACTTGCATGGTATTCATTTGGATGTATTTAAATGATCATGACTTTTGATAACTACACTTTGATCTTACATTTGTCAAGTTAAGGTTAAGTTCTTTGTCATTATGAGTTCAATTCCCTGTAGTCACAAGTTCAAGCTTAGTTCATTGAAGTCAATGTGCAAGCCTGCAAGTCTTCATCATCTGATTCAAGTCAAGTTCATGTCCTTTATAGTTTGTTCAATATCTTTTGCTTGAATTTAGTTTGTCGTTATTAGTTCAATGTCAAGTTCAATTCACCGTTCATTTGGCCACAAATTCATGTCCCTGTTCAAATTATTCAAGTCAAGTCCTCTACTCACCTCGAGTCCAGGCTCAACTATAGTCCTCAGTAGTTCTTTGTCACTTGTTTGGATTCAAATTCATTTTACATTCAATATTTCATTGTTCACTTAGCAAATTTGATTGAATCCTTTATGTTTGTTCAAATCCATGTTAAGTTCATTATAGTTTGTTTTCGATTCACCATCGGTCCAGATTCAAGTCCGAGCGCAGTCTTATGTTCACCAAAAAATTTGGCAACCTTATGGCGTCTCCCCTGTTTAGGGGAGACTAAAGAAAACTGGGCCTCCCGCCACGTTAGAGAAAAGCATGTACGGTGGGTGCCCTTGGACACCACAGCCGTGAAATCTTCAATCCCACCACGCCAGAGAAAGACGTGTATGAGTCTTCTGTACCTGTTTCAAAAGAAATGCAATTTCCTTACCCCGCGGGTACAGAACCGCATACGGGTACATAAGATTATCCCCACCACACTACAAAGAGCGTGTATAGGGTCTACTCGCCTCGCCGAATGTGTCGCACCGAGTTCCCTTCCCACCATGCTAGAGAAAAGCGTGTATGGGCGATTTTCCGGCTCGACATGAACATCGAATGCGGGATTCTGAGTTTATGGAGTTATACATTGGCGACAGGCGAGGTGATGTCGATAAAGTATACAAAATACATATAAGAAATCTTTCTTTTTTTCCTCTTTTCTCTTTTTTTTCTCACTTTTTTTTGGAAATTCTTTCTCTTTTTTTTAACTCTTTTTTTTTTGGTATATAATTTTCATAAATATATGTTATTCTTTTTTAACTCTTTTTTTCTTTGGTATATAATTATACATAAATATATGTATGTACATATAACTAACTATATATTAAATATATATGTATATAAACATAAACACATTAATACTTATAATACTAACACTAGTATAAAACATTATTAATACAAAACATATCCTAAACTACCTGAAGATTCGGCTGAGTTATGAAAGGAGGCGTCTGGTAGGTAGGTAAAAGGCGACTAAAGGATTTCGGTAAGATGGGGAGGAAGCTCTCTGTATGGATCGAAAGCTTACGAATAGGACAAAAGGGGTCGGATATAGCAAAGTAGGGGTCCGAACACTTGGGTTTTCACTTGAAGGGGTACTCGGGTAGAGGTGACAAGAGGAAGGATTCGGGCAAAGAGCAAAGGCCTGATTTCGGCACAGTGGAGAGGCGGCTCCGGTGTCAGGTAGGGGCAAGATCGAGAGGTCTCTTGGACCTCGACCGACAGGATGTCCGAGAAAGTTGGAAGCAGCGATGGGAGCTTCCGACTATAGGTGGAGACGGGCTCGATGGGGTCGGGCTTGGATGAAAATGGATGTAGGCGTGTGAGAGAGGAAGAGAGGCGATAGGATGGGGGCTTCTTGTGGCAAGAAAGAAGACGGAAGCTACAAGGAAGGTCTGCAAAAAGTAGAAAGAGACTCAGCTATGGGTTCTTTACGTGGAAGAGTAAAAATAGAGAGTCATTTGGCTCTCATTTTATTAACGAAGGCAGAGGTGGATTGAAGGGAGTTACGCACACGGTAGATCATGGCAAAGCAACAGTTCGACGCTACAGTGCATGGGATACTATGGATGCGGAGATTTCCTGCAGGATATCCGGCAGGTGATGATCGAGCAAGCCCTTTTTTATTGTATTTTTTGTTTTCTTTCCTTTTGGATGTAGCGTAGGGGTCAACAATTCTGCCTAATTTATTTCAGTTTGAAACACAAAAACATGCATTTAGTAAAATAATGAGCTCCTAACTATATCTTTCTTCTGCCATTCTACCATAAGTCAAGCATGTTAACTTAAACTGTAATAATCAACAACAATACATATTGTTAGACCGGTCCAATGGATCGCTCCAGCCGGTCCACACAGGACTGGCCCAAACAGAACAGAGGCAAAAGTTTCGCCTCTCCTGTATGCGCCAAACGCACGCCCGAGTCCAAGGGAACTATTTAGGAAGAATTTTTGAGGGAGTTATGATGGAAATTTTAATGTAGGGGTTGTTTATTGATTTCCTTTTGGATTGTATGCATTAAATAGCTTGTTTTCCTAGGGTTAGGACATCTTGAATTGGCTGAAATTTGAGTTCTCTTAGGTTTAGGTTTTTGAGCTCTAGTGGCGTCTAGAAATTTGGCAGCTCTCGAATAGAGGATCAATTGTATCTCGTTATTTTTCTTCAGTTAGTTTGATTATCACAATAAAATTACTATTTTTTGAGTTTTTCCTTTGGATTTGTGGATCGTTCTCGTTGTTTCATCGATAGTTAGGTTTTACTTGGGAATTCCAAATATTTTCTGACACATATCAACACTTATCATATATCTTCTAAATCATAATATGTCATTCACATGACATATGGTTACATGCATGTAAGCTAATAGACCACATGAGCCATGTTCTTTAAGAAAAAAAGCACTAAGTCACATGTGAGATAGAAAGAAATTAGATTATTCGATGTTAATCACCTGAAATCAATAGCATTGACCATATTTGGCATTGACGGCAAACCTCCAGTAACATTGAGAAATGAAGTTGAAGAAAGCCCCTTTAATCCCTCATCTCTCTCTGCTACAAGGCCCTGTTAACAACCTCACATCAAGAGCATGAACTCAAAATGAAATTAAGGGAAACTAAAAGCAATTGGAAAAGTAAAAGCTCAAACCTTGGAAACAAGCTCAAGAAGCCTATTAGAAGACACTTCGGTGGTCAATGAAGTCATGGTAGCCGATGCAACTGTAGCAGCAGCCTGTGAGTCCAACAACAAATTGGGTGAATTTTCAATAAGCAATGATGATTTGAAGTACTATCAATATAACAATTATATTCATACAACATAAATATATATATGAACCCCGATGAGTTCGGTTCAATTTTATCTTGCTTGGACAATATTATATTATCTAGAACTGTAATTATTTATTTTATGCATCAAAAAGTCTGACATATAGATGTAAACAAAATTTGGTATGTTTGACCTAATGACATTATCTTTAAAAAACCAATTGCATGAGTAATATTTAATTTAAATTCTGGGCTATCCAGATGCCTTAAATCTACTAATAACACTTAACGGAAAATGACAAACCAAACAGCCTTAAACTAAAACTGGTGCATTTTGTCATAAAGGAGTAGGACCTTGCCTGGTTGAGATTTTCACCGCGAAGATGAGCTACAATCAAGGCATTGATCTGCCGCCGGAGCTTCCCTTCCTTAAGAGTATTCTCAAGTGTCGCATCCATTCGCCGACTACCAGGCTACCACGATACGATTAAAATTCACCACTGCAAAAACTGAAACCTCGAAATGTCACACCAAAATCCATTCAAAATCAAAAATAGAAACCTAAATTTGAAGCTGTCGAGCTCGGCACGAGGATCAAACCAACAAAAGAAGCGCTAATAGCTTCGGAATCATGCAAAAGACAAATAAAAAAAAAAAACTGCTCTGGAAAATCTAAAGTAGAACCCCACCTTTTTCTTCCCAAACGGCCAAACATGCTACTCCGGAAACCCGGGGAAAACCCAAATCTCTGAATGATCGGAAGAAGTCGAAGAAACATTTATCAGGTTGTACAAAAGTATTTCGCATTTTATTCCTTAGGATTTAAATGATATTACCTAGTTTTTATGCACCTAGTTTTTTATATTTATTTATAATAGTATAAATGCACGTGCACATGCTGCACGTTAATAAAATTTTATAAAATAAAAATAATTTCATAAAATTTAAAATAAACTCATGTCATATTATATAGCTATATTAAATGCTAGATGAATATTACATCTAATATTTATACGCTTATAAATTATTTATACATAATTAATAGGCATATAAATATCTATTATTCTTCAAATATATTCATTAAAGTTAAATTAAAGATAAGAATTATGTTTATGTATAATGTGAGGGTTTTCATATATAATGTGAGGATTCCCAACCCCATAGTTGTAAGAGTAGTGATTGACCAGTATATTGACGTTATATGCTCATGGAAATGTGACTGAAAATAAAAAGAAAGAATTTCTTTTTCAAAAGAAAATATATAATTTGCAACCAAACTATTTAAAAATAATGATAACTGCTAAATTTAATAGAGAATTTCGATATAATTTTATTAACTTACAAACATGAAAAAAAATAATGAGAAAAGAAAGAGTTCTCACCATAAAAGATGGGCCATGGCCCATGACCCATGGCACGGGAGAATTAGTCGGAGCAAGGCATGTTGGGCTATCTACGATAGGCCAAGTCGTTTGAAGGCATTAAAGAGAAGCTTTGAGCATTATAATCCATATATGAGCAAGAAGAAGCATTCAAACAAAAATTAAAGATAAGTGAATTAGTACCAATAAATATCAATCACTTTGTCTAATCTTAGCAGAAAAGAACAACTTTCAATGAAAACAATTACCAAAAAATAGAAAAAAATCAATGAGTGCGTTACAAGACTCAGCATATTGTTCATTATATAAAAATTTTAAAAAATACTAAATCAATATGATAAGAGATGAGCAACCATAATTTTGACCATTTCTTGAATGAAATATGTATCTATGAAAGTTCGGAATTGCTCCCAATAAAATTGATCTTACCATTTCTTGCAAGTCCAATGCCTATATCACTTTTCTAGAAGCCAAAGAACAATTAATGTGTATAGTTAATGCTTAAATAGTTAATTAAGAAAACGTCCTTTTTCTCATTCTCATTGCTAATTCTCAAGAGAAATGAAAAAAGCATAGATTGTGTTCCTTTTACCTAAAAATTTTAACAAACACAGTATGTATAGATCCTTTCTTCACATGCATATGTACAGTCATAATAGGAGAAGAAGCTTCTTTAGCATCTATTTCAAAACTCGATCTCCTTCATGCTAAGCTGAAGAAAAACTAACAAGGCAAAGAAGCTCCTTTAGCAACTCTTTCAAAATTATACTACAGGCAGAATTGGACCAAGTATTGTTATTGACATACCTATTGCAGTCATCTTCGTAGCCTTTCACCTTCCATTGCCTTTAATTTGCTCCTATTTGTTTATACAATAAGTGTGATATCATAACAAAACTTCATTTTAGAAGTGAATAATGACTTAAAACCCAAATGTAACAGCAAAAAAGGATAAACTTATAAGAAGAAGGCGAAGATGAAGAATTTAGTTTATGGCTGTGGTGGGATTCGAAGAGGTGAAACTTTAATAGGATAAATTAATTTTGACGAAGGTAAGATTTATGAAACATAAATATATTAAACTCAACGGACGTATTATTTAAAATTAATTTAATATGAGACTATGTAATAGGTTTTAAATTGCATAAGCGTTTTTTTTTTTATTTATTAATTATTCTATTTTATTAAAAATAATTAAATGCATTAATTGGCTCTTACTTAAATGCAATAAATATAAATAAAATGAAAATGTTATGTATTTAAATGAATATAAATGAAGTTAATAAATATGTTAATTAAATGTATAAATAAAATAGCATAGATAGATAGAAGTTGAAGCAAGATAAAACGTCACAATGGTAGTATAGATAGATAGATAGAATTTGATACCAATGAATGCACGGTATAAAACGTCACAATGGTGGCAAATAAATAATACAGCTTTATCTATGATAATAATAGTAGTATAAATGCTTAATTAATTATTTGAAAAGCAGTTTTAAAAATGAGAAGTAAAGTGGGGGTAATTATTTTATATTTTCAGATTTGTTAAATTTATTAAATATTTATAATATAATGAATGGCTAGGATAATTTTTGAAGATATAAAATGAATGACCAAGATTTGCTATGGGTGAAGTCCCAAGCCACTTTTATATAGTAGTATAGATAGTATATAATATAATGGATGGAAACTCAAGCGTTAAGAACAATTAAAATTAATTTAATATGAGTTATAAGGGGCATTTATATATCGTATGAAAATGTTATAGAAACGTTAGTGTGAAATTAATTTTTTTAAATGAGTGAATAAATGTTTTGTATGTAGAAGTTATGCAAGTGTGTTTTAAATAAAGAATTTGAGGAGTCATAAATGAACGTTTCAGATCATTTTGAAAATTTATAAATGAACGATCAAGATTTGCTAAGAGTGGAATCCAAAGCCACTTTTATATAATAGTATATATATAGAGTATAGATATATATCATTTAATTAAACATTAATTGCTTTACTTAAACATTTATTGTTTACGGCTATGGCAGAATAATTGAATTACTGGTAGAAAAAATCAGTTAAACATTTAAATGATAGATATATATGATACATGATAGAATTTTAATAGTCAAATATTGATTGAAAACATTTTTTTTTTATTTGTTGGTTGAGAGAAGGGAATACAAAGAGAAGCGATTGGGAATACAAATGTTATGGGTTGGGAGTAGGATACGAAGAGCCACCAATTGCATGATTAAGAAGCATGTGAAGAGGAAGAGTTTATAATTATGAGTTGGATACCAAGACGGTAAAATTAAATGAGTTTTATTTAATGTGAAATTTTTTGATTTATTAATTATTTTTAATAGAATAGACGGCCAAGATAATTTAAAAATAAAGTGAATGGATGGATCAGATTTGCTTGGGGAAGGAAACTCAAGCCCCTTTTATAATAGTAGTATAGATGATATTAAATTTTTTAAAGTATATACAAAATATTATTATTTAAATCTATATATTTTGATATGATTAAAAAATTCTAGAGTTATATGAAATATTAATTTCATAAAAATTATGTAATATGTATTTAAATCCCCATTATAATTCTTCTATTATTTTATATTGATTTCTAATATTTTAATTATTCAAATCAAATTCTTATTTAAATTTATTGCAATTATATTCAAATATCATGATATAAAATACAATAAAATTAATTTATCATATAAGACGCATTATAAAAAAATTCTTCTTCTTTTTTTTCATTTAATTTAATTTATCATCTCAAGGCAATTTTGAGTAAATTAGGCTTCAAATTGAGGTGAAAGTAAATTTAAGTAACATTTAATTAATCTAATAATAATTAAAATATGACAAAAATTGGTTACTTGTTTCCCATGACAAGTCACTGCTCCGTCATTTTTTAAATAAATAAACTTTAGCTTCTTATATTATGTCATTTCAGTTTTGGAATTGAATGCAAGAAATAAATTTATAACGAGCAAAATTATTATATTTTTTAAAGAATTTATGAAGTTCAATGAAAGCCTTACATTTAACTGTAGCTAATTAAATAATAATTTTGCTTAAAAGGTTCAAGCTCCCAATTAAATTTCTACAGTTCAATAGACAGACATAACTGCTTAAAAATATGCTGATGCTGATCTTAGCATAAAATAAAATACAATAAATCACCATATTACAATGCAAAATATATCAAAATTATTTATTAAAAAAATTAAAATCAAAGTAGATATATAAAATGTCATTTCAATTACATATTTTTGAATGGATATGTTCATGAATGATGAATAAACGGCTATGCAACTTTGGACCAATACACAACTTCAGAGCAAGGCTTCCAAACCATTAACAAATTTTCAAAAATGGACTTAGACTCCTAAAAGTGCAGTCAATCTAATAGAAGTACAATAAAATTAGATTAACGGAACTATTATATTATTTTAGGGTTCGTTTGGGATGACTTTCTTACTGTTTTTTAAAGCAATTTTTTAGTATAAAAGTTTTATTTATTATACTATAAAGCTGCTTTAAGAAGCAGTAATAAAGCCATCCCAAACGAAATCATAATAATCAAGATATAGCTTTCTCAACCGTGCGGTATTCTTTCTCTGATATTGAAAGAAATCTCCTTTCAGTCTGAGAAGATGGATCTGCCCCTTCTTTAGGAGGGAATCCTACAATTCTAGCAAGCAACCACTGATCTATGACCGCACAGTTAATCGCATACTTGATCGTGTGCTCTAAATACCCCTTGTCGGTGATTAGATGTGGCTGAACTGTAAGCATTCTCATGAGAGCTGAAAACACAAACAAGGCATAAATTTATAGAAACAATAACTTAACAAAGCTTCAATGAGACGTACCTGCAACAAGAGCATCTCCTGATACCGACATATCACAAGTGTAAGGTGTGATCGGAGCATCTTCCATTCCACGAACAAATCCATTATCATTCAGTGTGTAATAATGTATTTTGGAAGTCCCATTCGTCACAAATAGCACTTTGAGATTGCTATGCCATAGCTGCTTGACCATCTCATGCTTATGATGAGTGAATTTCGATTTGTCATTGTCTTTTGTATCAAATTTCTCAGCAGATTCTATCCCACACAAGAATTCTAGTTCTTGTTTAGTTACTTCGATGATATCGGCAGAGTTCCATGCTTTCTGAATGAATATAGTGGTTTCTGTGCTGGATTTCCACAATGGTAATGGGAGGTTGAGGTCAAAGAAAATAACCCCTCCGTACTTCTTGGAAATCCTAATGGCTTCCATTGTGGTTGATCTCATGCTTTCTCCTAACAAGGATGAGGAATTGAAGTAGAACATCTTCCCCTGCATTCAATATATAATTTAGATAAGTAAATGATTGAAATCTTTTGTCTTTCATAAGCACAGAAATCTTGCTTTTTCTAAGAAAATAAGCAAAAAATGTAAAAACAAAACTCAAATAATATGCTTGCTTGAACCATTAAAAAACTCAAGAATTAGAGTCACTAGGATGTAAAATTTTCAGATCAACTAACCAAAAATGAATAAGAAGCGAATTTTTCATTGATGCTGTTATTGAACTCCACGACAGCTATAAAAATTAAAGTTAAAAAAAAATGCCTACAGTCACTGTCTCAGATAACATCCTTAATTCAGAAAAAAAAAAAAATCTTAAAACGATAAATATTCTTTGAAAAGCATGCCTAAATAATAATAATGATAGAATACAACCTGTTAAAACAGGCTTTGGGTGGGTTGGGGATCACTATTTCCGCATGCCTAAATATGTATTGTCAATTCAATTTGGCAGTCAATTAACAAAATTTATAGGAAACTTCTGCAAATAAAGCACACCTTTGTAACATATTTAGAGAGCTACTTTAACTGTATGTTTTAACAAAAAAGTAAAGCAGCCAAATTTTATACATGAAAAGCGTAAAAATGAAACTAGCAGCAATTTTTTGAGAAAGCAAATCAATCATTCGAAATGAAAATATTCATCACCTCCTTTAGAACATCAATATTGATCTCTGAGTTCAGAAAACTATCTTCAGCACAAGGTTTGACAACAGTGGCTTTTAAGCCTCCCCTTTTGGAAATCTTCATCTGAGATAGCGCTGTTGTTCTTGAACTGTCAATTATAATTGCTCGTGTTTGGACTTTATTAACATTTAAATGATAGAGGATGGTTTCTCCATACTCATCATCGCCAAGTTTCCCCATGAATGAAACTCTACCGCCTATACTTGCATGAGCTATAGCAACATTGGATGGAGACCCCCCAGGAGCTCTCATAAACTTGGTTGGTGCCCATAACATGTCCTTCTTTGATTCATGGATTTCATGATCTACCAGCCTGTTAGCCAATCTACCAGAAGGTATGAATAAATGCTGAGCAGCTCCAAAGCAGCATACAAGAGGAGGCCAACCATACGTAAAGCTAATATCTTCCTCCTCATAATCTTTTAATCGCATCTTATATTCCTCCTTATCATCCTCAACACTGCCACCTGATGTCATCATCTCCTTGGCATCAGCTAGTTCAATTCTCATGCCTTGATCCTCTGAAGAAACTGTCTTTTTTCTGGTTTTTCTCTTTTTTACTTTCCTCTCAGAGTTCCCCTCCTCAGGGCTCAATGAGGTGCTAGCTGAGACATAAGATTAAAATACTATGATAAGCTGAATATGCAAGGCTCAAGATCATATAGAAATTGAACCACACCTTTTTTAAGAACTCTACTTGTGGATTTCTTAGAAGCTGTAATAGAAACCTCTCCTTGGATTTTCTCCTCTTCAAAGCTATCAGTCATATCAGCAGAGCTGCGATCTGGACTCTCTTCAGTAACCTTTTTTCTACTTGGTCTAGTTTGTTGAGTATTTCTAGGAACATTGTCACCGCTTTCTTTGAATGATGAATCTTGTTGATCGAGTTGCGGAGCTTTTTTTTTGGAGATTGCAAGAACGCACCAATTCTTCAGTCTCACATTGCTACGTTGGAAAGTGTTACAAACAGCAAGTACCATGCAGTCACTTGAATAAGACCTGTATGATTGAATCAATTAAAAGGTAACTCATCTTCTAGAGTTATGCCAGAATATAATTTTGGTGAATAATAGCTACATCAATGAGGTTCTTTTTTTTTTTTTTTTGCATCAATGAGGTTCTTGGTATAACTTCTACAATGCAATAATAAACAATTGTCATCAATTTTTGTGACATAACTTCTTTAATAAATATCAACGGATGCACAGACAACTATAGATATCAATATAAAGTGAGTGAGAGAGAGAGAAATGATAATGATGAATAAAAAAACATAAAACAAAATAATCCTCATATATACTGTTCAGATAGGATGCTCTGTTTATGGAGTGCAGTCAAACATCATATAATAAGGGGATAACTTTGCTCAGACAATTATATAAGCAATAATATCATTGGCAACTTTAACAAAGTAATGCTATGATACCTATAAAAATAGTCAAAAAAAGTCTTCGGTCACTGGATAAATGACACATGACATGCACTCAACAGCATTGGAGACTTCTTTTGAGCTAGGCATTGGGCAACAAAGCATTTTTCAAAAATTCAACAAAGATTCTCAGCATTTTGCTTAGAAATACTAATAATACTGTTTTGGAAGTGACATTTGATTCAAGTACTCGCAACAAAAAAAAATTAAAATATTTACAAATACAAGAAAAAAAAAATTCATAAACTTGTAAAACATACAAAAGTCACAATTTCTTTTTCAACAAGACATTTAGGTTGAAAAGTAAATTAGTATAACATTTGCATAAAGGCAGAAAAAGGCTGTATTAATTATGTGAATCAAATATTAGTTGTTAAATTAGTTTTATTAATTTGCACTAGTTTGTTTTATTTAAAAATCTGTTTTTATTGCTAACATGTTATTTCTCTCATGTAGCCTATTGTATAGCCTTTAGTGTTGCTTGGTTCTTGTTCCTCTTTATTAACAATAGGTGGGCCTTTTGGTCGGGGAGATCCAACAAACAAGAAGCAAATCGTGCGAATAGAAGCGAGTGAGCGATCGAACAGGTCTTCGCGACTGAGAGGAGTTTGAGAGCAGGAGAGGCAAACTGTGAGGTGTTGCAGCCTGTTCGATCAAGAAGATGAATGAAAGGGAGAAATTGAGAGCAAGTACAAGGGTTTCTTCCACCATTGGTTCGTGAGATCGAGAGGGGGCCGAGTGGAAGGGCTTGAACCAGCCGACGGAAGGTAAATTGAAGCTTAGGGCATTGATTTTGGTCAGCTATTTCAAGAACATTTTGTTCTTCGTTTGGAAGGCAATTTTGGATTTGAAAACTTTTAGTAACTCAATTTGAAAAAGATCTCGAGTCGGTTGGACATTTAACAGACTTTAAGGTTGAACAAATTGATATCAGAGACACTGGTTAGTTTTTTTATACAAAATAAGGGTTTTAAAGGTTAAGATTGAAAGGTTCGATGAAAAAATCAATTTCTCAATTTGGAGAAAAAGAATGAAAGTCGTTCAGGTCAAAATGAAGGTTGATAAGACGTTGAAAGGTGAGAGAAATTTATCAAATTTTTTAGATCCTTATGAGAAAGTAGATATCATGGAGTTAGCATATAGTACACTGCATGTTGCACTTGAGCGATAATGTTCTTCGTGCGGTTGATAAAGAAATGACTGTTGGCGGGATCTAGTTGAAAATGGGACAAATGTATATGACTAAAAACTTGCATAATAGGATCTACTACAAGGGAAAATTGTTTGGATTTAAAATGTCTGAGTCAAAAAGTCCTGATGATAATAAGGATGATTTCAATAAAACTATCATTGATTTAAAAAATCTTGGAGTTAAGGTGAATGATGAGGATTAGACAATAATCATTCTAAATTCAGTTCCTAAATCATACGCACTTTTTGTTAAAACAATGAAATATGCTCGGGAGACTTTGTCTTTAGAAGGGGCTCAGACTACTTTGATATCTAAACAAGTAGATACTAAAATTAAAAAAATAACTGGAGTCAAGATCCAAAAAAGGTATATTCTTAAAATTTGCATAGAGAGTGAAAGGGTATAGATGTTGGCTTTCAGATGAATCCAAGTGTATCATTAGTAGAGATGTCATCTTCAATGAGTAGGAAATAATGATTGATCATATTATTGAAAGGGATTAAGAGAGCATAGAGGGCATCGATACTGTAGAGAAAAATAATACAAATCAATTGCAGGTGGAACTGATGCCGACAGATATCAGTGGTCAGGATCATCAAGAAGAGGCTGCTACTTAGCAAGATTAGAACAGTTTGGAAAATTATAGTCTAGTTAGAAATCGAACAAGAAGGGACATAAGAGAGCCAAATCGTTTAGGTTATGCTGATTTAATGGCATATGCTCTCACAGCTACTAAAACGTTACTAGATGATATGCCTAAATTGTATAAGGAAGCAACGAGCAGTGATCAATAGGGTTTCTGAAATCAAGCGATGAATCAAGAAATGTAGTCACTAGAAAAGAACTGTATTTGAGAACTTGTGAATAAACCACCAAACAAGAGGATCATGGGCTGCAAATGGATTTACAAAAAAAAGATAGTGCTCATGATATTGGTTAGATAAGGTATAAGGCAAGATTAATGGCAAAGGAGTTCAGTCAAAAAATAATGAATAAATTACAATGAGATTTTTTCACCAGTTATTAAGCATACTTCAATCAGAATAATTTTGTAATTGGTTGTCAGATATGATCTTGAGTTTGAACATATGGATGTTAAAACATCTTTTCTACATGGAAATCTTAAGGAGCCTCCTTAAGAAATTTGTATATGGATTAAAGCAATCACGGCGATAGTGGTATAAGGAATTTGTTTCATTTATGATTGAAAATTTTTACAAAAGAAGTTCGTTTGATATGTGTTTACTATAAAAGATTTTCAGAGAACAGTGCAATATATTTTCTTTTGTAAGTCGATGATATGCTTATGACACTGATAGTGTTTTAGAGATAGATCAGTTAAAATTGTTACTAAACAGTCAGTTTGAGATGAAGGATTTGGTTAGAGCAAACGTATAATTGAGATAGATGTAATAAGGGAAATAAATAAAGGCTTATTGCATTTTTATCAACAAATATATACCTAAGAAGTTCTAAAGAAATTTGGAATGGAATCAATCAAATAAGTTTCATCACCATTGGGCTCACCCTTCAGGCTTTCTGTGTTATAGACACCAACAACAGAGGAAGATCATAAGGTATATGAGTTCAGTTCCGTATGCAAGTGCAGCTGGCTGTTTGATGTATCCTATGGTTTACAAAAGGCCAAATATTGCTTATGCTATGAGTATCATTTACAAATTCACGACTAATCCGAGAAAATAGCACTGGAAGGCTATTAAGTGAATCTTCAAATATCTCAGAGAATCAAATGGTGTTGGGTTGAATTACAAAAAGGAAAATTGGCGCAGAGAGAAGATTTCAGGTTTTGTGCATTCAGATTATGCAGGAGATATGGATAAGCATGGATCTTTGACAGGGTATGTCTTTCAAGTCTATGGTGACACAATTAGCTGGCAATCCAATCTTTAGTTAGTTATGGCTTTATAAACAGTAGAGGCAAAATATATGGCTCCTACAGAGGCATTAAAGAAAGGCATCTAGTTGAAAGAGTTTCTTCAAGAGATTAAGAACATAAAAATAAAAGCTATTATCTGGTGTGACAGCCAGAGTGTTATTCATCTGATAAAGAATCATGCATTTCATGAAAGAACAAAGCATATTGATATCATGTAGCATTTTATCAGAGATGTTCTACCTCAAGGCATTATAGAAATTCAGAAAGTTCATAAAGATGATAATCCAGGCGACATACTCAATGAATTAGTGCTGGAACCAAATTTAAGCACTGCCTCGCTCTGCTTCAAGTAGGTAGGCCTCTTGGTTAAGGAGGCTTTGGGAGAAAGAGATTGCTTGGCTTATCTAATATTTGATTCAAGGTGGAGATTGTTAAATAAATTGCCAAATGAATTATTGAAAAAAATATTAGTTGCTAATTCAGTTTATTAATTTGCACTTAGATTTAATTTACTCTATCTTGTGTAGACTTGCATGTAACTTTTATAGTATAGCCACGTATATTACATTGTTTCTTGTATTGCTTTCTTCTTATTAAAGCAGGTGGAGCCTTCAGCAGGAGAAGAACAAGAGAACGAAACAGAAGAAGCAGGCGCGACTAGGAGTGATCGAAAGGAGGCGAAATCAAGAGTTGTGGTTGAGATTGAGAGGAGAAGAGGCCTAGCGTGTGATTCATGGCGAGATTGGGAGGAGAACATGTACACAAGTCTCGAGAGTGAGAGAGGTAACATCCTTGAGCCTCACTATTGATTAGAGCTTCTTGCATGCTAATAAGAGGTAATCAAAGCTAGGGCCTCAATTTGGTTGTTCCTTTTCATGAAAGGAATCAAAGTTAAATCAGGTGATATCTTACCTTACTACTTTTCTTGAAGAAATTAGTTTTTTTATAAAGATTTACCAAGATACAATCCTTGTTAGGTTTTGTAAATTGATTGCACAAGTTAATAAAAGATCTAGCCCTCTTTCTCCCCTTGGATGTAGACACCCCATGCCAAACCACATATATGCTTGTGTTCTTCATCTTTACAACAACAACATCAAGCCTTTATCCCACTACATGGGGTCGGCTACATGAATCATTTTTCTCCATTGTGTCCTATTAAAAGTCAAATTCTCGTTTAAATCTAATAAAGAAAGATTATTTCTAATATTTTCTAACCAAGTCTTTTTAGGTCTGTCTCTATCTTTCTTAACATAAGTCAAATCTAATACATCTACTTTCATAACCGAGTCATCGGAAGGCCGTCGTTTTATGTGACCAAACCATCTAATGCGACTCTCTCTAACCACTCATCCACCTGAGAATCCTCATCTCTGCCACACTTAACTTAGTATTATGCTTCTCTTTTAATGGCCAACATTAGGCACCACTAAAGCATTGCAGGCCTCACCACCATCTTATAGAATTTTCCCTTAAGTTTGAGGGGGTACTTTTTTATCACACAACAAGCCTGATGCATTCCTCCACTTCTCTGTGTTCTTCATCTTTGTTGGCTAATTTTTTGTTTTATATATTTATTGCATATCTAATTGTTTTAAAAAGTTTGCAAGATGGTGTAGATTCTTGTTTAGGGGTTTTATTTCATTCTTGCTTACTAATTTAATCAAGAAGCTTGATCTCTTGATAGGGAAAAATTATTACGTCCGGACAGAATACCGAGCATACCGAGTGTACCGAGCGCGGTACCGAGCACAATACCGAACGCCTAGGTGATGTGGCGCTTTGTTATTGGTCTCTGGACACGTTCGGTGTCCAGACACAATAATTAGTCCTTGATAGGAGGTTGTATAACTTTAGTGTATCTTGAATTATCTTTCAATTACTATTGCTTTTGGCTTGCAAGTGTTAGGTAAACAAAGGTTATTTGTTTTACATATAACTCTTAGTTAATATTGGGCAAGTTCTAGTGAAAGAATGTTTCTAATTAATTGATAATTAATAAATTGCATTGATGAATTTATTTTGTAAATAAATATACGTTAATTCTTTATTTATGTAAACCTAAATTCACTAGCTTGTGTGTTTTGTTCTAATTGTAGGCAAATTTAGATTTAAAAGTTTAGTAACTCTAGTTTGGAAAAGATCCTGAATCTGTTGGGCATCAAAAAGTCTTTAAGAGATTTAACAAATTAGTTCATTTCAATGTTAACCCTGGAAGAAATTATGTGAAAAGGCATTTTTCATATTTTTGTCCACTTGAAGGAATAACCAATAAATTGAAGAATGGACACAACCTACAGTTATCCATACTTCACTTCAACTTCAATATCTTTAATTAGAGAATCATACCAAAAAATATTCATATGAACAAAACTTCTAATTTCCAAGGTAAATTCATTTTTTTATGAATTATACCCAACTAAAACAGTCAAGTGAAAATTGCAAGAAATATAATGTTCCTTTTCACTAATTTATAAAAATAAAGCACAGTTTCATGCTTCGTATGGATTGAAGGAAAGAGAATGAAACGAAATAAGGTTCCAACAAATTATGGTTTGACTGTTAATCTCCACCCATTTATTTAAACTTTTCAACACATTTTATCTTTTCCTTTCAATCAAATCCCTAGCATCTAAACACAGTTTTAATTTCTCGGAGAAAGTAGAAATGCATGCAATATTCTATTTCGCTAATTCTTGCAAAATAAATATAACTAGTACATGACATTAGCAGATTTAGAAATGTAAACTGCTAATTACAGCTTCATAAGTAGCACAAAAACACATTAAAATTGCATAAATATGGGAGATGATGCAAAATATATAGTCATAGATGAGATTGAGAAGAACCTGACGAGAGGAAGAGGATTGGTTAAAGCGAAGGAAGCCATTGCGGAGGTGATTCACATAATGCTTTGAGAGCTCCACCGTCTCGCTAATGGTCTCAAGGTTTATTTCGCCCTTCAAAATGGCCGCTAAAATCCTCCACCGGATAAAAAAAAAGGGGGGATTTACATGCATATCACTTTAGCTATTTCATTTCTGGATAAAATAATGGTGGACTTACATAAATTTCATAAAACTATTTAATACTGAAATTTTTATATTTATTTTTATAATATTTAAATTTCTTATTTATATAAAAAAATATTAATATTAACATACTTAAAATAAAACATACATTTTCATGTTTCTATTTTAATAAAATTTAAATATTAAAGTGCAATTATAAAAAGAGATGTGATGCAAATAAATATATAAAAAATTTATGATATATATGTAAATACCTCCAAAATTATATTTATATAATCCTTATTACTACATGAACTTATTTCAACTTAATTCTAATCAAAATCAAAATGATTATTTCAATCCTACTTGATCTCTAAATTTGAAATTATAAAAAAAGATTATTTTTGGGTGTGAGATGTAGTTTATTGCTACACATTTGTTTTCAATATATAATTCCTTTGATAAATAAAAATAAACAACATTTTTATTAGTGTTTGGTATCCTTCATTATAATATTATGGATGTTGTTTTCAAAGAAGCATCCAAATGAATATATTGATTATAACTGCATTTGGTCTCTAATACACATCAATATACCTTTGATGAACAACATCCTTCATTTGGGTGTTGTTTTCTCCAAATGAATATATATTACTGCATTTAATAGTGCTTCCAATATATAAAACTTTATACATAAAGTCTAATAATTAATACCCCAATCTAGAGTTAATGTCAATGCATGTTAGCATAGAAGAACCATAATAAAAATTTTCTATATGTACATATCATCTCTTACAAATTAACATCAATGTTTATGCATCCATCAAGGACATGCAATTTAAGTTATTTAACGGGGTATATTATTATGTTTTAGCATTAATCAAGAGTTTCTCTAATGGTTCTTTGATTTTCATGACAAAAACAATTTTTTTATGTTTTGTAGTGATGTATGTGGACCTCCGAAAGAGCACCGCGCGAACGGGCCGATTGGAAGGGACAGATTGGATCGCGCATACGACTGACCATTGAGGATAGAGGCTTTCACCAACACATCTCGATGGGTAGTAATATACATGACCAAATCACGGGTTTCCCCCATCCGATACAAGAGCTCGAATAGGGTTTAGTAGATGTGGGACCGAGTTTCCCACGGGCGCAAGCCCCCGTGGTTAATTACATCCCAGGCCGAAGCCTGAGAAAACTCTCGATTAAGGATTATACATTATCCTTTCCTAAAATGGGATCGACACAAGGGTATAGACTAGGAAATCCTACTTAAAGGGAAGAAAGGTCCGAAGGGCTGAATCGACATGCGTGGCTCATACCAGCATTCGGAGGCTCTAGGGTACTAGAGAGAAAGTGGAGAAAATCAAAATCAATCATACGATCACATGCGTGAGAGAAGGATGGAGGTGGCGTCATCCTGTGACGCGGATAAGTAGGATTTATAGTCCCTGAAAGGAAGGGACCTACCTACTATTTAAGGCATACTACGAGACCGAATGTAGTAGCCTCGAATCCTAAATATAGATTGGGTTTAGTGCTCTACGAACACTAAGACCCGTGTCCTAGCTAATGCAGTGCAAGACCTGGACTTACCCCGGCCTGGATGGGGGAGCCAGCTAACCACCTAATCGATTTAAAACCATGCTATCAGGTCAATTATGAAAGATGGGTGGGTGGTACAGTTATTGGAAGTAGGACCGACATCTAGAGAATTTCCTAAGTGGTCCTGGACTTATGTTGGGTGAATGCCCCTAGCTAATGCAATTAAATTTTAATTAGTTGGTTACTAATGCAATGCATGCTAGTTGAAATGTCAGCTCATGAATGCTATAGAAGTTTAAAAACAGGCTTATAGAAAATAAATTTTTAGAAAAGACTGAGTCTCCCTAGGTCCGGCACTTCATCCTCATAGGCCAGATTATCCGGACTCTACCCGCATGCAGGGAGATGTCTTATAACAAGGAAAGAAAGATGCAGTAATATGCATGCGACCCCGGACGATTCCGGCAATTCTCTAGGTTCGTTAAGTTTCTATGTTATTTAAAACTTAAATTTTTAGAGATTAATTACGAGTAGAAGAATTTTATAGTCCTTAATGAGCCTAACGGAATCCAGGCAAAAACAAAAGCGGCATGCAAGAAAGAAACCTAGAAAAAGCAGGTAATTCTACTGCGCAATCAGGTAAACACATCAATATAAATCCACAAACTAATCAAATAAATGTCCATAGGCCAACTGCCCTTTAATTACAACCCAGGGTATGCAGAAAAGTAAAGTGGCCAGGCACCACTGCCAACAACCCGGATTTCTAAGCCTATGACAGACGCCAACAACTTTGAGTGGGATATTGGGTCTTCAAATCTTTAGTCTCTTGGATATCTTCTCCTTGGGATTCTTGGATCTCTCCTCCTTGGACTCCTTGGAAATCTCCTCCTTGGACTCCTTGGATCCGTCGTGGCTTGAATATCCAAACGAAGAGACAATTCTCCCCAGCAGGGGTGTAATGCCTTTTCTCTTTGGATATCTGAAGCCATCCAGCTCGATCTTCCAAATGGAAGAAGACTCTCCCCTTAGGGATGCCTTCTTCTTTTAGAATCCGAACTGGATAAGAATATTTCATCTCAGAGTTGTTTTCACAACTCTTAACAATTATTACACACAAATTTTTACATTAATTGAAAAACAATAAATCTAAGAATCCCTGCAAGATTATCCTAATAAAAATCATCCCAATCAGTTTATATAAAAATAAAAATGCTAACACCATTGACCCTGTGCCAAGCCATGCTCTTAATTATGAGGGCTAAGCAGCTCCATCTGTGCAGTTATAATTATTAATTTTAGCCCTCATTTTTATTTAGGGGGAGCTGAGCAAGCACCTGCATAAAATATTATTAGAAATAATCATAATGCTCCCCCCTTTTTATTAGCTTGAGCATGGCCACCTGCACGGAAGAACAGTATATATATGGCGCTCCTAACTTAGGGGTAAATCTAGCGCTCACATCCAGAGTGCAGAGAAAGTAAGCAAACACACCAATCATTTTTTAAAGAACATGCAATGAAAACCACGGAAAGCTCCGGCACACAGCAAAAAAATAAAACCCAGCGGCCTACCCTAGGTCTAGAAGTGGTGCCCTAGCAAACCATTCTATGTGTGTGTAAGGCTTGTGTAGTTTGGATAGGTCCTAGGCAGGATAGTTATTTAAAATTGTCTAAAGTTCAAGTCTGTTGAAGACCAGAAAAGGAAATTTTTGTTGAAATTCAAATATTAGTGAATTGTGGTGCATTTTAGTTAATATAGTTTGTTGATCAATTTTATGAACTTAGGGTGATGATATTTGAAGTTAAAATTGTATTAGCCAATTTTAGAAAGTCCTGGGTCCTCCTAGGTACTAAGCTAAAGGTCCAAAAAGTCACTATGGGAAATAGGCTAGGTTTGAGTCTCCTATCACTCTAGGAAAATACTAAACCTTAATACGAGTAGTTAGATAGGTAGTAGGCTGGAATCGGAGTTCTCTAGGGAAAGTTATGAATTTTCTAAGTTTTGGGCCCTAAATGAACTACGGTTGACCAAAATGTTGACTTTCTAACCTAGGCCAATTTCTGGAATCCTAAGATTTTCAATAAACACTAGGCCCTAATTGGAGTCTAATTCAAGTGAGTTTACCTAATTTAGAATTTTCTACAATTAGTTATGGATTTCTAAAGATCGGGGTATTTAAAGAAATTTTTTAATTTCCTAACAAAGGGTCTTTTTTACTGTTTTGATCCAAATGAGCTCCAAACTGATTGGGATCACTCCCAAAAGTCATGAATGACCTGAGAAAGTGATCCCAAATGTTTGGGAAAAATTTGGGATTTTTAATAATTTTTAATAATTTATTAGGGGCAAAATGGTAATTTCCACCTATGGTCAAATTAGGGGTCAACCTGGAGTCAAACTAAGGAGCCCTATTTATCTAAGGTCAATGATCAAATTCTGGTCAGTTCAAGGTATTATGGGTAATTTTCTGACCTAATATGTATTTATTGTATTTTTTAGAAGGTCTCGGAGCCTTATTTAACCAGTTAATTATGGTTAGTTAATTAAGGGGTCTAAAGACTCCTAAAAATCCTTAGAAAATTCTGGGAGGTTTATGATGTCACTAAGTTTAAATTTTGAAGTTTTCATGTCGTTCCGGGCTCTATCCTAGCATCTAGAAAACTTCTAAGTTTGCTAGACGAGTCCTTAATTATTGTCCTTAGGGTGTCACTACATTATATGTGTTTGAATCGAAGTTTTAGCTAACCCTCAAGGTAATAAATGCATGAGAGTACAAAAATGAAATAAACACACCATGTCCTTAGATCTAGGAGAGCCTAAACTAAGTGGTGGTAGTGCAACCTACACATGCAATCTACGAATATCAAGAAAGTACTGACACCTAATTAATGAAGGGATTAGTGAATGATTGGGACCCAATCACACACTAATCCTCTCCCCCATGATTGCTCTTCATCCATAGAACCCATGCCTAAAATTTCGTGAAATAGCGGGTCTTCCGGAATTAGGATTTAAAGTATATATAGTTTTAAAATACTTTAAAAATACTTAAAGCTAAATAAATTTTTAGGAAAATAGATAATTCAAAATAAATCAATTTACAATAAATAGATATATGGGAGACCCGCTGACCACTCAATCGATACCTCGCAATGATTTGAAAATAATTTGTATTTTGAAAAATAATTATTATACTAATATATAAATATCAAAATACCCAAATAATAGGATCAAAACAAAAATCTATTCATACAGCCAAAATCAGAGGTTGGAAATGGTTTCAAAACATAAGGCTCGTCTTTCTGAAAAGAACGAGGGGTTATACGTCAAAATCCGACTTAAAACGACGAAGATACGATTTTCCGAAGTTTAAACACAATAAAATAATGTTTTAAAATAGTGTCATTTCACTGTTTTTCGCCTACAAGAAACTACAGACATAATTTTTATATAAAAATAGTTTTAAAATGTGCAGAATTCAAAGTACACCCAAAACAAGGTGTTGTGCACAAAAATCCGACTCAAAATGAGAAAGTTACGCAATTTCGAAGTTCAAAGATAATAATTAAATAATTTTAAAATAGTATAGCTGGCTGTTTTGAAAATAACTGCAGACACATCAAAAATATTTGAGCAAAACCAATTCTAAAGTGTGCAGAATTTAGATACGTTCAAAATAAGACGTTGTGCGTCGATAGCGGATTAAAAACGAGAAAGATATGGTTTTTGCGAGTTTAAGTACAATAAATAGGTTTAAGAATAACTTAAGATAAATAATATTTATCAATAATTATTAAAAATAGAGTAAAATAATACTTTAATAATTATGAAACTCAAAATAATCTAAAATATATAATAATAGCAATATTTTAATTATTAATGATATTAAAATAATTTAATTAATTATAATAGTTAAAAAATAATATTTAATGATTTGAGAAAAAAAAAAAAAATATATATATATATATATATATATATATATATATATATATATATATATATATATATATATATATATATATATATATATATATATATATATATATATATATATATATAGTAATATAATAATAAAAAAAAAAGTAACAAAGAATGATTTAACATAATATAATTATTCATATTATAATTAAAATAATAATATTATAATATAATATTAATAAAATAATCAAAATAATATTTTTAAAATATCACTTTTTACTGTTTTTATAATAATTAAATATATATACATTATTTTTATTAAAAAAAAATTTCCTAGTGTAGAGATTAAAAATACGAGCAAAACGAGGTATTGTGCGTCAAAAACGGATAAAAAACGAATTTTCTACGATTTTTTGAAGTTTTCTGAATTAAAACAAATTTAAAACAAAAATTTTAATCAAAAAATCGGGGCGGCGACGCGTGGCGGCGGCGGTCAGACGCGTGGCACATGGGGGTTCGTCCCGCGGTTTCGGCGCAATCATTGCCAATGATTGCGCCGCCGCGCAATCATTGGCAATGATTGCCGCGGCGCGGAAATCAGCGCCGGCTGACTTAACCACGTCGGACGACGCGCGTGGCCGTCCGATCGTCCGCGGTTTGAAACCAACGGCTGTGATGCAGCCGGACAGGAGTAATATCCGCGAGATCGGATCCGCGGTTAGATCGAAACTGCGGAACGGCTTGATCTCCGCCGTTGATCACAAGATCAACGGTCGCGATCCAGCCCGGACGGACGAACAGCCAAACCCGAACCCTAAAAGCGTTTTTTGCTTCGTTCTCGCTCGATACTCCACCAAATTTTATGAAATTTTAAACTCGGTATCTAGATACGAACAGAAATTATGGGGGCGTGATAACTTGATCTAAAACACCCTATATAAGATGCTATTTAACTCGACGTGTTCTAATTAGGGTTGAGAAATTTACCCAAAATACTCGATGAAATCAAGAGATCTCTGGCTTGTTGCACTTGTAGACTGTCCACGCTCCTATTTGAAGAAGAAATCGCGAGCTCTCGACGTCTAGATCGCGCGCAATACGAATTGGAAGCTCATAGCTCTCGGGTTCGCCGGAATCTCGCCGGCGGCGACCTTGAACGGCCAGGATCTGGTCGGTGAAGGTGGGGAAAGGGTGTAGGAGCTCTCACACGAGATCTCAGAGGCTGGGCAAGTCTCTAGAGAAAGCAAGAGCAAAAAAGATCCAAATTTTGACCTAATTTTTGCTATTTAAAGCCCTAGGGTTCATCTCAACGGCCAAGATCGAATCACTGAGTAAATAGGAGGGAAATAGGTCGGTTTAGGCCGTGGTTTGCTATTTGAAATTCAAGGAATTAAATAGGGCATTAAATGGGCCATTATTGGGCCTTAATAGGTCGTAATTGACCTATTATGACTTGGGTTGACCAAGTCAATGGTTGACTTGGTCAACCTAGCCAATTAGGTCCAATAGGCGTGGGGTTTGAGCCATGAAATTCATGAAATTAATTTAGAATTGATTTTAGTATTAAAGGGTCCAAATTGGTCAACCCTGGTTGACCTGGTCAACCGGGTTGAC
The DNA here is from genome assembly GCA_016618105.1 of Dendrobium huoshanense. Taxonomy (NCBI): domain Eukaryota; kingdom Viridiplantae; phylum Streptophyta; class Magnoliopsida; order Asparagales; family Orchidaceae; genus Dendrobium; species Dendrobium huoshanense. Next base: position 842,261 of record CM028350.1, read on the forward strand.
CCAGGGTCCAAGCTCGGGCTCGACTGACTCGACTCGACCCACTGAACCCAGTGGGGAGGGCCATAGGGTCTGGCTTGGTCAATTTGACCAAGTCAACTCTTTAGGCCCAGGTCTAGGCAAAATCGAGGTCAACAATGTATTGTTGTGAGTTGCATATCATGTCTCTTCTACATGTCATTTTGGGGACTTTGAATCAAGATGTAAATATTGATTATAAAAATATATTCATGCTTCTGTTGTTTATTTTTCTCAAATGCAATTAATAAACTGTGGAGGACAAATTTAAACATTATTATAATATTCATTATATGATGGGTGCAAGATTCATGGTGTGCCTAAAAAAACATAATTGACAAAGCTTTTGCGATACTATTATAATTATCATAGATAATAACTAAGTTCTTCATTGTGTCTATTAACTTCCTCAACTTAGTCATAAAATACAATTATGACTAATAGCTTTTTAAAATAATAGTTATAAATAATTTAGGATAAATCAAGGCATTAGCATCTTATGCCACAACCTTAAGCAAAGTTTCTCTACTATGTGTTTTTACAAATGTTCCATTCACACGTAGCATTGGATGGCATGCACATTTCAATTGCCAAGGATAAGATTACAAACTAAGGCTCTATATTAAAATTTGGGTCATTCATCATGAACAACTCTCTATGCAAGCTCAGAGACATCCCATAGTCCTCCTAAAATTATGTGAGAATAATTAAAAAGCTTAATTTAAGGCCCCCTAAAATGTAGGCTGGCTCATTCATGAAGAAAAAAATCTTCATTAATTAATTAATTTATGTTTGTTCTGAAATAAGTAAGAAAAAATAAAAAATAATATATGTTTTCTACAAGATAAAAGCAAAAGAAAATATTAGTTACTTGTGAATTTTAGTTTGATGTTTTAATTTAAACTTATAATCACTTTCACATATTTTAAATTTATTTTTTTAAGAAAAATATTTTTAGAACTTCAAAAAGTTTTTAAAAGAACTATCTCACCCCCTCCCCCCCATCCCTCACTTAGTGAGCCTTTTACACTTTCAATTGGTATTAGAGAGGGTTTTCTTTTTGTTTTGGTTTAAACACCTTGAGTTGATCGAATGGTACATTTTGGCAAAACTAATACTTTGAAGAATATTCTATTACTTGACCAACTTTATTTGATAACATTTTTTTAGTTTTTAGAAAATTTGTATTTCTATATTTTTATAATCAATTAATTATCAAATGTGGCACATGATTCAAGTTGGATATACTTTACCTTTTTGCTTTGTGAATGGAGAAAAAGATAGAGATTATGTTTATTAATTGTTCAATTGAAGATCATGATTTAGCACAATTAACTATAAAATATTTGAACTATTTTTCTATGCATTAAAATCAGATGATTATATGAATGTTTCTACTTGCACTAGTGGGAAAGAAATATGGAACAGACTTTGCATTACATGTGGAGACACTAATAAAGTCAAGCAGTCACACATGAACTTATTATTACATTAATATGAGCTCTTTCATATGCAACCTAGTGAAACCATTTCTGGCATGTACACTAGGTTTACTAAAATCATAACATTATTATATTCATTGGGTAGAGAAATGCCTAAATCTTAAAAAAGTTAATAAAATCTTATATCACCTACCAAAATCTTGGAATGTAAAAGTCATTGATATTTTTAAATCCACAGACTTTAATGCTTGCTCAATTGATAATCTTATTAGTTCTCTAACTACATATGAGCAAAAGGTGAGTCAAAGCACACGGATACTGGTGAACAAAAGAAAAAGAGAACAAAATAATAGTTTTTTGTTTAAATGAAAATAATGGCTAGTACTTATGGCCATATAGTTAAAAAGCTTTTTGAAATGCAAGACTTTGATAAGCATGAAGGTAAAATCACTAAATCAAATAAGTTTTCTCCTAATATAGTTTTCTTTGAATGAAAAGCCAGGACACATCCATTTTGACTACTTGAACACCAAGAGTCCCATAGCTAAGGATAAGGGTATGGAAAAAGTATATGCAAAGAAGGGCAAACATAAACTTTAAAAGCTAGACCAACCTATACTTAATGGCTAAAGATAGCATTGGGGACTCCAACAATGATGAGGTGTGCGAGATGCTATATGATGAATTGATTTCTTTATCAGAACACTTGCATGATTCCTATAAGAAAATGAAAAAGCAAGATGCATGCCTTAAAAAGAATATTTCATCTTAAAAGAAGTGCATGAAAATTTAGCTAATAATTATTCAAACTTAAGGACTAATCACATTGCATTACATAAGTAGCATGAACCATTAATTGAAGAGCATAGTATATTGAAAAAAAGAGCATGATTCATTAAATAACAATCATATTGAATAACAATAAAAGTATGAATCCTTGAATAAAGAGTATGTTGAATTAGATGAAGCATTTAATAAATAAAAAAGTTAACTTTAAAAATAGATAGCAATGATCATGCATTCAAAGTGGAACTAGGCATATATATGAGTGTAAATGAGCATTTAATAAAGAAGATCACAACACTTTAATAAAATGCATTAGGGCCTACACATAGTGAAGAAACATAATAAAACATAGCATGCATCATTATTCTCTAAAAGGAGAGAACATCCTTTGTATAGACTATTGCAACTTGAGCTCCTGAGTTTATGTTTTTGATGATAACAAATATTATTGATTAATTATTTATTTTTCTAATATTTATTGTGCATATTTGTTTGTATATGTACTAATATTTTAGGTACATCATGCTCCATTCAATGAAGATTTAGGGCTCAATATTGGGTACAACAGGATGTGTTAAAAGAGAATGTAATATTTATTTATTTTTTTAATTTCTTTAGTCAAGTCCTATAAGCGTGTATGCTAGCTAGGTGATCGTTCACACACACACACATAGGGGAGTGAGATTGTGAGAAAATTTGAAGTATAATTTTCTGAACTAATCATACTATAAGATAATTATCGTATTATATGATCAACTATTTAGAAAATTATTATAGTAGTTAATTATATAATTAAAGCTATTTAAACTAATCTTATTGTTCAATCCAAATCGTATAGGATGATTAGTTAAAATCAAGATCTCAACCGATAATCATAATTTAGGCAATATTTTAAAACTCAAAATTTATACTAATTGTACTGTACAATAGGTATCTTACTATACGATATAATCAAATCTTGTCTAAATTAATCTTATAATTAAGGAATCAAATTTAGATTAATTAATACAGTTAGATTGTATTGGATGATTGGACAAATCGTACTATAAGACCCAATATTTGCATGGGATAATAGTTCTTTGCCACTAATCATAAAAGACTACAATCCAAGTTGATTGAATTAATTATACTAGATGATGCTCTATATCATATTGGACGATAAGCTCAAATACTTGAATTGATCATATAGAGGCTTATTCTTCAACTAGTACTAAGAGGGCAATTTGAACTAATCATACTGTATGATATGGGATCATACTAGATAATCTGGGATTGTACTATACGATCAGTGTCGATAGAATAAAATTTCTAGGGTTTTTTAAGCCCTTTATTTAAGCTTTGACATAAGACTTGTTGCAACCCATGACCCCAAGCTTAAGATTTTGATGATGACAAATAATAATTGACTTGAGATTCATTGAATATTATTTGCTATTATCCGTGAGTACTAATATTTCAGGAAGATCAAAAGCTATTCAGGACGATAGGAAGACTCAAGGATGGGTAGATTAGGAGTAAGAGTCTGCAATGTATTTTCTTTTTTATTTCATTTTTATTTTCCATTCTGGACACAAAATGTATAAAAGCTCGAGCAACCATGCACACACACAGGGGGAGAGGTTTTAAATGTAGAATGTAATAGAATTTCTTCTATGTAGATCGTACTGTACGATGATTATTCGTACCGTACGATCAGAGGGTTGTAGTACGATTCTGTGAATAAATCTTACCATATTAAATTATATCGTACTGTACGATGTGTTCAAATCCAAAACTCGAGCCGTTGTTTAACTTAAGTAAGAAATTTTCCGCCGTTCGTATGGTACGAACTTATTCGTACTGTACGATTATTTTTAAATACTTACTTAACTTAACCCGTGATTAGTGCAAAAAATCTGGGCTTAATTATAATTTAAACATCGTACTGTACGAAGCCATTCGTATAATACGATGAACAGAGACGAATTATAATCGTCCCGGATATCATCCTGGATGATCATTTATTTTTTGTCTCATCGTACTGTACGATGTACATCGTATCATACGATGAACAGAGATGATGTTTGATCGTCCTGACTATCGTCTTTTATGAACTGTGTTGTTATGGATCGTACCGTACGATTTAGTATCGTACTGTACAAACATTTTTGAACTGTTCATACCACTTCGTACCAGGACGAAGTCTATTTATGAAGATCGTACTATACGATTGTAGAACCATATTGTACGATAGTAACGTCTACTTTGAGATTTCAGGGTTTTTGGAGCCCGTTTTTATGTATCAAAAAAATAATTTTTCAGAGAGTTTATGAGAGAGGAGAACGTGGTTAGAGAGGGATTCCAAGGGAGAGAGCTCTAGAGAAGTTCTTTAGGGTTTGAGAGAGGAAGGAGAAGGTGAGCGTTGTGAGGGAGAAGAGGTGTGATGGAGATCACACGGTTGCTCCGAACTTGCTGCATCTTGCTCCTCCTGTGGCCCTAGAAGAATTTGAGGGAGGATCTCCAAGGGAAAGGCTCGTCTACATCCGTGACCTCGAGGTACTCTGCCTTCTCTAGGAGGGAGAAAAATGAGAAGGTTCTCTGCCGTCGCCAGGAGGGCGAAAACAGAGTTTGGCACTCCGCCACGCCAGGTTGGTGAAAGGGAGGTTTGTAAAGGCTTCTCCGCCTTGCCGAGTGGGGAAAAAGGAGAACTATAGTTGGTAGTGAAAATCCCGGAGCGGAGGACTCCTGGGAGTGGACGTAGGTCATATTTTGACCGAACCACTATAAAAATCTTGGTGTGTTTTTTCCTTACTGCTTTTTCATTACTGCGTGACTTTTTAATTTCAAAATATTTGCCTTGGAAAATTTGAAAAAAAAGGTTGTTTAATTTTTCATATTAAAATTCTAAAAACAACGAAAAAATTTAGAACTCATGCTTAGGTTTTAATTATTGTCAAAAAGTTTTCACAATTCACCCCCCCTCTTGTTCATCTAGTAATTTCAAGACTTTGTAAGGGCCTTTTGACATTCATTGAGTTATTTTCCTCTGAAGAAATATTGAAAATAGAGCCTATAACTTGGGAGAGAAAGGGTGAAGTTTCTAAGGATCTCTTAATAAAGAAGAGATCTAGGGAGACTCTTTTGGTAATATACTTACTTGCTGAGAGGGATAGGGGAGGACATCTTCATCGGGCCATTAGGCAGAAGGAGGGATAACAACTCTACTATAATAAGGAGATGAAGGATGGAGCAAAATCTCTTTCAGGCTAGGAGAGGGAGTGGCTTCTCTATTGCAGTGTGGAGTTGAAGGAGAGAATGGCATCTCTATTAGGTCAAGAGGTGAAAGGAGGGAGTTCTTTATGGTTTGAAGAGTCTATAAAGGTCATTTTCTACCTAGTAAGGGAGAAGGGTTTCTCAACCTTACTGAGTGCCAAAGGAGCATCATTTAGTGTAACACACAAAGAGAATGTCCTCTAGAGAGTGGATGTAGTACGATTCAACCAAACCACTATAAATATGGTTTGCATAGTTTTTTATTTCTTGCACTTTCTTTCTTGTATTTACTTTAAGCACTTTGATTTACTTGGTTGATCTTTGGAAAGTCATGATTAAATTTTTTCTTAATAAAATATTGATTGAAAGATGAAACAAAAAAAATTCAATATTTTTTATAAGTATGAAAAATAAAAAATTTTATTCATATTTTTTATTTGAGAACTTTTCTCAAAGCTTCCTCAAGTATCTATAATTTGTTTTAAAGTTAAAGAAAAGTTTTTAAAATACTGATTCCCCTACCTCTTAGTGCGCCATAACACTTTTAAGTGCTATCATAGTGGGGTTCTTAGTTTGGTAGGTCGTTTAAACACCTTGAGTAGATCCACATGGTACACTTTGTAAATTATCACAACTCATAATGATATTCTATTATTCAGCAGCCACTTTTTAAAAATATCTCATTTTATTTTTGGAAGATTCATATGTCTACACTTTTATATTATATTGATTTTTATATGTGGCATATGGTACAAACTAGTTATTCTTTACCTATTAGAATTATAAAATGGTGCCAAGGTAGAAATACCTTTTTTTTTAATGGAGAATAGATGATCTTTATCTTACACAACTTAATACCGAATGTCTTAACTTCATTTTTTGTGCTTTGAAATATGAAGATTATATGCATGATTCTACTTATACTAGTGGAGAGAAAATTTGGGATAAACTTTGTATAACTTATGAAAGTACTTGTGAAGTAAAAAATTCTTACATGATTCAAAATTTACATAAATATGAATTATTTCACATGCAACATAGTGAATCAATTTTTGACTTATATACTATATTTATAAAAATCATTACATCATTACATGCCTTCGGTGGAGATATTTCTAATTCCAAAAAACATAACAAAATTGTTGGTTGTTTACCTGAATTTTAGGATGCCATGGTAACAGTAATTTCAAAATCTAAGGATTTGAATTCTTACTCTATTTATAATTTACTTGGCTTTTTGATTTTTTTTTTTTTTTTTGAAAGAAAAGCAAAGATGCTTAATAGATAAAAGAAAACTAATTACAAACTAAAGATGTTCGATTCCTCCTTTAACACTTTAGTGAAAGTGGGAGGAATCTTATTGATGTCTAAATCTTCCCAAATGAAAGAACTAACAATAGCAAAGTTAGCACAAAGGTCCGCTAAGTTATTGCATTCTCTATTTACACAATTGAAAATAACATAATTAAAGTCTTTAATAAAAGACAAGTCACCCAAAACATTAGTACCTTTTTTCATGGCTCCTTGAATGAAATTGATGACATTTTAATTATCACCTTCAATGATAATTCCCTTGTAAGCATACATCCAATCTCTAGTGACTTCTTTGAAAGAAAGAATATCTTGAAGTTCCAAGTAAGAGATATCCCAATGATTAAGTTTTTTACCGAATGCCATTAAAAATCTTCCTCTATGGTCTCACATCACACCACCAATTCCTGCCTTATAGGAAGAACAAAGTGCAGCATCAAAGTTTACCTTCAACCAATCGGGTAGGGAGGATGCCAAATATTATCAATCAACCTAATAGGTTGGTTGACATCCCTTATACCCGAGCTCATACCATTAGAATGTTGAGAAACATCTACATAACTTATTGCATTAGTAGTTATCATCCAAGAGCTAGACCTTCTGCCCTCGTGAAGTGGTTCGTTTCTAGCTCTCCATAAAAGATAAATCACGTTACAATAGAGGCCAATTAACCACAGGTTTTTGCTCTTAAGCCATGAGCTATAGTTTTCCAATGAGTTGAAATTTGGAAAATGAATGCCCCATTTGTTTAAGATCTGAATTACTTCTCTTAATTTTAGGCATTTGGTAACTAAATGTTCAATATCTTCCGTCTCTTCACATCCCCATGGGCATGAATCTATGTTATGTAATCTTCTATAACATAAATATTGGTTTGTAGGAATAGCTTTATGTAGAATTCTCCACTAGAAATTTTCCACTTTGGAGCTAAGATGAACTTTTTTCCAAGATTGTGAAAACCGGACCGGATAACGAACCGGAAGAGGGAGAGGTTCACGGTTTGACCGGTTCGACCGGTCGAACCGGGGTCGAACCGGATGACATAATAAATAATAACATTATTAAAAATTAATAACATAAAAATCATATAATATAAGTATATGAGCATTTAATAATATTTATAAAATTTTAAAATATATAATTAAATTTTATACATATAAATATCATTTAATAATAATATATTTATAAAAATAATACTTAATATAATATAAAAAATTTATGATTATTAATATAATATAAATAATTAAATATATGACCATTTAATAATATTTATAAATTTAAAATATATATAATACAAAATTATAAATATAAATGTCATTTAAAAATTATATATTTATATATTTATAAGAATAATATTTAATATAATATATAAATTTATAATATTAATATTTTTTAATATAATTATTATAATATATATTATAATAAATTTATAATACATATCATTCAAATTTATAGCCCAACTAAAAAAAAATTGAAGCCCAACTAAAAAAAATTTTGAAGCCCAACTAGCCCAAATAAGCCCCAAGTCACATTCTAAACTATTAATGCAACTTCTTTAGTCCCACATCATAGGGGGAGTTTAAAGATGTTTCCTTGAACCCTTTATAAAGTGAGAAGTACACTCTCTTTACAAAATAAATTATGTGAGGTATCTTAGATAACATGCATGTATTATGATGAAATTAATCATCATATTTAATAAAAATATTTTTAAAAGTTAAAAAAAATTTAATAAACAAAAATATATTTTTAAAATTTTAATTAAAAAAAATAAAATATTTTTATGAACCGGCCGGTTCTTTCCAACCCGGACCGGTTCACCGGTTGAACCGTCGGTTCAATCCGGTTTGATCCGGTTCTATGCAGAGTCGGTTCTGAAGCTGGATCGGACCGGCCACCAGACCGGTTCACGATTGAACCGGTTGAACCGGCCGGTCCGGTCCGGTTTTCAAAACCTTGCTTTTTTCAGCCAGTCCCAATCGTTTGAAGTAGAATGATGATCTTCAAAGACCTCAGTGGCCATAGTAGTAATTGTTTTACCTGGAATCATATGAATTAATTCCAATTTGTCTTCGTCTTCATCACTCAAAATATGTATGCCAGTAATAAAGTTAATAAGATCTGGACCACATAATTCATTCAATTTCTCAGAATTCTAGCTGCCGTTAATTATCAAGCTATCCACCATATTTTTACAACATTCTATTACCTTCACATATGTAGGCCATTTGTCTAAGCTTCTTTCAAATAACCATTTATCTCTGAAGATATTAACTGATTTCCCATTTACAATTCTCCATTTGACAATGGAATTGAATGATTTTTCTCCACTTCTTATTATTTTCCAAGCTGATGAACCGTGGATGTCCGAAGACTGGAATTATGTACAATTTCCATATTTTGGAAAAAGGATTTTATGTACCAAAGACTCTCTATCTTGAGAATATTTCCAAGCCAATTTTGCTCTTAATGGTCCAAATTTTTTAGAACATGGAATCAGCCCACATCCCCCTTTATTTTTCGGTTTGCAAATTGTGTCCTAGCTAACATAGTGAATTCTGTTCCTTCCTTGATTCTTGCTCCATATAAAGCTTCTACACATTTTGTCAATTTCATATAGAATACTTTTAGGGACCATAGAAAGAGATGAGTGGAAAGTTGGAAGTGTCAAAAGCACTGATTGAACCAACGTCAGTCTTCCAGCCAAGGAGATAAATTTTCCTCCCCATACATTTAACATGTTCTGAACATTGTCCAACAGAAACTAAAAATCTGCTTTGACAAGTCTTCTTAATGCCATTTTAATGCCCATATATGAAAATTCTTTTATTTCCTTCAATTCCATGACTTTAGCAATCTTCCTTCTCCTTCTTTTTTTGACAGATTTTCCAAAGAGAATTCCTGATTTATTTGGATCAACACTTTGGCTCGTCCATCTACAAAAGTCCTTGATTTTGTTTTTAACTTCCTTGACCATTTTCATACTAGCATCTGAGAAAATGATAATGACGTCGGCATAGAGTAAATGGGAAATCAAAGTCCTGTTAGATGTAATTTTAATGCCAATAGAATCCTTCTTTTGATAGAATGCATTGGATAATAGTTGAGCACCTAGTATAAACAAGAATGGAGACAGCGGACACCCTTGTCGAAAACCACTCTTTGCTTCAATCCAATTAGAAAGATTCCCATTGATAGATAAAGAAAAGAAAGGGCAATAAACAAAATCCAAGACAAGCTTAGAAAAATTAGTAGGAAAACCATAATACTCCAAAGCTTTGCATAAAGTAGGCCAACCCATAGAATCATAGGCTTGTTCCATGTCTATTTTAAAAGATACGAAACCTTTGGGAGGTTTGGAAACTCTAAACTTGTGAAAGACTTCATGAGCTACCAAAACATTATCTGAAAGAGATCTACCTTTCAAAAAAAGCAACTTGTTCTACCGAAATCAGTTTGTGGATCACTAGCAATAATCTATTCAAGCTATATCATCTTTGCAGCTATTTTATAAACTGAATTGCATAAACTGGTCGGTCTATAATTAGAAGGAGAAAGGGGATTTTTTTACCTTTGAAATCAGCACAATAATCGTTTCTTTCCACTCCTTGCACATCATACCAGTTTTGAAGAAATGATCTATAGCATTCCATAGATCTTTCTTGATAATAGACCAATATGCCTTGAAGAAAGAGTATGAAATCCCATCTATGCTTGGAGCAATGTTTGGACCCAGCTCTTGGATCACTTTCTCCATGTCTTCCACCGTGAAGTCTTTGTTGAGAACCAAAGATTCTTAAGATTTTAATATATTCCAAGGTCTTGGCCAATCCACTAATGAGCAATTTCTTTCTTTCCACTTCTATTTGAAAAAGTTATTAAGAACTTGTTCCACTTGACTTTGTTCTTCAATAATCATTCCATTCTCATCCTTTATGTTATGAATAAAATTCAAGTTTCTTCTAGAGCTGGCATAAGCATGAAAGAATCTAGAATTTAAGTCCCCTTCTTTAAGCCATTAAATTTTGGCTCGTTGCCTCCACCAAGTGCCAAGCCGAGCTAAGGTACAATTCAGATTATCCATCTTCATCTTGAGTAGCCAAGAATCCTCCTCATTAAAAAATTCGATTTCAAATTCCTTTATTTGCAATTCTAGGATTTGTTCTTTCAATTCTTCTTTCAGCTGATTTAGCTCCCTATGCTTGGCTTTGCTCTAATAAAACAGAGCTTTTAAAGCTCTCCTCATTTTTTGATTCAAATTTTGTGAAAGACTGCCACAAGATTTTCTCTCCCAAGCCTTCTTAACCATGGTCATAGAGGCTGGATATGAAGCCCACACCTCTTCAAACTTGATCAGCTTTTACTTGCTTTATTGAAGTCCAAAATGTTCAATAATATTGGGCTGTGATCCGATGCTAATATTGCTAGATGTCTCACTACCATCCGGTGGGATGTGTTCAAAGCTGCTGAATTGATAAGAAATATGTCCATTTTTTTCAAGTATTCTTTCATGTGAATTTAGGACCAATGCTTTGAACTTCATGTAAATCATTATATGTGATGAAGGATTTCATCTCCCTAGGTCCAAGAGAGTAAACAAACTCCCTTCCTCCTTTCTTCTCTTCCCTAGATAGTAAACAATTAAAATCTCCACCCACTATCATAGGGACTTCTTTGGGTGCATGATGTTCTAGCCTTTCCCAAAGAGACCTTCTACAATAAGGGTCTCTGCTTCCATAAACTGATGCAATAATCCACTTCCCTTTGTTGAGAACCTCCAATTCACCTACCACAAATTGTGAAGAAGACTCCAATACCTTAAATGAAGCCATGTTTTTTTTCCATAACAGCATGATGCCGCCAGATAATCCTTCCACAGAGATGTAAAAAAAATCCCACTCCATACCTATCAAATGATCCACATCTTTCCTGTCAATAGAAACTAGTTTAGTTTCAAGTAACCCAATAAAGAACACCCCATACTTCATAGTAAACTCCTTTAAATATAGGGAAGCATTCCTTTTCTTTGCTCCCATATAATTCTAGAATCCAATTGATGTATTCAATGTTTAATGGGGAAATAGTTCCCCAGATTTTCCTTCATGTCAATTTCTCTCCTCCTATTCCTTGAGACCGAATTGATTGGCTATAAACCTTTCAGTTGCTTCAAACCTTTTCTCTTTGTAGTAGCTGAATTATCTCCTGAGTTGTACAATTGAGCTGTAATTTCACTTTCTACCTCTTTTTCAATTGTTTTATTTTCATTAATAATACCTGGAACTTCAGCCAAATTCTCCTCCTCAATGCTCATATGATCCTTATCTTCAGAAATATAATTTAACACATCATATTTATTGGTCATATTTAAAATACCTGAAGAGTTGATAGCAACAACTCTATTTTCCACATTTCCATCATACATTTTACTTTGAGGATATGTAATGATTTGTTGTTCCAGAACTTCTGCCTGAGAGCTATTTTCCCTCATGTTATCTTCAATTCGATTTCCTGAACCATTTTTTGTTCCCTTCATGACTTGCTTTGCTTCATAATTTTCTTTATCTTTAGACTCCTTATAACCTGGTCTTACCCAGGTATTTTTGAACTTCATGTTTCTGAATTTTTTCCTTCCATAATCAACGTGAATCCAAGGACCATAAGATTCTTTTTCATTTAATACTTCTCCTTCATTCGTATTTCTTGTCTCTGGGATAGACATTTCTGATGCAGTTACTCCCACATTTGTTGGTTTAGTTTTAAAAACATCCAGTTGATTATCAGTCACAGATTCAAAACATCTATTCTTCATATGCCCCACTTTGCCACACCTGAAAAAAAAATCTGAGATCTTTTCATACTCAAATTTTTGGTAGAATTTTCTGGTTGCTCCTTCCACCCAAGCTCCCAAAGGCAACTTGTTCTCAAGTTTGATCTTCACACAGATTCTAGCAAACTCTCTTCTCCCCCATTGAAACATGTTTTCATCAACAAGAAATGGTGTTCCAATCATTGAAGCGATTCTGCATACATTCACTTCATCCCAACATTGTAATGGGAGGTTTGGCATCCTGACCCACACAGGAGCCGTTAAACCTTTAAGAGAATTAGGCTGAAATGATGGAGACCATCTATCTAATCCAATGATATGTCCATTCACATACCAAGGACCATTAGAGAGGACCGATTCAAGTGCCTTGGGGTCTTCAAAAGAACATAAGACCCAACCTCCTCCAAGTAGAGTCATGTGAAATTTGCCAAACTGAGACCATTGTCTCCTTAGCTCCATCCCTATCACATTGTAAGGAACAAATTCTCCAAAAACCTTCACTACCAATGACTTCTTCAATCTGTTAGTATTGTCTAATTCTTTTCCTTATTAAGCATAACAACTCCATTCACATTTGAGCAATCTCCATAATCAAAATCAATAACTTTGAAATTTGATTTCTTACTCCAGGCATTAGTGGTCGGTTTAGTAGATTGGATAGGACCTTCAGTAATCTATTCCTTGCTGCAATTGCCCAATACTGCGGAGATGCATTCCCGAACTTTATTTGAATCACCTTCCAATCTTTGATCCTTGCTGCAGTTTCCAGAAACCAGTTGCGCTACGACCGAATTTGCTAAAACTGGAAGTTTGTCAATATTAACTTCTTCTGAAACATGGGCATAACAATCTTCACCAGGAACCTCGATCGTCACAGCATTTGATGGGACTCCATCAGATTTGGTAATAACTTCATATTCATCAGAGGTCGAATGATGCAGAATTTTCATACCCTTCTGAATAATAGATAAATTGATGGCTTCATCTAAGACTTCCTTGATCACCTCTTTGCCCTTCCCCAAATACTCCGTTAGGATTTTTTGCTGAAAATAACCTCCTTCATTTATAACTAGTGCACCAGACTTCTTGTTCATTTATTTAGACTCTTGATCAAACATCATTCTTGTATCGCCAAAAACAGGAGGAAACAACCCATTCTTTGGACGAGGAAGAATCCCAACATTATTGGATGAAATCCAACGACAATCAGTGGTGTCGGCGGGTGGAGGACGGCGGCCCTCCACCGTCATCGGTGGAGAACTAGAATTGCGGGAGACGGAATTTGAAAAAATGAAAGTTTTTTCTCTCTCTAGAATTTTTGAAAATTCAAAATTTCCAATTTTTACTGGAAGGTAATTCAACAGGATGTCGAAGCAAAATATTAGTCTAACATATAAACATACATGTGAATGAAAAAAAATGAGAGGACAATAACTCTCAAAGTTGACGATACAAATGTTGATATGTTAGACATTACCTTGATGATAAGACAATTTAAAAGATTTCAAAAAAAATTTGACAATGAAAAACATTGAGGTAAAAGCTCAAAGTTTAATTAGTTTACAACTAACATTATTTGTTATGAATGCAAAAAAGTTAGGTCATATTTGATTTGAATGCCCAAGGTTAAAGAACTACTAAACAAAGGAAAAGAGTGAGGAGAAAAATAATGCAAAATAGGGAAAACAAAAATTATAAAAGGCCTCTTGGGAATGTTTTGATTCATACTCCTCTGAGATAGAAGCTGGAGAGGAGAAAACCAATTTACATCTCATGGAATAAAAAATAGCTCTAATGACTTGTTAGCAATCAGGAGTGCTTTCACATGAGGTCTAGTGAAATTATATGGTTCATGGGTAGTGGATTCTCATGACACATGACTGGAGATATGAAATAATTCATCATGTTGGAAGCCAAGAGTCGATGAAAGGTTACACTGTGAGGCAACACTAAAAGGAAGGTAGTGGGTTCAGGTACTATATGTATAACTGACAAATTTTCTATTTAAAATGTTTTGCTAGTAGAAGATTTAAAATATATTTTTTTAAGTATAAGCCAACTATGTAATAAGAGATTTAATATAAACTTTCTTACTATGAAATGCTCAATAATACTAAATCACAAAATTATTTTGGAATTATTAAGAATTAATAATATTTATATGATTGATTTGAACTGCATTAATAAGTCAAGTTATGTTTGTTGCTTAAAGTCAACCGTTAATGAATCATGATTATGACATAGAAGACTATGCCATGCAAGCATGAGGAATTTTAGGAAATTCACTTAGTTAGAATTGTTAGAGGAATTCCTAAGCTAGAATTTTCTAAAGAACATCTTCATGATGCATGCCAATTAGGGAAGCAAACTAAATCTTCATTTCATTCCATTAAGGATATGGTTCCCACTAAATTGTAAGAAGTTCTTCACATGAATTTAGTTGAACCTATTAGTATAGTGAGTTTATGAAGGAAATCAATTGAATTTATGATGGTTAATTATTACTTTAGATACATATGGGTTAAATTTCTTGCACATTAAAGAGATTAATTTGTGGAATGTAGATATTCCAAATTTGGACTATGAGAAAAAAAAGTTGCTTAGTTTCCATAATCCATAGCATTCACATAGGTGAATTTGAGAATGAAATATTTATCAAGAGTCTATATTAGATTATAATTTCTCATCCCCTAGAACACCACAATAAAATAATATGACCCCAAAAAAAGGACACTCGTAGAGGTTGCTAGGGCAATATTTAGTGAGTATAGTCTATCCAAGTATTTATGGAAAGAGGTAGTGAATACTACTTGATATATTTTTAATTGGGTAAACATTATATCTAAGCTAAATAAGTCCCTATATGAGCTGCTTAATGTTAAAACACCTAATCTATCTCATATGCATATGTTTGGGTGTAAATGCTTCATTTCAAATAATGAAAAATCACATTTAGGGAATTTTGATGTTAAGGAAAATAAAGCCGTACTTTTATGATATTTCTCAGCTGACAAGGCTTATAGAATATTTAATAAAAGAACCTTTATTGTTAAGGATTCCTCTCATATTACTTTGATGAATTAGATAGGATTTTTGATGTTAAAATGATTGATGATGAAGAATAAGAGATATCACATATAGTTAAAAATGCTAAATTAGAAGATAAAGAAGAAGCTCAAGATCTATTGCCTAGGGATTGAAGATATTCATCTAATCACAATAGAGAACTTATCTTAAGAGATCCATCTGTAGGAGTTAGGATTGCTCATAGTCTTAGGAAGTTAATCATACCGCCTTTAACTTTATAATAGAACCCACCAGTGTAGATTTGGCACTTAGATGAATTCTGGATTATAATAATGTAAGAAGAACTGAATCAATTTGTTATGAGTGATGTGTCATAATTTATAAGTAGACCCTCCAATCAAAATTTTGTTGGAACTAAATGGATATTCAAGAATAAAATAAATGAATTTGGATTAATAGTAAGAAATAAGGCTAGGTTGGAAGTAAAGGATTACAACTAAATCGAAGGGATATATTTTAAGGGGACTTTTACCCTAGCTAGTAACTAGATTAGAAACCATTAAAGTATTATATGCATTTGTATGCCTTTAGGGATTCAATTTATATCAAATGCTTGTGAAAAGCACATTTTAAAATAGAGTAATTAATGAAGACGTCTGTATAGAACAATCCATAGGTTTTGAAAATGCAAGATTTTCAAATAATCTTTATAAGCTTCAGAAAGCATTATATGGGCTTAAACAAGCATTTAGGGCATGGTATGATAGACTTAGAAATTTTATATAATATACACATTAATTATCACACATAAGCCATTCATTTGAATCCAATGGATAAATTAAAATAATTATTTTGGTTTGTAACATATGAAGACTTTATACTGTTGGGAATGTCAAGTTAGTGCAGTGAACAATTCCACTTATTACATCACTATCTTATTTCCTTAAACTAATCTCATAAAAGATTCTTGTATCTACTACCTAGCTGAAGGAGGTACAAATCACTCTCTATGAGTATCAATAAACCTCTCTTAAGTAATCAAGGTATTCAAGTTACTCTAAAACTTCTCCCTCTATTAGCCCAATCACTAGCACTTCATCTCTCCATCTAATAGAAAAATTGCAAAAGGCACCTTAGGGTTCACTGGACATTGCATACCATCAAATATATTCTCCAAGTGCATAAGCTAATAATCAGCTACTTAAGGCTCTATTGTACCTCTTAATCTAGGAGACATCAACCTTAAAATTCATCCATTTTAATAGTAAATATTTTGCTCTAAGCCTCGTACATCAACTAAGCCACTAATCTAGCAAATTATGACATGGAATCTGAACTCATGGCTTCCACCATACTTTATATAGGCAAAACCAAAATGGAACTTTGCCCATCTATCATTTTTTGTTCTTCAGAATTCATAGAGTTTCAATCACAATACCACACTTAAGCAATCCTATGCCATAACTCATAATGGTTCACATGTATAATTGGGTAAAAACGAAATATACATCTTTGAATTACCCAAAATTAATCTATCACTCCTCTACTAATCAATCCTATGGCTCTCCATAAATCAATTCTTCTAAATTTCTTACTTTGATACCAAAAATACTTTCACGGCTCAAAACTTCACAACCTTTATAACATACATGTCACATCGTGGTGGCTATGTAATAGATAAAATAGCTAAGATTCAATAGAAAGGAATTACTTTTTCTTTTTTCATATATAACAATAATATAGAGTGACTAAAATCATTAAAATACATTAAATAAAACTATCAAAATTTCTTTATTTATATCACATTGCTATATAATAAAACATATTCATTTATAACAAACATGGTACACTTATTTCTATTTATCATCATATAATATCACAATTATTGCAAAAAAGTAAAGACATACATAGAAATAGGGATTTGTCACATTTAACTCTACTCAATTGATTCCTTTCCCTTTCCTTGACCTAAAATTAACACATGAAGCAAGAATGAGCACTAACCACTTAGTAGGTTACCCAACATCTGCATGATTTTCTAAATTTTTTTTTATATACCAAAAGTACAGTGACTAAATATGTAATTTTATAACTATATTTGAAGTAGTAAGGCATGTTATAATTATAGAAACATTACAATAATCCTTATAAAAATAATATTAAATATGATATCTTAAGATATCAAATATTATGTTATATTAAGTCCAATGTAAATATGAGAATTTAATATAAAAATGTGTCAAATTGAAATATAAAGATAATTAAAATAAAATACATCACAACAATTTTTTATTAGGCCCCTTATACCTCCCAAGTACTTCACATATTTAACATCATGCCAATTATACCTACCTCCCAAGTACTTCATGTGTATAACATGAGACATGAGGCCCTTACATATCCCAAGTACTTCATGTGTTTTGTATGAGGCTCTTATATCTTCTAAGTATTTTATGTTTACAGTATTAGACCCTTAGACCTCCCTATGCTTACAATTTCATTCAACCCATCATTTAGGCCTTTATGACTCCATATGCACAACACAATATATTTATTTAGGCTCTTATATTTCAAATAAATATTTATACATAAAATCCAATATCATGTAAATCACAAATTATTTTTTTACACTAATATTTTAGATGAAATAGAGTAATTTACAATATCATATAATAGTGTATAATGAATTACAATTATGAGAAATAATAAAGTTTATAGAATTTGTCATTATATTCAACTCAATGTGCAGGAAGCATAAAATTTGACCAACATACAATATTTATAGCTTTGTAATAATGCTTTTGATACTTCATATAAAGTTTTTGTCACATTTGGGAAATTTACAAGTTTACCCAAAATACCACATAATCGAAAATACCTTGTGAAATTTAAAATAATTATGCCAATATTTGTGGAATGACTTGTGTAACATCGTACTAAAGTTATATGATTAAAAAACTAAATATAATAACTTTCACAAACAACTTTCACAAACAAGATATCTTGCTAAATATAATAACTTTCACAAACAACAAAATAATTAAAAAATAAATCATAGTAAAGGTAATCTATCTCAAGCGAGATAATTTTTTTTAATTGGCTAGATATACAAAATTGGCCTAAAGACTCCCGAATCTCACTTCTCTCTCCTTTCCTTCTCTTCTTCTTCTTCTTCCAACAACAAAAATCCACATTTAAGGGCCAAAAAATGATGTGATTCAAGTGGATTTTGATATTTATAAGAAAATATATTTTTTTAAGTGTTGTGGTCCAAAGGCTTTAATGCCGTAGCACCCACAAGAGACAAATTCTATCTTGAAAATAGAAAGATGAGTGCCAAAGTTCCATTATGATGCTGCTCTAGCACCCATATGAGATGCTCTCCACTTATCTAATTCTTAAAACAGAGAGATGAGCGTCGTAGCACCAACACGATAGGGCTGCAATGTTGTCATATTTTTCTCTCCAAATCAAATCATGAAATATTTGGTGACTAAATTAGGAAGAAAATTAACTTTGAATTTTATAGAAATTTAGTTGATGCTATACCTACAGTTATTACAGATGCAGGCCAACATCGTCTATATATGTTAATGGTACCCTTCTCTTGTTGTTAATGTTCATGTTAATGAACGAATTGTTTACACCAATGATGTCTTTCATTCCCTATTGATGATACTACAGATGTTTAATGTTCCTTTTTTATCTTTAGAGATTTCATGAATCTCAAGCCGTTCAGGCTTCAGCTCCAAACTCCTCTCAGCTCTCTCCCCCAATGTAGAGAGTAGAAGGATATTTAAGATTTTTGGAAGCGGCGTGCCTATAAAAATGGAATAAATTCGGAAGCTCATATTAATTTTTTTGATCATGAAGCATTTGTTTAGCATTTTAGTGTCGTATTGATGACGAAATTAAGTGAACTTAAGCTTGTTGGATTTGTCTTATCAATTCACTCGATTCAACTATAAGCATGAAAAATTTAAAGAACATTTGGTCATTCAATTAATACCTTGAAGTTTTCAATTACGTGTCAGGTCTTTGATTTGGGCTCAGAATGGACCATTTTTAGTGTCATTGAATTTGCCTCATCGAGACATTCAGTTTGACTATAAGTTTGTTGAAATAAAAGTTTAAATTTGTTGAAATCAAAGTTTTATATTTAAATATGCCTTGAAATTAGTGCACGATCAAGACGATTTTTTTTGTGACGTATCAAATAAATGGCCATATCAATAGTTAGAAGCTTCTAGTACGTATTTATTATTGTAATATATTCTCATTATTGAAGATATTTTTATTTATTATGTTTTTTTTTTTTTCATTACTCTTTTCTTTTGCCTATATATTTGCACTCCTTTATCAACATATCATTCAATTCAATTCAATTAAAAAATAGCCATTATAATTCTGGAGGTTATATGTATAGGAATTCATAATCGTTTGTAAAAAATATATTATGATGTCTCAAACAACACTCAGTAAGATTGAATGAAAAGTAGGTGTTGGTGATGTTGGAAGGTTCTTCTTGAAGTACTCTACAGGCAACTTCAAGGCTTTTATATGTTATTGGGGACCATTGACTCCCCACATGGTTTACAGTTCATTTCACCTTAAATGTAATCATGTCATATTCTTCTTATTAATTCCAATAGCCTTTCTCACTATCTTTTCCTTGTTGTTAATTATGAATTTACATTAATTAATGTTGCCAAGTTATTTATTTATTTATACTGGAGAATATAACTCTTTTTTCCCTTTAATTTATAGATTAACTTGCAAAGAATAGAGAAACAAAAGCTCAAATTCATCCCCATCAGTTAAGCTAATGAGGTTGGAGTAGTTTCAGTGGAAGATAATATAAGAGATCAGAGACGTCTTAGATTGTTTGGTCTCATAAAATGTTAGCCTTCTGATGATCTAATTAAGAAAATAGATGTAGTTTGATATGATTTAAATATTAACATATTATCAAAAAATAAGTATAAAAATTTAGATATGAGATATAGATACATTATTAGAAGATAGAGATTTTTCAGTTTTTTTATTTTTGATAAAATATTTTTTTTTCCCATTAAATGCTCTATTGCCATAAGCAACTAATAAATATTCATATTTCTCTTGATAGTATCTTCCACTTTCTATTTGATTTTTCTTTCTCTACTCTCTTTTTGGAAATTTTGAATCCCTCACCTAAATTCCACATTTACTAAGTATTTCTTATTTGAGCTATTTTTTGCATTGCTTGCATATCCTTAAAAGTTAAGTTCCAATATTAAAAATTTATACTATTTAGGGTACATTTTGTGATAATTTTCATACTATTTTTGGATGTAATTCTTTCGAGTTTTTCTTTTATATGAAAATATGTGCTTTTAATTTGATGGACAAATATTTAATTCGCATAAGTAAAACATTATTATTTGATAAATAAAATTAATTCCTTCGACTAGTTTTAAATGTCATATGGAAAGAAATGTATGATAGTTATCCCTATGAAGTGATATTTTGTGAATTTTGTATATTCTTATAATGCTTAAAAGCACAATATATGATTCTTAATAATCAAATTACATTTTCCTACTGACGAATTTTAGTGTGACCTGTATTTTTTGGATTATTATAGCTACTTAAACAGATATTAAAATAAGCAAAATTGTAAATTTCACCCATTATGATACTTAGTTATTTAGAGGTCATTTGGCTTGATAAAAAAAGTCTGTAGTGTCCATTCAATTGCAATGGTGGCCGGTAATGCATGGTCAATGATGATGGTAGCGACATGGTGGCGGCAATGGGAACGAGTTTTGGCTGCGGCAGTCAATGGAAATTGATGGTGCATGGTAGTTGCATCTGCCTGTGATGGCTATTGGCGATAATTGATAATGGTGGATAGTGGTCGGTGGCAATCGATGGAGGCAACCAAAAATGATGCGGTGGCGGAGCAACGAGTGCCGGATGATGACTTATGGCAGCAAGTGGTGAAGAATTCATAATATATTTAGAAATTGAACAAATTGGTAAATTTTTAAATACGCAAAAAAAAAAAAAAAGTGATGAGGTCCAAATTCACCAATAAATAGAATTGCATTTGAAATTCACCCAATCAAATTCATAAATTTATAAAATACATGAAGTTGAAATGGATTACTACGTACAAATAGTCAAATACCAAAAAAAAAAAAAAAACTAAACAATCCCTTAAGTATTTAAAGTGTTTTTGAAACCCAAATGTATTGGCCTTCTTCTTTAAAAATAAATGCTAGCTGGATCGGCATATACAAAAAATCTAATTTAATTTGAGTAATTTGTTTCTTATAAAACATATAATATGATAAAACGTTAATAGGATCATCAATTAAAGAATATAATTTTTATATTTTATTTAAAACTAACCAATAATAAAAATTATTATTTTTTAATGCCAGCCAAATTTCATCAATAGATGGAACCAAAATTGCCAATTTGTATAGGAGCCCAGGACAAAAAATGGTTGTTGGTCCCAAAAAGAAAAATAAAATAGGACCAAAAGAGGGTTGATCAGATTGGCTAAGGTATCTTTTTATTGGCTTTGGTTGTTGATATTTTTACTCGGCTACTAAATGAAGAGCTGACACATTTCCCCCCCCAAAAAAACAAAGAGCTGACAGCGCTAAAAGAAAACCAGTTTCCTTCAAAGGGATACTGGACAAGTTCTCACAGAGACTCAAAAAAGCAATCGCCTCTTATGAAGGAAAAACTGCTCAGAAGCTTTATATGTGAATAGACATAAATGTTATATGCAATTGACGAACGTATATACATACCGAATTTCTAATTCAGTACTTTTAGGAATTATAGAGCCATTAGTGGAGACCTGTTCTCGGGTCTTTAGAGATACTATATTGCTAACGCCAAGATTGCATTTCTCATGTATAAGTCCCCTTCTCATGTGCTGGATGATGTTGACAAAAAAGTTTTTGATAGCTGATTTCACTAAAGATGATCTGGAGCAAGTTGTTGATCACTTGGAAGCTAATATTTCACCAGGTATTGATGGGGTTTCTTACTCTTTTATTAGATCTTATTGGTCTATCATTAAAGAAGATGTTTGGAAGGCAATCAATTCATTTTTTACTTCTAGTAAAATGTGTGTATTGAGCGGAAAGAAACTATTGTGGTGTTGATCTTTAAGGTAAAAAATCCTGTGACTCCTTCCAATTATACACCAATTAGCCTTTGTTTGTCTATTTAAAACATAGTGGCAAGGATGTTATTAAATAGCTAGGTTGAATTGTTTCATTCCTAAAATTATTTCAGAAGATCAATCTACTTTTGTTAATGGTTGTTCTTTATCTGAGCATATTTTACTTGTCCAAGAGTTATTTAATAAGTTCAGATATTCTAAATTTACGAAAGGGCTAATGGCGATCAAAATTGATATGGAACAAACTTATGATAGTATTGACTGGTCTACTCTAAATCAAGTTTTAGATAATTTTGATTTCTCAGTAAAATTATCTAATTTATTACTTCAGTGTGTAGTATATATGAAATCTTCTATTATGATAAATGACAACAACTCTAAATGGATTAAAGCAAAAAGTGGATTTAGATAAGGTTGTCCTTTATCTCCTTATATTTTCATATTAATTGTACTCCCAATTGCTATATGTGCTTTTGCTCAAAGAGGGATAAGTATTGATATTAAAGTGGCTCCAAATGCAGAAAAAATTTCCCACTTATTCTATGCAGATGACATTATATTTTTTTCATAGACCAAGCATACATGAGTGAAGAAAGTGAGTAAGATTCTGAAAGACTACATTAAATGGTCTAGTCAGAAGGTTAATATTCATAAATATTCTATATTTTTTGGAAAATCTGTTAAAAGGAAAAGAATTAATGTTCTTTCAAGACTCTTGGGATTCAAGTTTGTTAAAGAAATGATTTATCTTGGTGTCAAGATTGCATTAAGGAGATTGGTTTTCTCAGATCGATCTCCAAAACCTGTTAGAGAAAGAATTAAATAGATTGAATGTATGGGGTAACCTGTTTATTTTTCTTGCAGGAAAGTTGCTTCTTGTTAAATCGACATTTCTTTCTCTTCCTACCTTTTTATCTACTCACTCATTAGTCCCTATGGGAGTATTGCATGATTTGGATAGAATGTGTACGGATTTTTTGTGTCACAAGCAAGATGGAAGTAAAGGGCTCCATTATGATGTGTGGAATGTTTTCTGTAAATAAAAAAGAATGGGTGGTCAAGGTGTACAATTCCACTGCTATGAAAGTTGGTCATTTAAGGGCTAAATTTACTTGGAACTTTATTACAAAGCCTTTTTTCTCTTTTTAACATGACATTGATGTCTAAGTAGAAGACTACTACTTAGATATTGTACTTGCGGCCTTCTATTACATAGGCATTAGATTTGTGGATATTATTCAATTTTACGACTAAGATTTGTGGATATTAGGTTAAGGACATACTTTTTCCATGATTTCTTGGCAGGAGATTCAAATTAAGGAACTTTGTTATGAAATTTGAAAATGATGAAATGGTTGTATGGTTGGATTAATATATTTTATGTGTATTTATAATTTGATAAAAATTTTAATTTTTTGGCATTATATATATATTTTAATCAGTGCTGTCATTTAACAGCGATTTTAACCCCTGTTAAAAAGTGCCGCTAAAACCTTCCTATAGCAGCATTTGTGAAACTGTTGCTAAAACCTTTGTAGCGAAAGCAAAAACAGCGGATGTGCAACGGTTTTTAAACCGCTGCAAATAAATTAGAAGGTGTTTAAGCCGCTGCAGTAGGTCATAAAAAATGCTGCGAAAGCCAGATTTTTTAGTAGTGACGATCATGGCATACAAATGAAACTGGGAGAAAATTAGAATGTTGCTGGAGCTTCTTTGATATTTTGATATTCTTGCTTGATTTTCATGTTCATATTTCTAATTATGCTTGGTGATACTTTTGGGTACCTGCTGATCTTTGGATCAACTCTTCCCGTTCGTTGCCTGACTACTTTCATGTGGCTTGTTGTTATTAGTCTGATGGGATTTTTGCTCTCACTTGGACAATGATGAACTCCCAATTCAGACCCCTCCCCTTGGAGAAAAATTATTACGTGCGAGTCTAGATTCGTCCGGAGACAATTAAAAATGCATCACATCGCCCTAAAAAATATACCGTGCTCGGTACCGGATAGGAGAACCGTCCGGTGTCCGCACAGAATAATCTCTCCCCCTTAGATGATAGAAATGGTGACCGGGGGATATCTCGAGCAAAAAATGATCGCTTTCCGATTTTTTAAGTTCAGGTCTTTTGATTTTTGCCTTATCTATGACAGGTTATAGGTGTTCTCTCAATGCAGTTTGTCCATATTACACGATTTAATTTTTGTTGTTTTGGTGAGTCTAGCCTTATTTTTGATGCAACTCTTGCAGCTCCATTTTTGTAATATGGGTTTGGCTTTGTAATTATTTTTATAGTTAACAAAATTAGGCTTGGCCCTTAATTTTCACAAAAAAAAAAAAATCATTAAATGATGTATTGGACATAATCATTCGGCATCTTTTATAAATGAGTTGTTAAGCTTTTAATTTAAATATATTTTGTATAAATAAATAACAATCGTCATGGTCACTTTATATTGTGCTTTGTGAAACCCTAGCCGTCTCTGGCGATTTGGAGGCGATTTTCTGGCCGCGGTGGTTTGGCTTCATCGTCTCCGCTCTGTTCTTCCAGCTAACCTTTGGTTCTCCTTCGCTTAGTTGGTAATCTCGTTCTTTTCCCTGCTCTTCGCTTTCGGTGGTTTTCTCTGTCCTTTTTCTCGGATTCGCCTTGGCTTTTCTCCTATGGTGTTTTGTTTTGTTTTAGGGTTTTCGTTGGGTGGGGGGTTGATGACGTCTCCGACGTCGTCTTCCCCGGCGGTCCCTCCGACCTTAGCTGGTAACTCTCGGTCTTTTAAGGATGTTGTTTCGGGGGCCTCCTCTTCTTCGGGTTCGAAGATTCATTTTGTGCATTCCTCCTATAAAGGGTGCCCTGCTCTTATCTTTGAGGATGCTGTGGTTCAGAAGTTGGCTGTTCCCTTTTCGTTTACTCTTGTTGGCAAATTCATGCTTCGTAGACCTAATTTAGACATCATTCGAAAATTTTTTTATGCGTTAAAACTGTCGGGTTCGTTTCATGTGGGATTGTTAGATTCAAAACATTTAGCCATTCAACTTGCTAACGACTTAGATTACAGCCGTATTTTCTCTCATCGGTCTTACTATATCCAAGGTTGTCAAATGAGGTTGTTAAAGTGGTCACCGGATTTTGATGTGAGGGAGGAATCTCCCATTGCCCCGGTGTGGATTTCATTTCCGAACCTTCGATTGCATTTTTTTAATTCGCAAATTCTGTTTGGTCTGGCTTCTGTTTTCGGTAGGCCTCTGCAGACAGATCAAGCAACAGCTGCTCTGTCTAGACCCTCGATAGCTCGTGTGTTAGTTGAATTGGATGTCACGAAAAAACATCCTCATGAGATTTGGCTGGGATCTGAAATTAACGGTTATTTCCAAAAAGTTGAAATTGAAAATTTACCTAATTTTTGTTCTCATTGCAAAATGCACGGTCATGGTATTAATGAATGTTTTCGTTTACATCCTAATTTGCGTAAGGAGAGAAATGTGCCTAAAGAGAAAGTTTTGGTTGATAGCAAGGGTGTTAACTCTATTACTCCTACTGAGGAGATGGGTACTGCTTATGCTATCCAGGAGTTGAATAATGAAAATGGTGGTAAAGAGGGTATGGATGATTTGTATAATGTTGCTGTGCATAGTGCTCAGGTTCCGGGTCACATTAATGTTCTTCCTTCAAACAGTGAAAATGTGTTGCAAGAAAATGCTGTTCAAAATCAGTCTAGTAATGTGTTACACAGTGATAACAGTATTCTTCATCAAGAAAAGTGGATTAATGCGGAAATTATTAATAGCTCTAATGATTTGGTTGTTGTTTTAGAGGAAAGTGATGTTGTTTCCTCTAAGAATTTGGAGAATTGTCAAAAGGAAGATGATTTTAATCAAGATGGTGACCCTACGGGTAATCATATTGATTCTCAAAATATTAATGTTGTTTCCCATTTTGCTTTGGCAGATCAAAGAAAAGGCAATTTTTCTACAGTGGAGGATGGAGTTCTATGTGTTGGAGAGGATACTATTGGTTTGAATCCTGCAGATCAAAGAAAAGGCAATTTTTCTACAGTGGAGGATGGAGTTCTATTTGTTGGAGAGGATACTATTGGTTTGGGTCCTGCAGGTGATGATATGAACAATGATTTTCTTTTAAATAATCAATACCAATGTGATGCTTATACTCATACGGAAATAGAAATTAATGCTAAATGTTATGCTAGACAGGACAATGATATGAGTTTTTCTAAAAGCCGTGGTAAGAAAGGTAGTAAACCTAGAAACATTATTCTGCAATCTTCTAGGGCTACTAGATCACATACTTCTAAATAATTCCTTTTGTTATGTTTAATACGATCATTTGGAACGTGAGGGGGATTGGTTGTCCTTCCTCTAAGCTTAGGGTTAAGAATTTATGTCGTATTCATAATATTTCTGTTCTTGTGCTTCTTGAACCTCTGATTTCTATGGATAAGCTAGTCAATACTGCTAAAGTTTTGGGTTTTAAACATGCTTTTGCCAATGTTGCTAACAAGATTTGGGTTTTTTGGAAGGATTTTGTTAGAATTGATATTATTGGAGATTATCCTCAAGTGCTTCACTGTAATATTGAATACTTCAATTTTCAATGTGTTGCTTCTTTTGTGTATGCTGCTACTTCTCGTTCGTCTAGGAGAAACTTGTGGGATCAAATTGCTAATTTTCATAATATTTGTACGTTACCTTGGTTGGTTGGTGGAGATTTTAACACCATTATTAACCCCTCTGAGCGTGTTGGGGGTCTTCACCCTAATTACCATTCCATGGATGATTTTAATGATATGATCATGAATTGTAATCTCATTGACATTGGCTTTACTGGTAACAAATTCACTTGGAACAGGGGTCACATTTGGCAACGGTTAGATAGAGTTCTTTTTAATAATGCTTGGATTAATGTTTTCAATTCTACTAAGGTGGTGCATTTGAGTCGGACGCTTTCTGATCACTCTCCTTTGCTTATTAATGTTAACTATAATTCGGCTGGGTTTAATTCTCGTTTCCGTTTTCAGAACATGTGGCTCTCTCATGAATCTTTCATTAATGTTGTTCAGAATAATTGGTCTGCTCCGATTTTTCCTGATGACTCCATTACTGGCATGCTAAGGCTCTGGGCTAAACTTAAAAGGCTTAAAATGGTTTTAAATTGGTGGAATAAAAAAGTTTTCAAATATATTTTTTCTAATATTAAGGAGATGGAAGAGAAGATTAATGCTCTTGAGGACTGTTGCCAAAATGATCCTTCGGTTTCGAACTTTATGGTCCTTAACGAGGCTAAAACTTCTCTTACTATTCTTCAAGGTCAGGAAGAGATTTACTGGAAACAAAAGGCGGCGATTAAACACTTAGTGGAAGGGGATAATAATACTAGTTATTTTCATGCTTTGGTTAATAAGAAACGTGCTATCAATGGTATACACAAAATCGCCCGTGGGGATGGTTCGTTTTCTGAGAATGGTGATGAGATTGCTAATCTTGGTGTTAATTTCTTTCAAAACAATCTTAATAAAGATTTTACTCCTACTCCTATTGTGGATCACTCTTTTATTCCAAATATTGTGATGCCTGAGGAGAATAGGGCTCTTTCTTCTCCTCCCCTTTTGGATGAGGTTAAGATTACCCTCTTTGATATGAATGCTGATTCTGTAGCTGGCCCGGATGATTTTACTGTTAAATTCTTTCAACATTTGTGGCATTTGATTTCAGATGATGTTTATGCGGCGGTGTTGGATTTTTTTAATGGTAATCCGATTCCTAAATTTTTCTCCTCTACCTCTATTGCTTTGATTCCTAAGAGCAATAATGTGAACTCTTGGAATGATTTTAGGCCCATAAGTTTATGCACTGTTTTCTATAAACTTATTTCTAAAATTTTGGTTAATCGGCTTTCTGTTCTTCTTCCTAAACTTGTTTCTTCTAACCAAATGGGGTTTGTCAAAGGCCGTGCGATTGTTGATAATATTTTGATTGCCCAAGAATTCTGCCAAGATTTGGATATTAAGACTAGAGGGGGGAACATGATTTTGAAGTTGGATATTGCTAAAGCTTATGATAATATTAATTGGAGCTTTATTTATAACATGCTTAGATCTTTTGGTTTTGATGACAGGTTCATTTCTCTTATTACTTCTTGCATTGAAAGTCCTTATTTTTCTATTATTCTTAATGGTAAATGTCATGGTTTTTTCAAATCTTCTCATGGGTTGCGTCAAGGGGATCCGATTTCTCCGGCTCTTTTTATTCTTGCTGTTGACTATTTTTCTAGAGGAATTGCGGATTTGTTCAGTAAGTATCCTAGTTTGTATTTTAGGACTTTAGGTGGCATCAATATTTCGCATTTATGTTTTGCGGATGATTTTATTATTTTTATGAACGCTGCTAAGAACAAAGTGTCTAAAGTCCTGAGTTTTTTTGATCATTTTGAAGCTGTTAGTGGTTTAGTTTTTAACAAATCTAAAAGTGGTTTTGTGATTTCTAAGAATGTTAATCATAACAGAGTAGTGGATATCAAAAATTTGACGGGTTTTTCTCAAGCTGTTCTTCCTTTAACTTACCTTGGAATTCCTTTGTTCAAAGGTAGAAAGAAGATTTTTCTCTTTGATGATTTAATTTCGAAGGTGCATAATCGTTTATCTTCTTGGGATTCTAACTTTTTGAGCTTTGGTGGTAGGCTTATTCTTATCAAAAGTGTTCTTGCTTCCATTCCTGTCTATTCTTTTCAAGTTCTTTTTCCCCCTAAAACTGTGTGTTTGAGGATTGACAGGATTCTCAACAAATTTTTTTGGAGAGGGTCTTCTAGCAATGCTAAAATACATTGGTCGTCGTGGGAGAAGTGTTGTGGGTTGAAGCAAGAAGGTGACCTTGGTTGTAAATCCATGCATGATATGGTTTTAGGTTTTTCTTTTAAATTGTGGCATAATTTCAAGGCTAATGAATCTTTGTGGGCTAAGTTCATGCAGCAAAAATACTGTGGTCATCATCACCCTTCCACTTGTCATTATGCTAAAGGGAATTCTCGGGTTTGGCAGCGTATGGTCCAGATTAAGTGGAAAGTAGAGCCCTGTTTTGCTTGGGGTCTTGGGGAAGGGAATATTTTTTTCTGGCAGGATCGTTGGATTAATGGTTGTTCTCTTGATACCCTCCTTAATACGAACTCTAAGAGTGTGGTTAAGGTCAAGTCCTTTTTTTGTGAGTATGGTTGGGATGTGGTTAAGCTTTCTTACATTATCCCTTTCTCTATTGTTCAATTGATTACTCAAATTACTCTTAATCGTGAAGCTAAAGATATTCTTCTCTGCACATTTTCTAAAGATGGTCTTTTCAGAACTAAAGATGTTTGGCATGTTTTTAGAACTATTAAAGATCCTACCAAGGTTTTTAAAATGATGTGGCACAAGAGCATTCCTACTACGGTCTCTGTTTTTTGTTAGAGAACTCTGAAGAAGTTTATTCCTACGGATGAGCTTCTTAGGAATAAAAGTTTGTTGATTACTTCTAAATGCCAATGTTGTTCTAATGTTGAAACGTTACAGCATGTTTTTGTTTCCTCTCCTATTGCTGGTAAGGTGTGGAATTTTTTGAAGGCATTTTTCGTGTTAATTTTTGGGGTCCTAATTGTTCTATTTCTCAATTGTTTGATTCTTGGATGGTCAGTTTTAAAGGTCACATCAGGAACATTATTCCTCCTCTTATTATTTGGTTCATTTGGTTGGCTAGAAATGATTCTCGTTTTAATGGGAAAAGGATGGATCATAATTATATCATTTTTAGAATCAAAAACAAGGTTAATTCTCTGTTCTTTGCTAATCTTCTTTCTTATAAGAGTTTTACTAAAGTGGTGTTTACTCTTGAGGAGTTTGGGATTGCTTTGGAGGGTTACTCTCAAGTCCAGCGTAGCACTGTGGGTGTGTGGTCTAAACCTCCTGCTAATACTTTTAAATTGAACATTGATATTATGAGGGAGGGCAGCGACTGGTGTATTGGTGGTTTAATTAGAAATTTCAATGGGGAGTATGTCTTGGGGTTTGCGGGTAGGACTGCTGGTATGGATCGCCTAGGGGGTTTTTTGCTGGCTGTTCTTCACGGGCTCCAAATGTGTGTTGGGCTTGAAATTGATAGTATTATTTTGGAATGTAACTTGAATGAGAATCTTGAAGCCTTGCTTGAGGAGGATGGTCGCATATGTGGCCATTCCTTCTTCTACACTCGCAGGGATATTAAGTTTATTCAGGATTCTATCATTTGTTATTACAACATGATTCCTTCTGAGGTTAATTCTGCGGCTAGGGCCATGAGTTTTCTTGGGAGTAAATTTAATGTTATTTCTGATGTTCCCTTTAATGAACTTTCTGTGCAGATCAAAGGCTTGATTAATTTAGATAAAAACAATGTCCCCTATGTTCTGGGAATCTAGTTTTTGGGTTTTTTCTTGGGGTTTACCCCCTTTTTCTGCTCGTGCTGTCTGGGGGGTTTTTCGGGTGCAGGTTGCTGTTTCTGGGTTGTTGTTGCTGTGGGGGTTGTTTTTTGGCTGGAGTCTTCTGTCCAGTTCTTTGTGGGTGTGGTCTCTGTGGTTTTCTGGCTCTAGGGGGATGCTGTCTTTGGTCGTTGCTGGCTCTGTCTGGGTGTTTTTTTCGGGTACTGGTTGCTGGTGCTGGGTGCTTCATACTGAGGTGTT
The DNA here is from genome assembly GCA_016618105.1 of Dendrobium huoshanense. NCBI lineage: Eukaryota > Viridiplantae > Streptophyta > Magnoliopsida > Asparagales > Orchidaceae > Dendrobium > Dendrobium huoshanense. The sequence continues at coordinate 873,796 of CM028350.1, forward strand.
GATTTTTGGCTGGATTTTTCTGTCCAGTTCTTCGTGGGTGTGGTCAATGTGGAAACCTGGCTCAAGGGGGGTGCTGTCTGCCCCTGTTTCTCTGCTCTCTTTAGTGGTTGGTTGTTCTTCTTTTGTCAAGCTTTTCTCTGGTGCCTGTCTTTGGCCGTTGTTGTCTCTGTGGTTCTTGCTGAGGATGTTGACTGTTGGCTGGATTGGGCTGTGGCTGTGGCTGCGCTCTGTTGGGTGGTCTGGGAGTGATTTTGGCTGGCTTATCCTCCTGTTATTTTCTCATTTCTATTTTTATTACAGGTCTCTGTCTTCGGGCAAGTGTCCCGGCTTGAGGGGTTTTCTTTTTTACTGTCCTTTTCTTCTTCTTTACTCTTTTAATAGTATGTTTAGTTGTTTTCCTAGTATCCTTGCAGGCTTCTTTTGCAGGTTTTTGGAGCTTCGCGCTCGTTTTGTGCAGGATTCGTGTGCTGGTTGTAGGGCTATGCGGATGAATTTCACTAACAACAAGGCAGAATTTGTTACAAGGAATCTTTGGAATCCCTATGGTTCTAGCAATATTGATCGCAAGGTAATCTATTTTTGGTTTTCAAATATTTTATTCTGTTATTTTAAGTGTTTTTGCAGGAAGTTCGAGCTGAACGGTCATATTAAGTTCTTCCTTTTTTGGGTGCTGTTGACTCACAGCCCGAGGTCCTTAGGTTGTTCTTTTTGTAACTGTAGTAAATGGATCCTTTGGCCTTTAGGTTTTTCTTTTCCTTTTATATTTGTAGCTCTTCTGAGCATTAGCGGGCTGAAGGATCCATCTAAGGACTTTTGTAACCTTTTTTGATTATTAACACGTAGGCCCCATGAGTGGGTTTTAACCAAAAAAAAAAAAAAAAAAGAAAAAAAAATATTTTGTATAAATAAAATAATATCTTCTATTTTCTGATACTTATTCATCACATGCATGATATTAAAGAGTCAAACAAAGCAAAACTATTTGTTTGTGTTGAATCCCATTAATTTATAGCTTACTTGAAAAAAGCATTACAACGTTATAAAGTCAATGAAATTATCTGTAGTTTAATTGACGTGAATCTATTTCGCCCAGTTATATCAAATATTGAGAATTCATTATTAAAATGATTACATGATCATAATTTATTTAATCATTACAAATCACGAAGAAAATTTATTAGCCTACTTTTATTTTTTAGAAGTAATTAAAAATAAAAATTTAAAGTCATTAAATCTAATTTAATATGATCGTAATGTATGAATTGATTTAGTAATTGCATAACATCATCCTCTCAAAATAAGTTTAAATATTTTAAAACATCTTGTTACAAATTTGTCCATTAAAAATCATGAATAAGTAATCATAAGACATTCGAATTTCGAGCAATGATTTAGATTATAGTCGGGTCTTCTTCCATCGTTCTTGTTTCGTTTTTAATTGTTATATGAAGTTTACCAAATGGTCCCCATGCTTTGATGCTAACGTTGAATCTCCTATAATACCTATTTGGGTCTATTTTCCTAACTTGCGCCCCCATTTTTTCTCTTCACGCATTCTTCATGGATTGGGGACGTTGTCTTGAAGACCGATGAAACGGACAATTAATGCAAGTGCTGTCGGATCCTGTCCGTCTATTGCTTGTGTCCTCATGGAAATTAACATTACCAAATGTTACTCTGACCATATCTGGCTTGGCTCGGATAAGTTTGGTTATGTCCAATTGGTTGAAATGGAGGATTTTCCCAAATATTGTGATCAGTGCAAGTCCATTGGTCATTCAAATTTGGAATGTGATAATTTGTAGCCTAAGTGTAATGAGAAGTCTAAGATTGCTTCTAATACTAGTACCAATGTGGTTGATGGTGGAGCTCTAGTAGAGAATGCCTTGACTGTTGTTCAAATTCATTCGGTTACTGCTGCTAATGATAGTGATGGTGTTGGGCATGGTGACGAGGGTAGTCTTCATCCGGCTTCAGATTCCTTGTTAACCCGTCTCCCGTTCCTTTAACTTCTCGCTGGGTTGTTGGATCTGTTGAGGATCCCGAAGAAGTTATTTTCTCTGCCTCTCCGTTGAATTTTTATGGTGTGAACTTTTCGACTAAGCCCTTATCTTCCCCTCCCTTAGTTGTTGCTAATGTCGCGTGTAGTCCTTCTGCTGGTAGGAAGGATCCTTCATTTGCTGGTAGTATATCCGATACTAATTTGGTTGTCGAACACACTCATGTTTCTTGTCAAGTTGCAGATAACATAAACTTAGCAGTGTGTGATGTTAATAATTATGGTATTAACCTTTCAACTAGCCATTCTTGTGCGGATGTTGTGGCAGATTCGGGTGATAGGTTTGTCGTGGGTTCCGGGGATAGTGGTCCTACTAGTGAGGAATTGGTTGCTTCTATTTTGCCAGAATTCTCTCCTGTTATGAATTTCTCTAAGAGAATGCAGAGTATGTTGATATTCCTAGTTCAATTATGTCTAACGCATATTTGAAAGCTCATATGGCATGGTCGTCGAATAACTCTATTTTGGTTCAATCTGATTCGTTGGATATGGATGAGTCCCTCTCCACACCTTGCGAGGGAGAGGGGGATGATTTTGGTGACCATGTTAATGATGATATGTATAGTTTCATGGTGGAGTGTGTTGTTGATTAAACAGTTCTCAATGGTGGAGGCAAAAAGACGTAAAAGTAAATGTAAGAAGAAATAGCTTTGGGTTACCCTATTGCTTTCGTTGTCGTGGGCTTTATTGACGCTTTGGACGATGATGAGGCAGCTCCTTGCTTATCAGCTTGTTGGCCCGAGCTTGTTGGCAACCTTGGTGGTAAGCCCTTCTGCTTGGTTGTTGTCATGACTGATGATGTGGTTTTTGAGTGGTTCTCACCAATGGATGGTCCGTGCCTGGTTGTGGGGGGTTGCCATTCTGAGTCTGCTGTTGGCTCCTTTTCCTGCATCTTTGATTATCTATTCTCTGTTGTGTTGCTTTTGCTTTCATTTTGCTTGTTCTAATGTATTTTGGTCTTGGCTGTTTTCGGGTCTTTGTTGTAGTTTTCTTATCCTTTTTAGAATAAAATTTGGTTTTGAGAAAAAAAAAGTACTCATAAGGCACATTCACAATAATTTGATTAAATTCAGCTTCATTATTAGAATCGTCTTTCAAAATGATGATAGGTTTTTAGGCCGTCTCCAGCCGATCGGCATTCAGCCGTATGGCGTTCCGCGATCAGTCCATTCGAACGGGAAAAATGCTGACACTCATATGCCAATGAACAGTGCGACGCCAATAATGGCGTCGCACTGTTCATCCGCCATTTTTTTTTTAATTTATATAATTTATTTTTAATTGTTAATGTTTAAATATAAATTTATATTATAAATAATTTAAAAAAAATATTGGCAGCAGGATTACATTAAGGATATTAAAATAATTTAAAAAATAAAATATTTTTTATGTAATTAATTATTTAAAGATAAACATTAACATAAAAATTACGATAATTATAATAGAAGACATTGAATACTACAATACTTAAAAAAAAAACTGGAATCAAAATGCAAAACAAGTTCGGATATTAAATAAAATAAAATAGCAAGTTATGACAATCTAATAATCCGGAAGAGTGGTGTCAGCTCCTCCAAGATCTGTGAGAAATTGTCCAAACGAGCTTGAAGGAGGTTGTTGTTGATCTTGTTGTTGTCCGAACCTCTTTTCTAATATTCGTGCTTGTTCAGCTTGGACAAATGCACGAACAGCAGGATTTTGTATAGAACTTACGTCTTGAAACAAAATTTTATTTTCTTCCCTGATTTCTTTTAAGACATAGTTCTTAGCTTGAAGTTCCATATGTTGTTGTCTCTGCGCACTTGTTCTCTTTAATTGCTCAATTAGTTCTTTATTTCCATCTTCTAGAGTTTTAATAAATGTTGACATCTCGTCATCAATTTTTTTTTTTAGCTTTGCTTTCTTCACCCCAATCGGTCGTTCAGACTGAGAGCCACGAACACTGTATTCTTCATCATCTAAATTTAGAGAAAATGTAGATATTCCAGGAGATTGTTGTTTACTGGATTCAGGAGTTAAATTTTCTGACTCTGATGAGGCATACCCAAAGCTTGACCTACGTGATGCCTGCTTACCACTAGATTGACCATCTTGAAATTTCTCAAAATTTTTGATGATGTTCCATATGTGATCAAACTTCCAACCTGCTTTAAACTTCTCATCTTCTGTAAACAGTAGTTTGGCCTGAACATAAATTTTTTATATCGAGAAAACAAACATAATTTTTAAAATTTTAATAGGTTTAAAATTGATAAATAAAAATATATGATTAAAATAAAATAAGAAAAAGAATATGCTAGGAATATTCCTTTTTTTATGTTAGAAAATGAAGTTCGATTGGAGTGAAGTTACTGCATTTTGGAGTTTTACTGCATTTTGGAGTGAAAAATGAGTTTTTCGGTTGGAGATGCCCTTAGTAAGGCTTCGTTTGTGACAACTTTATTATTATTTTTTTTTTTCAGATTGCAATCACAATTTTTTTTTAGCAATGTTTGTCATTGTTTAAAATAAATTATTTTGTTAGGAAGCTGCTTTCTACAACAACTTTATGAAAAGCTATACCCATCTCAAATAGGTTTTACGATAATTAAAGGGGGGCGTCGACTTACATCTTCGAAATCAATGTTATTCATCCCATCTTAAATAATTGTATAATTGAAGGAGTGTTGCTTCACAAATATACAAAATCAATACATTTATTGATCATATAATATATTATGTATAATGATGACTCAAAATTAACTTATTTTGCAGTAATTAATTATTAATTTGAAGGGAAAAAACCTCACATATAACATTCTTGTCTTCATATTTCTTTTAATAGAAAAGTTCAACTAAAAAAAAAGAAATGGAGATTTTTTTTTTTTTTAATTTTGAGTGCTTAAACATAAATTTGACATGAGAGAAATTTAATAACAAAAGTTCACAATGATTTCCAAGCCTCTTTTTTTTTTTTTTTGAGTGCTTAAACATAAATTTTATGTGAGAGAAATTTAATACCAAAATTTCGCAATGATTTCCAAGCATTTTACTAATTAAAAAAAAATTATAAATAAGCTTAACTCGAAACAATTAATAAGATAATGTTCAATAGATTATGTCTCGTATTGCTCAACATTAATACTAACAAAATATTATAATATTCAAATATTAACCAATATTAAAAGCAATTAGTACTGTTTATTAGTATAAGAATTCTTCTTAAAGGTAAGCTACTAAGAAAGTCTTATCATATATATCATAATACATGAGATTTTGTCAAAAATATGTGGACTTGTATGATTGAAAGAGGTAATTTCAATTTCTCTGATTAATAAATAACTATTTCTATTTCTGTCTTATTCAACTATATAAGACAAATTATAAACCAAGTCAAGAGGCATATGCATCTTCCCCGCATATTTCTTCTCTTTCTCTCTCTCACCTTTTATATATCAACTCTCCTCTTCCTCCCAAAGCCTAACCTTTCTCTCTCTCTCTCTCTCTCTCTCTCTCTCTCTCTCTCTCTCTCTCTCTCTCTCTCTCTCTCTCTCTCTCTCTCTCTCACAAAGGAGAAACTTGCTCGGCTTCGGATTGTGCACTATAAGCAGGTGAAGCTGCCAGCTTGATCTGATATTCTGATACAGTTTCCTCTCTTTAGAAGAAATTAATGGAGAAAAAACATATAGATCAGATCATGTTGTGCAGTTTCATTTGCTGATGGTAGCACAAAAATGCTCTAAGGATTCAGTTCTATATATTCTATAGAAGTTCATCAATAACTATGGGCTTTTAATTTTATCTTTTTTATTGCTTTTAATATTTCTTCGATTGATATATTGGTTTGCAGAAAGGAAGAGATCAAGAAGTCTTTCGTATTTCTGAGATCTAAAATTTTATCAGATCTGCGTTAGACTGTGAGTTATAATATATATTTATTTTTATGCTCTTTCTTTGCAAAGCTAACTTGTTTATATATTGCTTGGTCTTACTAATTATTACCTTACTTAATTATCTACATATTTATCTGATCCGTATCTTTTTATTGCATGCAGGTATGTTGAATGAGCACATGGATGCATGTGTCAAATTTATATTTAAAGGACAACCTAAATTGTTTTATATAGCAACCTTTTCTCTTCTCTTATTGCTTTATTTCTTTCAATATATATATATAATCTTATATAACAAATATTATTGAAAAAATCTGGCTACAGCTCATACAATTAATTGAAGTTTATATAATAGACGAATGGTTTAAAAGAAGCCTTAATTTCTATATTTCCATTTATTTATGTATAAAAATTAAAGCAAAATACTTATAGTTCTCTACTTGGGTTATTTCAACTTTATGGTCAAATATAGGCTTTGTTTAGGACTGCTTTCATACTGATTTTTAAAATAAATTTTTAGTAAAAAATTAAATCAACAGTAAGAAAGTGGTTCAACATGAAGCCATGCTCAACAACTTAAGCTTCTATTTTTACATAATTAGTTGACTGTCTTTCTACCAATCAATCAAAGAGAATTAATATTTGTTCCCCAGCTTTAAATATTGAATAATCATTTCTTCTGTTGCATAACCAAACCTCCAAATTGTTTGATATGCTAATGAAAACCTCATAAAATTAGAGGATGGGGAGTATCTCCAAAACTCATTGTTCTTCTTTCTCCCTCATTCAAATGGCTTCACATGGATAAAATTAGTATTATTTTAAAACTCTTAGATCTTATCTTTACTAAAACTTCATTTGAGACAACTTTCTTACCGCTTACTAGAGCAATTTTTTAGTACAAAAATTTATAGTTCAATAAATTATTATACTAAAAAAATGTTCTAGAAAGTTGTATGAAAGCTATTCCAAATGTAGATTCAATTTTATGATTGTTATGAACTTCAAAATAAGAGATGGACTACTCTTTGAGATTTTTCTTATATTTCATATGTCATATACTTTATCTTATGTGTATCTTCTTAAAATTTTGCTCTATTGTATCTCCTTTGACAATTTTTAATTATTCTTCTGTTAAAATTAATTTAATATTAAAAAATAAGCCGCAATTAAAGTCCTTTCAAAAAAAAAAAAAAAAAAAAGTTGGCCATTATATATATATATATCGGGTTTCCAAATGGACACTTTCCGGTTTCCAAAATTAGTCGATCAAAGCAAGTACGAGTCCTATGATATTCTACTGTGTAATTACAGTCATCTCTCCAACTTTTTTTTTTTGGGTAAACCCGGGGCTTGAAGCCCATATATTAAAAAACTAAGAGCAAATTACAAGTAACCTTTGGAAAGAAAAAACCAAAAGCCCAACTAAAAAAACAAAAATTACATTTGAATGAAGGCAAGACCAGAAAGACACTTGGCATACAAGGACTCAGAATAGCGAAGTCTCATTCATCAAAGATAATCATATACGAGAACCAATCCAGGCGGTTGCAGTATTAGCCCGAGGAACAACCAAAAAACCGAATTGATTAGAGACCATCACAGCATCCAGCCTGGAAGCAGAAGGAGCAAAAACGAGCCAGGTTGCCAAAGAGGCCCTCCATAGCTCGGAGAGACTTGCTGTGCTCATCATTGTCTGAATGCCAAAACGTCCGCCTATCTTGCCAGCTAAGATCAGTGTAGTAAACCTGGAAGATAGGAGTAGAGCAATCCACAAAAAATCTGGGAACAGAGAGAAAAAGCAAAATCTCCCAGAGCCAAACATGAACCTCCCAGGTCAGAAATGTAACCAAAAAGCTGATAATATCCATATTATCCCATCTGGAGATAATCAAAAAACCAAAATAAACTGCATCTGCCAAATGATGATGAAACGAATTTGTGGTTGACAGCACAATGTTCCAAGAAGAAGCAGCCAAAAAATGGCTCACTGGACGCCCAGAAAATCTTGAAGAAGAGAGGTTTTGTTTTTCCATTTTACCAATTTATGCCTAACAGCCTCTAAAATATTGCAAATGATTTTTGTAACATTGGAGCAATTGTTTGAAAAACGACGTTGATTTCTTTCCTTCCACACATGGTAAACAATGCAGCTTAAAACCAATAAGGTTAAGTCTTTACCCTCTCTATTTGCCCGCAATGTGTTTTCAATAAATTCCATGGCCTGAGCCAAATTTGGTCTAAGCAGAAAGCAATTTAACTTAGGCAGAATAATCTTAAGGACATAAAAAGAGAAATCACATTCAAAAAATAAATGAGAATGGTTCTCTAAATGTCCAGAGCAAAGAGAGCAATTAATAGGTACCATAATCCCTCTAAGACGTAAGTTGTCCGCTGTTTTCAACTTACCAATACGGGCCATCCAAGTAAAACATGAAAACTTTAAGGCATGGTTCTTGTGCCAAATAGCTTTGTGCCAATCAACCGAAGGGAGATTCGAATAATACATTTCAGTGTAACCTTTAAATTCCCATTTGATATTTCCATCCCATAAGACAATATTGTTCTCTTTAATAGCCACAGACTTAATCAGCTCATGAAGATTGGGAGGGATGTGAATAGGTATGTGCCATAAATCATTCCAGAAAACATCTTTAAGCCATATATTCTCCAAGCCAGAGATAGAAGAATAATCTCCAATAGAATTGCCATTTAGCCACGGGTCCCAGAAAAATGAAAGAGTGCTGTGAGGAGCAACAGGGAAAGTTAAAAGCTGTCGAATTTTCATGAATGTATCATTGATGCGGTGCCAAGTTCTGGAGGCAGAAGGAGGGGGATGCTTCATGGGAGATATGTATTTAGCTTTGTACCAGCCCGTGAGCAAATTAGGATTGTTGTAAAACCTTCCTATGATAGAGCAAAAAACTCCAAAGTAAAGCGCATCAATAGAAAGGATACCAAGACCCCCAGCTTGTTTTGGAATAATAACTTTAGACCAAGGTATAAGATGCAACTTCTTACCCTCCAAATGATTATGGAAAAGAAACTTAGAACAAAGTTTATTTATCATAGCACAGCAACCTTTAGGAATGATAGATCCTCTGGTCCAATAAGCAATTGAATTTGTGATGGTAAATTTTAGAAATTGTATCCTACCTGCAAAAGAAAGAAACTTGTTTTTCCAACCATCAAGTAGAGCAAAAAGTTTACTCAATAGTGGTTGGAAGTGAGAAGCTTTAAGCCTTTTTGGAGAGATAGGGAGACCCAGATAAGTGAGGTATGGATTAATGCTATCAATGCCAAGTTCCTCACAGATGATATGATTGTTGGGCTCTGGATTGGAGAACATAATGGCACTTTTGGTCGGATTTATATGTAATCCAGAAATAGAGGCAAATTTGTTTAAACAATTCTTGAGATTTCTGGCATTCTCTAAACTAGCCTCTCCCATGACCAATAAGTCATCAGCATACAACAAGTGATTAATAGAAAAATTATTGTATTGTATGCCTTTGAAGTTTAGTGAAGAAGTTTGATCAGTGAGGATGTTCGAAAGTCCATCCATGGCAATACAAAATAGAAGCGGAGACAAAGGGCAGCCTTGCCTAAGACCCGAACTAGAGTTGAAAAACCCTTCCAGAGATCCATTTAAACAAATGGAGAAGTGCACTTCAGTTATACAGCCTTTTATCCAAGAAACAAACTTTTCAGGAAAACCTTTCATAAGAAGTCTATCCAAAATGTAATCCCTAGATATTGTGTCAAAAGCTTTTTTGACATCCAGTTTTGCACAAAACAACTTCTTGTAACCTTTAAAATCTCTAAGAAGTTCAGCAGCTAGAATGATATTGTCAGTGGAGCATCTGTTTGCAATGAATCCAGATTGGCTTTCATGTATGATAAAAGGAAGAACTTCTTTCATTCTATTTGCAATGACCTTAGCAACAATCTTATAAAGGACATTACAAAGGGAGATGGGTCTGAAATCACTAATATTAGAAGCATGAGATGTCTTAGGAATTAAAGCAATAGCAGTAGCTTTAACTCCCTTAGGCATAGAACTAGTAGAGAAAAAATTGGCAACAGCATTATATACTTGCAAGCCGATGAGATGCCAAGTTTTTCTATAAAAACCATAAGAGAACCCGTCAGGTCCCGGTGAAGTGTTTTCATTACCATCAAATACCGCCTTTCTTACTTCATCAAAAGTCAGAGGAGAGATCAACTTACAACACATGAGAGGTGTGATAAGTTTGCCTTGAGGGATTTGACATGTTTGCTGAGTGTGAGGTGTAGAAGTATTAAACAAGCCTTCAAATTGCTTAATGATGGCAGATGAAATATCATTAAACTTGGTAAAATGCCCATCAAGCGTGTATATCTCTTTAATATTGTTTCTGTTATTTCTGCTTCTAATTTGTGCATACAAAAAACCAAGATCATCCTCTCCTTTAGTAAGCCAAGAAACCTTAGCTCTTTGAGCTATCCAAGAAGTCCAGTGATTTTGCATAGTGACAAGCTCTTCATTAAGAATTTTCAAGTTCTGATTTAAGGTCTTGTCAAGGGGCAGAGATTGTAATTGAACCAGGCAATGATGTTGTTTGCTTTTGAGATCCATAATGACATTGGAGAGGTGAGTAGAAGATGCCCAATTGCGATTTTTGAGATGTCTTTTAAGAGTTTGGAGGCTGTGATAAAAAGAAGCAATGGGGCTTCTAGCCGTTCTAGAAGAGAAAGCATCAGTAACATCATCCCAAAAACCTTCAAAGTTTATCCAGTAATTTTTGAACTTGAATCTAACAGTAAGAGGCTTTTCAAGAGAGGAATTGAAGATGAGAGGAGAGTGGTCAGATCCCAAATGAGTTTCAACGCAATAGTAAGCGTGGGGAAACACATCTAATAAAGCAGTATTTACCAAAATTCTGTCTAGCTTGATATGTATAGGATTATCCACCCTTTGATTAAACCACGTGTAATGTAGACCAGTAGAAGAGAGGTCTTGGACACCACAGTTAAAAATGAAACTATTAAGTTCCCCCAATCTACTAGGAGAAGAGACAGAACCACCAGCTTTCTCAGTATCAAATCTGTAACAGTTGAAATCTCCCATTAATATCCAAGGCTGATCGACAGGAGGTAATACAGCAATAATTTGATCCCAAAGATTTTTCCTTTCTTCCACCGTATTTGCAGCATAAATGACAGTAAGATGAATTGGAGGGAAAGATCCCATAGAGAGGATGCCATGAATATGTTGATGGGAAGAAGATAATGGATTAAATGAAAAAACCGACTTCTCCCATTTAATCCATATTCTGCCCAAAACCGTATCACCAAAATTGTTGCAACTACCTTCATTCTCAAAAAGACGATGAGAACGAAGGAACCACTGATCATGAATAGAAGCAGAGGAGATTTTTGCTTCTAAAATACATAACATTTTGAGATTCATAGAAGAAACAAGAGACTTGCAAAAATTAACTTTTTCTGGACTGTTAAAACCCCTAACATTCCAGCTAGCAATCTTAGGAAAAGACATTAAGATTTTTGATTCTTGGCCTTCTTGGCCGACTTAGCTTTGTGGGGCTTAGAGTTGACAGGAGATTTCCCCTTGCCAACAGATGATCTGGTGTTGTGGCTAGATGATTCAGACCGGATCTGAATCTTGGTTGAAGGGGAGGGATCATCATCAGCAATAGCTGTAGAGCCAATTTCATTGTCACAAAGAGAGTCAGAGTTGTCCAAAGGATTATTATCTTCATTTTGCAGAGAAGCAAACTTGTTAAGGAGGGGGAGGTTTTGTGGTTTTAGTAGAGCAGGGATATGAGGCTGGCCCGAAGAGGATGTTTCTTCAGTGGGTGAGTTGAGGTTTGGTAAGAGGAGTGATGGAGCTTTGCTGTTGATCGGAAGAGAGTCTAAGTTATCTTGATCAGAAATCAAAAGTAACTTAGGCTGCTCCGCAAGAGATGGTTTAGCATTGGCAACAGGAAGCTGAGCTAGGGAATCAGGGGTTGGAAGTAGAGCAGGTTGAGATTTATCGATAACTATCTGGGAGGAGTTCGGGATTTGGACACGGGCTGTAGAAATAGACCTTTGATTTCGAATGTAAGGAGGTCGGGAAGAGCTCCTTCCACGAAATTTGGGTGGTTGAGGGGGAAGAACAGGTTGAGGATTAGGGTTTTTTGGGCAGAGAGAAAAAGGGTGGATGAAGGATCCACATCCTTCGCATTTTTCAGGTTTCCAATCATATAAAACCTTCAATGTTAAATCTTCTCCTTCTATTTCAATCGGAATTTCTTCCGGTAAAGTCGAGTCTTTAGAAATGAGAACACAGACTCTCGCAAACGTTAATCTAGTGCGATTTGCAGTAAGGGTATCAACAGATATAGGAATGCCAATATAACTTGAGATTTTAGAGATACCGATTGGTGTCCACAGAGCCAGAGGGAAATCCACAATTTTTATCCAAATCGGGATCGGAGCGTCTTCATCGCGTTTAGGCTTGAACTTTGGAGACCATCTCTGTAGAATAAATGGTTTACCCAGAAGGAACCAAGGTCCACCGGATAGAATCGTCTCAAGGTCTTCTTCAGTCGAAAACTTTAGCAAAAAGAAGCCATCCGCAAGAGATAGAAGAGACAAGGACCCCTTCAGCTGCCAAAGCTTAAGCATAGCTTTGAGAAGCCTCTCATAGTAAGGTCTCGGTCCCAGGGAGTACCCGATGAGCGCTGAAGTCCAGATGGACTTCCCTTCGGACAAGTCATCAGCTTTGAAAGAAAGCTTTTTGGCTGGAGAGAAAAAAGAAACCGGAAAAGGTTTCGGCTTGGAAGAAGACGAGGAAACATTTGCAGCGTAAGAAAGTCCCCCGGTCGGAGGAGGAACATGAGAGGGGGATGAAGAGAGTGGTGGAAAAACTTGCGAATCGGTTGCCATCGGGAGGGAGAAGCCCTCCCAGGCAAGAAAAAGGCGATGAAAAAAAACGCAGGCGGCGCAAACCCTAAACCAAGCAAACCCTAGCAGAGCTCATTTTCGCACTAAATTTTTTCAATATCTCTCCAACTTCCCTCACTAATTTTGGGATCTGCTTTTCTCTCTCTTTCTCTCTCTCTCATATTCATTTATACTGCTACTACAGTTCGCTTTTTAAATGAGAAAATCTTTAGCCAGTAGTTATTGCATGCATTGGCCAATAAGAACAATGAATGATGTGTTTAAATTATAATCATAATATTTTTAATAAAAAAATATTATTAATATTTCTATATGGCATTTAATATGTATTATTATGTGCAAGAAAAATTATGACACTATAATTGATGTTCAATATCTTAGCTTTCGATACAAATCCAACATGCAACGAAAAATTACAAGATAAGACTTTTTTTTGTGGAAAATCTTGGAAGAGAAAAAATCATGGGACCTATTGAGTTGTAATAATCTCATATAAAATTGTAGATACAAGAATCATCTCTTCCTCACATATGAATAAGAAGAGATTATTTACAATTAAGAGCAATCGCATAATTTTTTTAAGGAATTACATAAATAATGCGCACGGGAAGACAATTAAAATCTAAGTCAAATATTGCCTTGAGATTTATGATGATCATCTTGAAAAATAGTTGATTAACTCCATATATTTTGAGAAGATTTTTTATCTTATTTAAATCTTTAATTTTCTCCTTATTAGGAGAAAATTATTATAGTAATGATGATTCAAAAAAATGTTGAAGAAACTCCAACTCATGGAGTGTGACTTTTAATTCCTAGTTCAAGGATAATGTGAAATTTTTACAAGTAAATCAAATATTTCAATATTATATTTCTTTGAAATGCAAACTATAATTGTATGAACTCTCCATCTTTATGTAAGAGTTCTGAATTTTCAGCTTTTAAGTCAAACATGTCATTATGAATGATATATCATCTCATGGGGCAAAAGTATCATTCCCTCAAGGGTTCATATAACAAAACTATAAGTTTCATCCTTATTATCATAGTCAAATTCAAAGAAGAACTACATATAACCTTGAAGGGTCACAAAAATATTCGATCGAATTATTGACTATGATATTCTAGATGAAGTATCATTAATTTCATCTTGGGGGAACTTATCCTCTAAAGCTCAAGATGCAAAAAAAGGTTTCTTTAATCCTGATTCGGAATCTTCTTCTCCGACCAAATCTAGGTCTTTTAAAGATGTTCTAGTGGGATCTTCAGGTGATACCTTACCCTCTCTGACTCAATCTACTTTTAATGGTGTGCCGGCAGTTATGATTTCTGATGATGATGTTTTAAAACTTGCTTCACCTTTTCGTTTCACTTTGGTTGGTAAGTTTGGTTTGCGTAGACCTAATCTCGACGCGATTCGTTCGTTTTTTGGAAATCTTAAACTTTATGGTTTCTATTCGGTAGGACTCTTGGATTCTAAACACGTTGCGATTCAGCTTTCGAATGATTTAGATTATAGTCGGGTTTTTTCTCGCAGATCCTATTTTATTCTTAACTGTCAAATGAGGATCCTTAAATGGACCCCTTTCTTCGAAGTTAGAGAAGAATCGCCGATTGTTCCTATATGGATTTCTTTTCCTAATTTACGCCTTCATTTTTTTAACTCTAAAGTTTTGCATGCTTTGGGGGCGATCTTTGGACGTCCTTTACAGACGGATCAAGCCACGGCTTCTAGAACTCGTCCCTCTGTTGCTAGGGTGTTAGTTGAAGTTGATATTACTGTTAAGCATGCTAAGGAAGTGTGGGTTGGATCTAAATCTTTTGGTTCTTCAGAAAGTGGAATTTGAAAAAGTGCCTGATTTTTGTAGCCATTGTAAAGCGCACGGTCATGCGATTTCTGATTGCTTTAAACTATATCCTGATCTTAAAAAAGTTTCCAACAACTCCACTGGGAAGGTTTTGTCTGAGGCTGGAAACAACGTGGATAAGGATCTTTTAGAAATTCCACAAACTGTGAGTAACGATTCTGAACCTCCCAATGTTGAGATGGTTGGAAACGAGGCTGATGCTGCTCCTATTCAGGAGAATTTAATCATGGATCCAATACAGGTGGATCCCGAGAAAGAAAATTTTAAGGAAAGTTTATCTACTGAGAATCATCAATTACCGGAAATATTTGTTTCTGTTGATTCTATGCTTTATAATGATGATGCCTCCAATTCTTTGCCTAATCAAATGGAAAATGAAAAGGAAATGGAAATTGTGGAGGAAAGTGAAGAAGGTGAAATTATTGAAGGAAATAAAGCTTTATTATCTCTTGATAAAGAAAAGGAGGTATTTCATAACAATGAGGAAAGGAATATTGCTTATAATATATCTACTAAACGGGTGGAGGAGGAAGGATCTCCTAAGACTAATAAGAAAAAGAAGAAAAATAACAAGGCTCCTGTCTCTGAGCAGCCTCGATCCACCAGAGCTCAAGCTACTTCCAAAAGTTCTAATGATTAAAACTCTTATTTGGAATGTGAGAGGGATTGGTGGTCTTGATTCTAAAAATCGGGTGAGAAATTTGAAGCGTATTCATAATATTCAATTATTAGTCCTTCTTGAACCTTTTATTTCTGTTGATAAACTGGTTACTACTGCTTCTAATTTGGGTTTTAAAAATAGTTTTGCTAATTGCTCTAATAAGATTTGGATGATGTGGCACAATCATCTTAATGTTAATGTTATTTCTGATTTTCAGCAAGTTATTCATGCTCACATATCCTTTGATAGCTTTAATTGTCATGTATCTTTTGTTTATGCTGCTTCTACGAGATTGGGGAGATCTCCATTATGGGAGAATCTTGCTGATTTTGCTAATTATATCACAGGACCGTGGGCTGTTGGTGGTGACTTTAATATTGTTTCTAATGCTGATGAAAGAAGAGGGGGAATTCCTCCCAATGTCAATGCTATGAATGATTTTAATGATATGATTACTAATTGTAATTTATATGATATTGGTTTCTCTGGCTGTAGTTTTACTTGGAGCAGGTCTAGAATGTGGCAACGTTTGGATAGACTGTTGTTTAATAATGAATGGATTAGTTATTTTCAATTAACCCAGGTTCAGCATCTGAGTAGAACGCTGTCGGATCATGCTCCTCTTCTTTTAACGGTTTCTGGTAACAAAACTAAACCTTCTATGTCTTTTAGATTTCAAAATATGTGGCTTTCTCATCCTGATCTTAGAATTGCTATTTCTGATAATTGGTTTGCGGATGTTTATCCTAATAATGATGTTACTGGTATGGCTAGACTCTGGGCTAAATTGAGCAGACTAAAGCAATTACTTAGGTGGTGGAATAAACATGTTTTTAAAAATATTTTTAATAATATTAAAGTGGCTGAGCAAAAAGTTGTGGAAGCTGAAACTGGTTATCAGGAGGCTCCTTCTGATGCTAACCTTTTTAATCTTGATAATGCTAAGATGTCGCTTTTTAAATTGCAAGAGCAAGAAGAAATTTTTTGGAAACAAAAAGTTTCTTCTTCTTTTTTGTTGGAGGGAGATAGTAATACTGCTTTCTTTCATGCATTAGTGAATTCTAATAGAATTAAAAGTCGTATTAACAGGTTAGTGGATAATAATGATATTGTTTATGATACGAATGAATCCATTGCTGAATCTGGTGTTAAATTTTTTACTGAAATTTTTAATAGTAATAATTGTTCAAATGAGTATATTTGTTCTAATTTAATTCCTTGCATTGTGAATGATAATGAGAATTTGATGCTCACTTCTCTTCCTCTTGAGGAAGAAATTTGGGATACTGTCAAGAATATGAATGGGGAGTCTGTTGCTGGTCCTGATGGTTTTACTACTAAATTTTTCATAAACATGTGGGACATTATTAAAAAGGATGTCATTGATGCTGTGCAGGATTTCTTTAGGGGGAATCCTTACCCTAAATATTTTAAGTCTACTAATATTGTTCTTATTCCTAAAAAAGATAATCCTTCTTTTTGGAATGATTTTAGACCTATTAGCCTTTGCACTTTCTTTAATAAACTTGTTGCTAAAGTTATTGCTTCTAGATTAGCTTTAATTTTGCCTAAAATAATTTCTCCCAATCAAACTGGTTTTGTGAAAGGTCGTAGTATTTTTGATAATATTCTACTTGCTCAAGAAAAGGTTCACGATATAAATGCTAAAATTACGGGTGGGAACATCATTTTTAAACTGGATATTACCAAAGCTTATGATAATCTTAATTGGGATTTTCTTTATAATGTTTTGACTAAGTTTGGCTTTAATCAAAGTTTTCTGCGGCTTATTAATAACAGTATCCAGAATTGCTTCTTTTCTCTTATCATCAATGGCTCTAACCATGGTTTTTTTAGCTCGTCTCAAGGTCTTAGACAAGGAGATCCTCTATCTCCCTCGCTTTTTATTATTGCTATGGAGTATCTTTCTAGAGGTATTGAGAATTTATTCAGGTTCAATCCTAAACTTATTTTCAAAACTATTGGTGGTATTCCGGTTACTCATCTTAGCTTTGCTGATGACTTTATCATTTTTTCGAATGCGTCTATTGAAAGTATTAAAGTGTTAAATCGGTTTTTAAATGGTTTTCAAAGGAGTAGTGGTTTATATATCAATAAAACCAAGAGTAATTTTATCACTAGCAAGCATGTTAACAGTCTGAGAAAGGCTGGAATTAATAGAGTTTGTGGTTTCTGCCCTGCTTCTTTGCCCATTAATTATCTTGGTACTCCTCTGTACAAAGGTAGGAAAAGAATTGTTTTATTCGAAAAGATTTTCTCTAATTTTCAAAAAAAATTACTTAACTGGTATTCTAAGTTTCTTTCCTTTGGGGGTAGATTAACTTTAATTAAAAGTGTGCTTAACTCTATTCCTATATTTCTTTTCCATACTTTACAGCCTCCGATTTCGGTTTGTAAGAGAATGGAGAAGTTGATTAATAATTATTTTTTGGGGAGCTACTGATACTAAGTCGTGTATTAAGTGGTCTTCTTGGTATAAAATGTGTGGTGTTGTTAATGAAGGAGCTATTGGCTGTAAGTCTATTGTTGACACGGCTAAAGTTTTTTCCCACAAGCTTTGGTTTAGTTTTAGAGCTAATAATAGTCTTTGGGCCAATTTTATGAAAGCTAAGTATTGTAAAGATCTTCATCCCCTTGTGTGCCACTATAAAATTGTGATTCTCCGGTGTGGAAAAGACTTTGCAAGATTAAGTGGGAAGCGGAGAATTTTATTCAATGGGGCATTGGGTTGGGTGAAGTTTCCTTTTGGCATGATAACTGGTTGGGTTGTGCTTCTATTGACTCTCTCCTTAATACTCATACCAAAGCTATTATTAAGGTCAAGGAATTATATTTAAATGGGAATTGGAATTATGTCAAACTTTGTAGTGTGGTGCCTATTTGCATTGTTGAGAATATTGTTAATATTCCTATTAAACTTGATTGTGCGGATAATATCATGTTCAATTTAACTACTTCGGCCAAGTTTTGTTCTAAAAAATGGGGATATTATTAGGATTAAAGGGGAGGTTCTAATGTTTATGGCTTTCTTTGGCATAAAATGATACCTTTATCCTATACTTTGTTGGCTTGGAGAGTTCTGAATGATTTCTTGCCGGTGGATACCAATTTATTTAAGAAAGGTTTTCAGTTTGCTTCTAAATGTCAATGTTGTTTTAATACTGAGAGCTCCATTCATGTGTTTGTTAACAGTAATATGGCTCGTTTGGTTTGGAGCCATTTCTCTAATCTTGCTGAGATGGATAATTTCAATTATCATCAGAATTTAACGGATATCTTGAAGGATTGGTTTGCTAAAGGTAAAAATCATATTAATTGCTTAATTCCGATTCTTATTATTTGGTATATCTGGAAAGCCAGGAATGATTCTAAGCATAACAATATTAAAATGTGGGCTAACCAAATAATTCATAATGTTAGGACTAAAGTATTGAAACTTATTGCTGTTAATCTTATTTCTCAAACCAATTTTAAGCATAGCAATCGTATGGCCAGCTATTTTGGGATGGTTTCCAATGAGTCTAATATTATTAAGATTGATCGTATTGTTCACTGGTTAAAACCTGATCCTCCTTATGTCAAATTAAATACGGATGGATCCTTTGGGAAGGAGGCTGCGGGTTTTGGTGGTTTAATTAGGAATTGGTTTGGTAATCCTATTGCAATCTTTGCTGGGCCTACGGTTACCGTTTCTGCTTTCAATGCTGAATTATTGGGTATATATCATGGTCTGCAATTATGTATGGCTTTGGGTTTCCATTCTGTGTTAATAGAAGTTGATTCTAAACTTGCTATTCATGCTATTTCAAATAGGAATGCTGTTTTTCCTAAGGAATTTTATATCATTAGAAAAATTAAAATGCTGTTAGTCAACCTTAATTATACTTTATCCCATATTTATCGAGAAGGAAATACTGCTGCGAATTGGTTGGCTAATTATGGCTCTGGTTTAACTTCTTATCAACAATTAATGATTACTAATCTCCCTAGTCCTCTTAAAGGTATGATTGCTTTAGATAAAATTGGGCTTCCTTATGTTAGACATGGTTGAATCTTTTGTTTCTTCTCTGCTGTGGTTGATGGTTTTTTTGATGTCGCTGTTATTCAACATGGTTTGCTGCTTGTTCCTATATGCTGGTTTGATTTTATCTGGAAGTCCATTCTCTGGGTGTTTTTTATTTGGTTGAATTGTAAGGGTGTTATTTATATGCTGGTTTTTTATTTGGTTTTTTTGGATTGGGAGTTTTTCTGGAACTCTATGGCTGCTGGTCTTTTCATTATTGGGGTTGTTTGGTTTACCTGGAACTATTACGGGAGGAATGTGATTGCTCTGACTGGGTTTATTGCTGTTTTGTTGGTTTGGATTATCAGAGGGAGGAGTATTGATGGGAGTAATTATTACATGGTATTTGCCATTTATTTGGTCAGTGAAGTTGGGTTTTTATGCTCCAGTTGGTATTTAATCTTCTCTTCCTTGGGCTTGGCTGGCGGTAGTATTATTTTTATGATTGCTGGAAATGGTTCTGATTATGTTTTCAGCTATTATTTCACCTTTTTTGGGAGTTTACCTTGCAGTTATTATTGCTTTTTGAGTATCATGAACTTCAAGGTCAGCAAGGTATTCTCTTTCTTTTGTGCATTTTTTGGTATCTATGTGTTGTTCAATTTTTGCAGGAAGATTGAGCTGAAAAGGTTTTATCTGCTCTTCCTTTTTTGGGTGCTGGTTCTGAACAGCCCGAGCTTTGTTAAGTGTTCTTTTTGTAATCGTAGAAAAAGGATCTATAGTCTCTTAGGTTTTATTTCTTCTTTTAATTGTAGCTCTATCGAGCGTTAGTGAGATAGTGGATCCTTTTAAGGACTTTGTAACCGTTTTTTGTCATTAATGCGTAGGCCCCATAAGAGGGTTTTAACCCAAAAAAAAAAGAAAAAAGTATCATTAATTTCATATTCAAAGTCATGATAACCAATGATATATCTTCTCAAGGAAAGAAATTTAATTTTATTTATTATCGATTACTATGATTAAAAAATTATAATGATCATCATTGATTTTGATTTTTCCAAAGAGAATTGATTTATTTTTAAAACTGATATAGGGACTTTAAATCTCCTACAAGTGTAAAATAACTCTCATAGTAAATTACATTGTATTAAACTTAAGTTTACCGTAAAAACTCTCGATTAAAATATTGATAGAAATTTTATTTGAATTTTCAAGGAGTGATACCAAAGAAGTAAAGTTTGAATTTTAATAGGGATTGGAGCAAAATTGAACACTTATTTTTAGGAGTGGGAGCTAGTTGAAATCCCTAAGGACTAGAGTGTTTTTAGAACAAAATGGATTTTCAAAAATAAAATGAATTACTCTGGCATAGTGGTAAGAGGTAAAGCAAGACAAGTGGCTAAGGGGTACAATCAGATAGAAGGGATTGACTTTAAAGAGACCTTTGCCCCTATAGTAAGATTAGAAGCCATAAGGGTTTTTTTCTTTTTATAGAAGCCATAAGGGTGCTACTATCTTTTGCCTACTTTAAGGGATTCAAATTATACCGAATAGATATTAAAAGTGCATTTCTTAATGGGGTCATAAAAAAAGATGTGTATATTGAACAACCCCCAGGCTTTAAAAGTTCATAATTTTTTAATCATGTGTTTAAATTAAAAAGGCATTATGTGGTCTAAAACAAACACCTAAAGCATAGTATGATAGGCTAAGCACATTCCTAATAGATGGAACCTTTGTTAAGGGCAGCGTAGACACCACCTTATTCCTAATAAAGGTAGGGGAAGAATTACTCAATGTCTAAACCTATATTAATAATATTTTGTTTGGATCCTCTAATAAAAACCTATGTGATGAATTTTTTAAAATAATGAGTAAGAAATTTAAGATGAGCATGATGGAAGAATTAAACTATTTTATTAGATTTAGTATAAGGTAGAAGGAAGATGAAATGTTTCTTAATCAAGCAAACTACATTAAGAACATCTTTAAGAAATATGAAATGAATAAGGTCAAGGCAATAAACACTCCAATAAGCTCTATAATTTAATAAAATAAGGACTCAAATGAAAAATTAATTGATCATAAGAGTATAGAGGAATAATTGAATCACTTCTTTACTTGACTGTTAGGAGACCTGATATTATATTTTATGTTTATTTAGGATGATCCAATAGAATATCACTTGATTGCTATTAAGAGAATTCTTAGATATTTCTTAGGAACCCAAAACTAGGAATATTATATCATAGGTATAACACTTTAAAATCATAGGATATTATGATTCAAACTTTATATATAGCATATAGGGTTGATAGGAAAAACACTTTTAGAACCTATCAATTCATAAGATAATATTTAATCTCCTGGTCCAATAAAATAGAACTCAGTAACCTTATTCATTGCTGATGCAGAATACATAACCTTAGGAAGTTGTGTGGCATAAATCCTTTGGTTAAAGAAATAATTATTGGATTTTGAAGTATAGGTAGGCACCATTCCCATCTTGTGAGTCAGCACTAGTGATATTTGTATTTCAAAGAATCTAATCAAACACTCTAGGATCAAATACATAGATATAAGGCACCATTTCATTAGTGACCATATCATCAAAGGAGGAATATAGCTACATCATATAGCTACTAATAATTAACTTGTAGATATCATTACAAAATCATTGGTTTTTAAAACCATATACACCTTAAGAACCAAATTAGGTGTTATATATATTCATGCTTAAAATTGGATGCTCTAAAAATCTAAAATCTAAATGTTTTGTTTTTATTTTTTGTTCTTTCTTTCAGTTTTTAATGTTTTTTATGTTTTTATGCATTTGTTTATTATTTTTTCATTCTTTAAAAAAAAAAAAACTTTTAAAATTTAAGAATCTAATCACTACTCACTTAAGTAGTTTAATTTTATTCTTTATATAAAAATATTACCTTTTTTTAATATTATGTAAGCAGTGATTAGCTCCTTTAAAATAGTTAAAGGAAGAAAAATTGGTGATTATCTCTCTTCCTATAACTCCTTTAATGATGTAATTTTTTATTGAATCAAAATCTATTTCAAATTAAAAATTAGATCTATAAATAGAGATTTGATTCATCTTCCTACAATCCTCTATCTCAAATTGTTTTATTCAAGTTGTTTGTCTCTATCATATGGATCAGATTTTACTTTGTAGTTTATTCTATCTTATATAAGAGAGTGAGTTTTTCTTATCTTATATTTAAAAGATAATCTCACGACTAAGAGAATTATTTCTTTAAAGATTTAGAAAGGAAGCAAGTTTATAAAAATAAAAAGAGGTCTAAAATGAGCTCAAAACTAAAAATGATGTGTAAAGTCCATAAAATAATTGTAAGATGTACAAAGTGTATCAAAAATTAAAAGAATCACAAGATCTACTAAAAACTGATAAAGAGGCACAAAATGAGCTCACAATGAGTTAGCTTTCTTTCTTTGAAATCTTTAAATATTAAAAAAATTCATGTGCCAACTGATATCTTCTACACTTGAATTTAAAAATCATGATTCCTGATTCATCACTTTGCAATGTTATTATCTTGAATATATTTTTGAAAAGAAGTATGAAAAGATCACATTTCCTCTCTAATTTATTTTTTAAATTAGATTTTTTATTTAAAAAGGCTTTAACCTATAAGGAGCTTGAGCTAGTATTACCAAAATTTAAATCTTTAACCTTTCTAAGTTTAAGCATTTCTTACTGAGTTCTTAATCAAATAATGAGGTAAATTTATTATTTTTTAAAATTGATTGATTATTTTTTTAAAAATAGTTTTCCTCACTCCACCAGTACTTTCAGCCACCACCTCCCCCACCTACACTTGATTAGAATCCCTACTTATTTTAGTTTGTTCTATTTTATGATCATTTTTTACTTCTATTCTTTTTGTTGTTTATAGTTTCCTATTTTAACTATTATTTACTCCTCTTTTTTTGTGATGTTAAAAGGGAGAGTAGCATATTATTAATAAATTATATTTTATTCTAAAATGTTTAACTCCATGTTTGTCTCTTAATATTTTGTGCAATGTTGTTATGTATTATTTTTTCATTTTAATAATAAAAAAAAACAACACGACCCTTATTTTTGAATAAATTTATTTAGTAAGGGGGAGCTTAGGGAATAAAAAATTACTTTTGAAATATAAACTAATAATATTTATCATCATCAAAAAGGTAGAGATTGTTACAAATTTTGATCCAATTCTTATGATTTTGATGATAACAAACTTTATTTGATTTCTTACTATGTTATCTCCTGATAATTGAGTTTATTGCATATCTGTTTTGCCTTGCTCGCGAACATTTTAGGTCCACTTTCACTTTTAACTTTGATCAGCTCAAGATTTGGTTGACTAGGATTAGAGTCTATATTTTTAGACTTTAAATACTTTTAATCTTTCTTGAGTTAATCATATATTTTAGTGGATCATAAAGCTGAGTAACCTCACCTCGCATGCACTCACTCTCTCAAGGGCGTGAGTAAGTGAGTGAGGAAGAAGATGAGTTTTCTGTATTAATCGTACTATACGATTTACATCATGCTGGATAATCAGTTAACCAAAAAATCATTTGTTAGGTCACTTTTGTTAATTAAGATTGATTAAATTAATCATACTAGATGATCCTTATCATACATGACGATCAATTATAATCATGAAAATAGCCCCCAATTATAATTTAGGCAATATTTTAAAATTCAAATTTTGTTCTAATAGTACAGTACGATGCAAATGCATGTACTGTTTGATATATGATAATCATGTCTAAATTAATCTTGTGATTAAGAAAATAAATATGGTTAATTTATTTTATCAAATCATACAAGATAATTGGTGATGATCATACTGTAAGACCTGAGTAATGCACGGGATGATAAGTTATCATTGCCTATCATACAATATGAAATACCATAGTTTTTCAACTAATCATATAAGATGACCTCCAATTTCATACTGTATGAACCGAGTGCTGCATGGGATGATAATTTATCGTCACCTATCATAATGGACGATCCATACAAAATCTTGAAATGATCGTACATGACAATGCAGTTCTTATTATCTAAAAGTGCTATTTTATACTATTCGTACAAGATGATTATATGATTGTATTGGACAATCTTAAATGATAAATTGAAATATAAGGCTTTTTGAGAGGCTGTTTATTTAAACACTCACTTAGACTTGTTTAATAGCCTTTTTGCTACTAAGTGTCTTATTGAGAGAGAGCATAAAAAAGGAGTTTAGGAGAGCTTTGGGAGAGAAGAGAGTGAGAGATTTTTGTGAAGGTGAGTTATAAGGGATTCACAAGATTTCTCCAAACAAGATTCTTACATGTCTTCTTTAAATTTTTGCCTTGATTCTTTGGTGGCTTTGGGGAGACATTCTATAGCACTAGGTTGTGGTTCTCTGCCTTTACCTATAGGGTTAAAAAGAATTCAAGGTATTTTAACTTCTTCTGGAAGGAGAAAAAATCTTTGAGGTATGCTGCAGTCACCTGGAGGGTGTGAAAAGCTTCATGTTCTCCGTCGCACTAGGTTGGTGAAAGTGATTTTGTAAGGGATTTTTTTACTTGCTGTGGGGACAAAAGGAGAGACACTTATTTTAGTGCAATACATGGTATGAAAGTTTCTAGGGAGTGGATGTAGGTCAAGTTGGACCGAATCACTATAAATTTTGATGTATTTGTTCTTATTATTTTCTACACTTTATTTTTCTATGATTAACTGTGGTTGAAAACTCTGATCTTTTTGTTATTATAAAATTAATTCACTTCTGTATCGAGCGATAAATTATCAGTTTTAAATATTGAAAAACTTATAAAAAGGTTTTTTTATTAAAGAATTTTTTAAATTGCCAATTCAATCCTCTCTTGGTTAGCTTTGGGTTGGTTCTTGGAGGTTTAACAACCTTCACAAACTTTCATGGAGATGCCTTCACCCTCCTCTTCCTTATAATGATGAGATGTTGCTCCCCTAACCTCCTCAATTAGTTGAAGTCTTTTACCCAAAGACTTTCTTCCTATCTCCTCTCCAAAATCTCCCAAAATATAACTTGAAGGATAAAAGTGTAAGATGATGATGACAACCATGTGATCTACCTCACATAACCCTTAACTTCTTATGAGATATCCTCTCAAACTCACCTCCTATTCTAAGTGGATTGGACATGCTCTCTCAAACAAGAGCACCTATCTCCTTTTCGAAGGACCTTTCACCTCACACACACTTTTGATTAAAATAATTAGAATTATCTATTTAAAGTAACCCCTAGTTTTCAAATTCAAAAGATTCATAGTACACTATATAGTGTGAATAAAACTATATGATTAGTTTAATATGATAAAATACCTGTATTTGAGTTTTGTTATGTATAATATGAATCATTTAGTACAATTCACTGAATTTGATTAAGTAACATCCTTTACTGGTTAGTCATATAAATGTTTAGTTCATATTGTTTGATTTAGATCATAAAATATGAATGTCAATCACAATTTGATCTTAATTTGATTGACTGATTTTTGGATTAAAATAAGAAAGTTCATTAGTAGGTGTATAATACGATTAATATTTTATAGTATGATTTGTTTAAATTTAAATTTACCAATTTTTGAAAATCTAGACCTTCAAGCAAGTATTTATTAAATTAACCAATCTTCCCAGACAATCAAGATCATATAATATGATTAGTTATATGATTTTCAATTTTTTTATTTTTATTAAACTTGATATAATTTTTGAAATAACTGATCAAATAGGATGTTTGGGATTGGATAGTACAATTTAATAAAGAAATCAAGTATTCAATATTGATTCCCATTCATTAGTGTGTGCTCGAATTTCTTTCCAGCATATACCTAAATTCATAGAGACTCAAGAAAAGTAAAATACTGACTCATTATAAGCTTTCAATGGACTCAATCCTTTAATTCTTGAGTTCCCTCCTTTGATTTTACTTCTTATATGTTATGTCTAAAAATTATTATAGCTAAAAAGTAACCTTTATATATTAAAAAGAATACTAACTTATCTACCAAAAAATATTTGGAATCATTAAAATAATAAGTTGATCTCATGGGTTTTAACTATCTTCACATTCAGAGATGTTAACCCACACTAATTGCTTAGCACCACCACAAGTAGTGACAAGCTTAGCCATTCCAACCATTGTAAATGGCAAGTTGAGTGCCTCATTCATTGCCCAATATTAATCTTTATTTTTCTTTATTGGGGGAATGGTGAAAGTTTAGGGAACTTAGGTGTGGCTTCAGCGCTACTATTATCCTCCTTACTCAAGAAAATACCAGTTAACTTCATCACAGCTTGACCATGACAAAAAGTGATTTTCTCGGAATCCCTCACTTAAGATGAGACATGGTCGATAAGATTCATTTCCTAACACATAAAGGTTTTTGAATATCTAAAGGAAGGGAGTAAAACTCTCCCATTGTGGACCCTTTATTTATAAGAGCCAAGGACGAGTTGATGTCACATCATCATCATTAATACTGGATCAATGTAATCATTAAAGATATAGTAAAATAGGCTAGTAACATTACATTAAATCTCCTAATTTATCTTCGGTAGTCACATTTAATATCCTTTACTATCATTTTCATCCCTTGTCTATCAATGAGCTAAGTAAATCAGAGAATTAAATGTATACTCACATATGCTTTCACAATTACTTAGTAGGAAATCAGTGGGTTGTAACAAAAAGGACTCACTTCAATGGTTGATCACCCAAGGAACTCACCTAATGATCCTGGAGAGGTTGCATATTGGACCTACTATACAGGTCATCCATCGTAGGGTGATGTGGGATTTCTCACCAAGTTAAGTACTCACAGCTATCACATAATTGGATCCTCTCCCTAATCATTCAGTCTCTTCTAGAGCCCTCATCCTCATACAAACTCACCAAGATCAACTATGAGAAAGCTCATACTCTGGAGGCTCTCCTATCACCTTACATGATCACATATTCTAGAGCTCTCCCTCCAATGAGAATTTCTCACTCCCCTCTCTTTCCCAAGTTGATTCGAGATCTTTAAGTAGTTAGAAATAATGACAAGTCTGCTAGTTATGGGCCCCCTTATATCATCCCTTGCCCACTGACTTTCCCAAGCATACTTTCTTGCTCGACATTATCAAACTGGCTAGAATGAACTTAGCTCTATTGAGCTCACATAGAGACAGATTGCCAAAGTTCTCAATATCACACTCTCCTCCAACCAACTCGAATATGACATGAGTTTATGATATTCTATGCAGTATTGTTTTAGTATTTTGTGTGATGTTAGATAATACTTTTGTAGCCTTTTCTTTAACTCCTAGAACCCTATAGGGTGATGTAGTGTAATTTGAGACTCATAGCTTTTTTTAGCATTCTATAGATTATCCCTTTCTAGCTCTCTTTCTTCTTCTATCTATTCTCATAAAGATTCCAAACCACCCACTCATACTGTCATCCTACTAATAAGGCTGGGTGTTATCCACAAATAAAATTGGATACTACACGACCCAAAAGAACTAAACCATTACATGGAAGACATTGTTTAATGAACATAGAGTTTAGGGAATTCATTGATGATTTGCCTAATTAGGGCACCTTAAGTATTGACCCCATAACCACAGCACATATATATTTTGTGGTGCAATTCTTCAATTGCACAATACATAAATAACACTATATGTTGTTCTTTGCATTTATGATATCATTTTCCCCTTCATAAAAATTAACAAAATTACTTAAATGATTATTAACCATGCCTTTTTTGAGCAAATATGTATATAATTTTTTAAACATATAGAAAGAAATTAAGCAATGAGGGAGGGAAAGGTTATATTTATAATTATATACCATAGGTTTTCTATTAATTATTCTTTATATACAAACTCTAACGCATCCATCCATGTGCACATTCAAAATACATGCGTGCAATAATAAGACATTTAAGATAAATTTTTAGATAAACAAGCCAATCTTGAGAGAAAATAGTCTCCAAATTATCTTGAAGGCACTTGAAAAAGAACTCAATATTTTTTTGATTTTTAGTAATTGCGCTTCTCTTACATGACACTTGTTTATGTAGAGAACAACACAGGACAACTTCAAATGGACATCTACAGCCTATCATGGAAGGTTTTCAATCAATCACAACACATCACATTAATTTATTAATGGGTACGTAGCTGGCTACTATAAATACAATAGAAGAATAATATAAATAATATAATATAATTATATTAATTGTAACAAGGCTTTTATTGAAGGGATGGTTGCTCAAATCCATCACTTATTGCTTTCCATGAATGGCTGATCAACTTGATTATAATTATCATGATTGATCAAGAAGATTATCAAAAGTTATTTTGGATGGGGGAAGTTGACCGTACAAATAGGGCATCTAGATGATCAAATCGTCTATTATGTCGGCAAGTTTGATCTTAATCATCTTAATGTTATCAAAATTTTTAGTTTAAAAAGATTTTATACTAAAAAAATTACTTTAGAAAGCAATAAGAAAATTGCCCAAAAAAAAAACCATAATCTTTTGTAACAAAAAACTTTATCTTTGTACATTGATTTCAATAAGAGAAAGAAGAACAATTCATTTTCAATATTGAAGGACTAGAATGAAGCATCAATCACCAAAGGATAGGTTGGCAATATGGACCACTTTGTTTGCTTAGATGATCTAATTAATGATAGCAACATGCCAACCATATATGATCATGCATGCATGGACAAGTTGGCATTGAGGGACCATATATGTCACGCATATGCATGCTTGATTGATGGGCATATATATGCATTTCTTGTGATTTTGTTAATAAGCCAAACCAATGAATGCATGTTTGTCTCATTACTTCTTGCAATTTAAGTATGAATAAAGTTATGTCCATTTAATTTATTTATTATATAATTCAAATTACATTGTATATATGTTTCTTTTTTGTTTTATTTGACATAAAGATATAATTTGTAAGTAACTTTTTTCTTTTCTAATTATAAAAAGATTTAAGAAAAAAGAAATTTATTTTTAAATATTACAATATAAAGAAAATGCCTAGCATCATTAAATGAACAGTTTCAATATAATGTTTTAATATATTTATAATATCTGATTATTTTCATTAATTATATTTGCCTATTCTATATTATATGTCTAATGCTTTATCAAATTTTTGCATAATTTAGATAGAAAATATGACTATACGGCTATTTGAAAGAAAATGTGACTAAGGACGGACGATCGGCCTTTCAGAGTTTAATTGCTACGGCTCACGCATTATTTACCATTGGGCCAACAACTGGTTTAGAGATGAGAATGAGAAACATTTTAGGGGACGAAAATTTATTTTAAATTTTAAAAATGTAAGTTTCATTTGACGAGTCACACCAACAAATAGGATTTTTGAATAATTTAAAAATTTTCTTATGAAACTTTTCTCAATTCAAATCTCATAAAATCGAACATAATGCAATGCAAAAGTTATAGAAATAATTAAATAAAAAATTGATAAATATAACAAAGAAAGTAACCAAATATATAATATTACATTCATATATATATATATATATATATATATAGATAAAAAAATAAGAATATTATAGAAATAGTATAAGATGAGTAATTTGTATAAAGTAAGATAAGAATAATCTGATAAACAACCATATCTGCATGAACTTATTATCTTATAAGGTTTTCTCATTAATATAACAGATATGCCTTTCAAAAATAATCTTAATAAGGTAGAAATTTCAAGATATATTTGAATTAAAGCTTTCAAAAATAAATTCAGGACCTTATATAATCTGTTTTTAAATAAATGTAATGTTGAATTTAACAACTCGACCAGATAAACCCAACAGTACTAAAAGTACTCCAACTTGGATGAGCCAAAATTAGAGGCCTAAAACATAATTGAAAATTTCAGGGCATTAATTGGAAGAATCGAGCATCACATTGAGACAAATCCAATGAGCCTAAGATAGCTTAATTCTAACATCATTAAATCACTTAAATTTTGAACAAACACTTTTTGATCAAAGAAAAAATACATGCAGTCCCTTGAAGTGTTTCTAATTTTCTCCATATTTACGGGTTATAACACTCTCAAATAACTATAAATAAGCTTTCACTCTCTACATAAAGGATAAGTAAGGGCTTGAACTTGGATATTTAACTTTGTTTTGAGATTGAAATAAGCAATGAGGCTCTAAGGATTTTAAAGCACCACTCAAGCACCACCACAAGGCCACCGTTGGACCACCACTATTAAGCCTTCACCAGTGGTCCACTATGATCCTTAAACTATCGTCACGCAAGTATGTTCCCTTCAACCTCATTCGTTTGTGGAATATGGTTCTTGTACCACCATCGCCCGATAATATTCCTTGAATTATTGTCATCTATTTTTTGTCTCCAGACCACTGTTGCTTGATTATGGTCTGCCAACTACCATCACCTAGCTACAGTTTTGAACCATAATCACCCAGTATGGTCCTCGGACCATTGTCACCTGACTACAATTTTTCTAACCTCCTCCTACAACTAATCACAATTCTCCAACTTCTATCACATTCCCATTACGATCATCATATCATAATCGCCCAATTACAATCCTTCAAACTTCATCACTCATGGATTATGGCCCTTTGATCGACCAATGTTGCTTTACTTTGATTTTCAGATTAACAACACCCGACTATGGTCTTTCAGCCATAATCACCTAATCCTAACTTCCAACCATCGTCGTTTGACTATGGACTACAATCCTCTGATCTTTGTTACCCACAAACTATAGTGTTTGAAGCATCATTATCTAAGTTTGGTCCTAAAAACACCATTTCTTGACTATGATCCTATAAACACTACCTTCCTGAAATAAACCTCTAATCACCTTAGCCCAACTACAGCACACCAGCCTTCATCGTTCACCAATTACAATCCTCTAACCTCCATTACTCGCCAATTACTACTATCACCCAACTATGGTCCTCCGGCCTCCATCACACAACTATTGTCCATTCAACCTCTTCTTGATATCTATAATCCTCTGACCTCAGTTGCTAATAGAATATAGCCTTATGACCATATTTGCTCAACTATAGTCCTTAAGACACCATCACCTGACTACTTTTGCTCTTACTTCTAACACCTAACCATACAACTTTTGTCTTTATTGCTTGATGATGGTTCTCTGACCACCGTTAGCCATCTATAGTCCTCAAAATGTTATCACCCAACTATGCTCTAATGCCCTACGATATCCTTATCAACATTACATGCCTACTAACATTCCCATATATCATCTCTAGTAATGCAAACACATGCCATCACTTATAAGACCAATGAACGCCATCGATATTAATTTTAATACCCAACTTTAACACTTAGATTTATGCCAAATTCATTCTAAAGGGTACTTCCAACTTCAACCAACTAATGTGTTTATCATTATGTATTAATGCCTACTCCCAAGGAAGCGCCTCACTTGTAATCAAATATTAATACTAGTAAAATCATTTTAGCTAGGCTAGACATATGTTTTTCTCTTTCCTTTGTTTTCACATAAAAGATCTTATCTATCTTATAATTCTTGTAGTCCTCTCTTATCTTTATGTTGCAAACCTGATTCAAGCACTGTGATTTTAATGATAAAAAATATTATTGTATATGATGCTATTTTTTTCTTGTTTCTTTAACATTTTATTTTATTTTTGTGTGTACTAATTTTTCAAAAAATCAGTCTACCGTTCACTTGCAATTCTGATTTGTTCAAGACTGCGTAGATTAGGATTACAGCTAGTTTTCATTTTATTATGTATTTTTTTATTTCTTGAGTCATATCATGTAATTAGGTGAATATCTTTTCTGAGTAACCTTGCATACACATAGGGGAGAGAGAAAATTTTTTTTAGAGTTATTTCTTAAGTATTTTGTACTATATATGATCTTGGCTTTGTACTTTACGACTTTATTTATACTGTATGATTTTAATTTATATTATATGATTGTTATGCTCTGCAAAACACTAGCTGCTAGAGGTTAAGAAAGATACTAATTATATGATGATCGTACCATATGATTTGGTTCGTACTATACACCAAAATTAAATCTTTCTTAATTAATCCCCTGATATCAGGCAATCAAATCATAAATAATTATAATGATTGATCACATTGTATGATACAAATCATACTGTATGATTACCCATGTATGAAATTGGTCATCCCATGAGTCATACCAAATAAAATCCATGAATCTTTATACTAATAGTATCGTATAATGGCTGCGATACTAGACAACCACCCATGTACGAAGTTAGCCGTCACAAGGATAGTACCAAATGAATAGAAGGAATTTATATAGTTCATACTATATGATATTTTTATCATACTGTATAAAATGTTATAAAAGTTGAACAATTTTTCTGAATAATCTTGTTGGATGAGTTTAAATTACGCTGATTTTACTGTTACGATATATGTAATATACTGTATGAACAGAAGACAGATCT
Organism: Dendrobium huoshanense; assembly: GCA_016618105.1. Lineage (NCBI taxonomy): Eukaryota > Viridiplantae > Streptophyta > Magnoliopsida > Asparagales > Orchidaceae > Dendrobium > Dendrobium huoshanense. Next base: position 906,795 of record CM028350.1, read on the forward strand.
CTTTAAAATTTATGTTTTTTTAAGCCCAATACTTAAGGTTTTCTAATACTCCTTTTAAAAAATCTTTAGCTATTGAGACTTTAGGAGAGAGCCTTAAGGGAGAGAAGAAGGAGAGATTGGAGAGAGAAGAGAAAGAGATTTTGTGAGGGAGAAGTTATGAGGGGATTCACAAGGTTGCTCCAAGTAAGAATCTTGCCTAAGATATACAAGCATCTGCCTAGTTTCTATATGGCTCTAAAAAAATGTTCTTCAACTAAGATTATGGTTCGATGACCATCACCAGGAGGGTGAAAATTTAGTTGAGATTCTCTGACCATCATCAGGAGGGTGAAAATAGAGTTGAGGTTCCCTGATTATCACCAGGAGAGTAAAAATAGAGTTGAGATTCTCTAACCATCACTAGGAGGGAAAAATAAAGTTGAGGTTCTTTGACCATTACCATGAGGGTAAAAGTAGAGTTGAGGTTCTCTGACCATCATTAGGAGGGTAAAAATAAAGTTGTGATTCTCTAACAATCACTAGGAGGCTAAAAATAGAGTTGAAGTTCTCTGGTTGTAAAAGAGTCATAGTTCTCTACCACACTAGGGAGGTGAAATAATGTCTATATAGGCTTCTCCGCCTTGATGTGTGAGCAAAAGGAGAGTCACTACTATTTAGTACAATACTTGGAGAGGGAGTCTTCAAGGAGTGGATGTAGGTCATGTTGACCGAACCACTATAAATTCTTATGTGTTCATTCCTTTTAATATTTTCATATTTTTAATTTTTGCACTTTATTTTTTTATGATTATCTATGTGGTTGATAACTCTAATTTATTTTGTTATTGAGAAATTTACTTATTTTTGTATCCGCTGTGTCGATTATCATGTGTCGGTTTGAAAAGGTTTTAAAAGATTTTCTTTTTGCTTAACAATTTTTTTAAATATCCAATTCACCCTCCCCCCCCCATCTTGGTTAGTCTCGGGCTAGTTCTTTTGGATTTAATAACCCTCACAAACTTTCAAGTTGTATCAGAGCAGGATTCATAAATTAAGTTTTTGAAAACTTTTGAAAAATGATCATGGCTAACTTTGGAAATCAAAATACTACAAAAGTATATTCAATCTCATGACCACCTCTATTTGATAATATACCTTTTTGATTTTTGAAAATTTTTTATATCAACTACCTTACAATCAATTGATTATCATTTATGGATATTAGTTCATTAGGGATATTCTACATCTTCACATTTAGTAAATGGCGTTAAAACTAGAATACCTCTTTCTGAATGGAGTACTGATGATAGAGATTTAGCATATCTTAATGCTAAATGCCTAAACTATTTCTTTTTTATTTTGAAATCTGAAGATTACATGCGTATATCTATATGTACTACTAGTAAAGAAATTTGGGAATGATTATGCATTACTTACAAAGGAATAAGTGAAGTAAAATAATCTAGGTTAAATTTTTTGCTCCATAAATATGAACTCTTTCGCATGAAATCTAGTGAATCTATATCTGAAATGTATATTAGATTTACACAAATCATCACATCCCTACATGCTATAGGTAAAGAATTATCAAATTCTTAAAAATTAAATAAGATTATGTATTGTTTAACCTCTTCCTTCTATGAAAAAATTATTACTTTTATTGAATTCAAGGATCTGAATATTTATTCCATTGATAAATTACTTGGATCACTCATTGCCTATGAGCAAGGAGGGTTCCGAAGATAGCTTGATGTAGGAGGTAGAAAGAAGGAGAAAATTATAGCCTTAAATGATAATGATTCAGATAGTTCTTCTGATGGAGGAGGTCAAAAAATCACAATGATGACTTGACAGTTCAGAAGCTTTCTAAGGAAGAAGCAAAATAATCATCAACAATGGAGCAAAGGTAAGAATTATAGAAATTCTAAAGCTTCTAATGATATTGTCTATTATGAATGTTAGAAACTAGAGTACGTTAAAACGGATTGCCCAAATCTCAAGGTCACCAAAGCAAGGAGAATGTTGAAGAAAAAATAGTCCTATAAAGCCAAGCAAAGATCTCAAAAAGCCTTTTTAGCTGACTCCGCTTTAGATTCATCTAGAACATAATTAAAAGAGGGACTGATAAATTTGTGCTTAATGGCAAACAACTATCTTGATTAGTTTAATCAAGATGAGGTATGTCAACTTTTATATGATGAATTACTTAATGTTTCAAAAAAGATTCATGATTCATATAGGAAACTAAAAAAAATCACACTAGCTTGAAAATTAAATGCTCAGTTCTGCAAAAATAAAATGAAATGCAAAAAAAGGATGGTTCTGATTTTGATAAAGATCATATAACTTTACTTGATGAGTTTGATGAATTGAATAAGAAATATATTTCTTTATCTAAAATGCATGATTCTTTAAAAGTATTGCATCTTGATTTTAAAAAAATAATTTAAAGAATTAGAAGCATGTATTAAGACCTTAGTGAGCACTCTTTAAAAATTAAAATATGTGCTCTTGAAAGTGCTAATGAAATGTTATTAGAAAAAATAAAGTCTTTTCAAAATAAGCATATTATTAAGCACTCGCCACATCATTTAAAAGTTGACATACCTCATCTTGATCAAACTAATCAAGATTGTTGTTTTCCATTAAGCACATATTTATCAGTCCCTCTTCTAATTCTGTTCTAGATGAATCTAAAGTGGACATACATGCTTCTAAATTTATTCTTCCATGATCTCTAGATTTAAGGGCTCTCACAAAAGGTGCAGTGGGAGCATGTGGTTTTTGAGCTCGATATTTATTTCCTATCACTTGAAATCAACCATTCATAAGCTTCTTAACGTATGTATTTTGTCTTTTATTTTTGTTTATTTGTGATTTTATTTAATTTATCTTTTTAATCCTTAATTTGTTCTTATTGTTGATTTTATTTTTGTTCTTATTTTTGTTCTTTTTGTTTTGTTGTTATCATTCTTTGTTATTGTGTCCTGATCATCCACATACCACTTTTTGGAACCTTACTATTTTTTCCTGCAAAACAAAAGAAAAATTTCATCCTCTATCGTACTGTATGAATCACCTTTGTAATGTACGATTTGCACAACACTGCTTTGATCAAAACCATTGACTCAATGGATTAACTAGATTGAATCTATAATTGACAAGTGTACTGTATAAACACCTATTCTTCTGAATGATCCACATGTAAATCTAGATTTGGACTAATTCATTTTAGTTGGTATAACATTTTTTATTATTTGTACCGTACAAACACGTGTCCATGCCGTACAAACCTTTTGATCAAAGGTCGGACTATCTACCTCCTCATGATGATATCCTTATCCCTAATCATCCCGTATGATGTCTGATCATACTGTACAATCAAAAAACCTTTTTGACTGATCTTTTGGCCAAATTGATTGCTCACGATCATCCCGTATGATCTTACAATCATACTGTATGATCCAGAGGATTTCTATTTAAACAACCCCAATTCATTCAAGCAACCACAATCTTTGCAAAGACTGATGGTGGAAAGCGTAGTCACCAAACTCATGGTGCATCCTCCTCTCGTAACCCTACCGATGATTGCTTTTTGATAGCTTCTTATGAAGTTGCCTACCAAAAATATAAAGAAGCCAATATCACACTTTCTAGGCTTCTTAATCAACAGGGCTAAAGCTTTTCGACAATGAAGCTCTTCAATTCCACTGCACTTTAATTTCTTTTAACTTTAACCTATTCCTTTTACTATGAAATCCTATATGAGTTCCTTACAAACCTTAGTATTAGTGGGGATACTCACGTAATGTCTTCACGTGTGTGTTGTCAGAATGTGGAAATCACCAAAGAGGTTATAGGAATCCATCTTCAGCTAAACACCCTAGGAAATAGACTTCTTGTCATGGCCTCCAGATCCGACTTTGACTAGAGTGTTGTAAATCTCTTACTTTGAAATGCTGCATTGAACTACCACCAACCCTCACTATAGGAAAATCACCCATTACCAGCGGAATTTTCCGGCAGCTTTCCGGCGGTTACTTTTCTGGAGACTTTTCGGCAGCTTATTTCCCATAGAATTTTCCAACGAATTTTCCGGCGACTTTTTTAGTTTTCTAGCGGAATTTTATAAATTTAATTAAATAGATTAAAATTTTAATTTTTAAATGATTTAAAAAATGATTAAAAATAATATTAATTATTTTCTTACTTTAAGTAAAAAGATTTAAATTAAAAATTATTATTTAAATTTTAATTTTTAATTTTTATTTTTTAATTAAATTATTTAGTATATTTAATTTTATGTAATATCTTGATTAAATTACTTTATTATATATTTATTTTAATAAAATATATAATTAAATTACTTTTTTATTATATATTTTTTGGTAGGCTCACAGTAATTAAATATATAATTAAATTGCTTTTTTAAGTGAATATATTTATTTTGATTAAATTACTTTATTATTATTTACATTTTTATTTATATAGTTTAAATATATAAAATTGATATTAGTATATGATCAGCAATTTGGTTGGGGGTGTGAAATTTACCCCAACCCACCCAGGTTTGAAACATAAGGCATGCGCGGGAGCGGGCTATCGGGGCGGGTGCACACGGGGCTGGAGTGGGCTCACAAGTTGTGGGATTAGGCTAGCGCACGATCTCACAGGATCAGGCTAGCGCGAGCCTGGATGCGTGATCAGGCTGGCACAAGCTCACAGGGCAAGGGCTTGGACCAGACTTGCTGGGCTGCCGTGGATGGTGGGCTGCCACCGGAAGGTAAAGCGGGCTGCCGGCAGGAAGCAAATGGATAATTTTTTTTTTTTTTTTTAAAATTTTTGGTCGCGTAATTCCGTCGGAAAGTTGCCAGACTTAATTTACACCAAAATTAATTTTCCTACACGGGTTTTATCGACAAAATTTTTTTTCGCCGGAAAACCACCAGTAAATTTGAAAATAGCCGGAAAATGTTCAATTTCCACCAAAAAATTCTGTCAGCAATAGATGTTTTTCCTGTAGTGTCTTGGTTCACACTCTAAATCAAAATGTCAGGGTTATGCAACATGTTATGAGAACATCTATCATCCCTAAAGCTGGAGGCTAGATAAACATCACTCCCCTCCTTTCAATTGTCACCTACTTCATAATTTAAAACACCTAAATGGATGAAGCCTAAATGTTAATTTATTACATCAGAAACCTCACTTCCAATCGACTCCCAGCCACTAGGAGAAAGCGACAAATCACTCTAGGACATGTGATTGGGTATATCTTATATAAAAAATACAACATCACATATACAGCTCCTCTTGACCACACTCCAATCTTCTTTTTGAATGCCTCCTTCTAGATGCTCTTTCATAGGGATCAGAAGATAAAACACCTACTATTTGATGAAGAAGGAGAAGCTGCCCCTATAGCTGATCTTGCACCTGCACCACCTCCTCAACACTACCCATATGAGGAGTTGATTAAACAGTTTGACAGACTTGAGACTCGCCTGGATCAACAGGAAACACAACATGATAATGATATATGTTGGTTCAGGGAGCAATTTAAGAATATCCAACAATAGTTCACCTCCATCCAACAGTAATATGATAGCTTTGGCGAGTTCTCCCAACCACCTCCATAATCACCTTCTCATCATGATCCATCTCTTTTCTAGTTTGTTTGTATTATTCTTTTATTTTATGTCAATATTTTTCTTTTATGTTTTGTTATTTTTTTATGTATTACATTTTTCTTTCCAACATCTATTATGTTGTTATCCTTTTAAATTAAAAGAAAAAAAATCTTTTATTGTGTGTTTATTTCTTCACTTTTAAATGGAATTTTTTTCTTTCTAGATGGTTTTGTGCTCTCAGATCTCTTTTTTGTGTTAATTACTTAGAAAAATCTATAATTAAAGAAAAAATATGTTTCTGTTGATCATATTGTTTGACTTGGATCAAACTGTACGACTTGGATCGTATTGTATTATTGAACTCGTAGTGTAATACTTGGATTGAATTGTACGAATAAACTCTCAGTAATATTGTTTGATGTTTGTAATAAACATACTTTTATTCTGACTTAAAAGTTTATTAAGTAATTGCTGGCATTATTAAAACTTGAAGGGTAAACGAATCTTAATAATCTTATGTAATAAACATACTTCTTATTTCATTTACATGATAATTCCTTGTGTGAACTTAAAAATCTAAATCAAATTAGAGTTGAGATGGCTGAAATGAAAACTTTTTTATTCTACTACATTTTTTTATATATTATGAATTTATTATGCAATTTGATAAATGAGATTTAATATTTTTCATAAATTAAGCTATTTATTACTATTATAATTACCAAATTTTCTTCGTAGATTATTCCACCTTGTATTAGAGCATGAGTTACTCTTCTCTTCTATTTCAAAGATAATCTTTATAATTGAGATTTTTAAAGATTTAGAAAGGAGGCAATTTGTAAAAATTTTAAAAGAGGCACAAAATGAGCCCAAAATCAAAAGATACGCAAATATGTCAAAGTAAAAGATGCACTAAGTGTATCAAAAATAAAAGATGCACAATATGTGCCAAAAACTGATAAAAGAGATATAAAATGAGCCCAACTTAAATTAGTTTTTCTTTATGGTAAATCCTTAAATCTTAGAAAATTTATGTGTTTCATAATATATTTTATACTTAATTTTGGAAAATCTTGGTTCTTTATTCATCACTTTTATAATAATATTTTATTTGATATATTTCAAGCTAGCAGCCTAAAAAATTTATGTTTCATTGTCTAATTATAATTCTTGAATTAGATTTTTATTTAAACAAAGGATTTTAGCCTATGCAGATGTTAAGCTGGGTGGGCAAACTCTTGAATCTAAAGGATTCTAGAGAGAGAAGCTCCAGTGATTTCTAGAGAGAGAAAGTTCGTCTGTTTCGAATTTTTGCGAGTAATTTCTAGTGGTGGGTTTGAAGATCGTTGATTGGAGGAAGGTATTCCGGCCTTCTTCCGGTGTTGTAATGGCTTCTGGACGATTGACTAGATCTGATTGTGTGGTGAATAAGGGTGTTGTGATTAGAGAGGGTTTTCGACCTCTGCAGGTAAAGGAAAGAAACATTTACTTGAACGTTCTATAAGGGGGAATCGTTGATAATGCTAGACCGTTGTTGGCATCTGAAAATTTGAATCTGGATACGTCTTCATCAATAGGATTAGTCTTGAAAGTTAATAAGTCTCTTTGTAACAAGGAGATTGTTATGGGTTAGAATTTGATGACCGATATTAAGACTCTGGATCAAGAAGTACCTATATACATTGATTATGTGCAGGGATGTATTAATAGGGATGGAAATGGTGAAAATGGAAATCGGAAGGATGAATTTGTTGAAGCTTGGAAGAAACCACAACATATCAGGCTTTCTTTCAACAATGATATTGTTGAAATGTCGGATGATGGAGTTGTAGTCAAGTTAAATGCGGAAAAGGAGATTATGAATTCCAAGGTATTAAAGTTTTCGCTAGTTTCAAAGTCCTGGGCAACAAGATTTGTTTTCCTATGTGTAGTGTTGAATTAATTGAGAAGATAGTGGAACAAATTTGGGAATTTCCATATGATGTCGCTGGGTATGAACTGGATTCTTTGCTCTTTCAAAAGTGAGGAGGCTATGGATGAAGTACTCAATGGTGGTCCATGGTATGTTGGCGGTTATATAGTGGGAATGGACAAATGGTCTACATCTTTCAATCCCAATTCCTTCAAGGGGATCACTGCTCCAGTCTGGATACGTCTCCCCTGTTTGCCTCTTTACTGTTGGGATGAAGAGAATATTGCCCGAATTGCGTCAAGAGTATGAGTACCTATGTACATGGACGGAAACTCTTTCAGATGGAGGAAATGTGAGTTTGTATGTGCTTGTATAAGATTAAATCTTGAAAATAGCCTTCCTAAGGGTGTATGGATTGACGGCATTGCTGGAAGATTCTTTCAGCATATTGAATATGAGAAGATTGATATGCTCTGTTTTCATTGTGGAAAGGTGGGGCATGATAAGGATTTGTGTCCTGAAATTAAAAAGGTTGATGTGGCAACGAAGGTGAGCGGCAAGCAGGAAACTGTTGTTAGTATCCCCGTAGATGAGAAATTTTCAGAACCAGAGTATGGTCTGTGGATCCATGTGCGATTCAAGAATAGAATGTATAAAAATAATAGAGTTAGTAGAGAAGGTAGGAATTCAAGAATGGAGAAGACAGCAAACAATAAGATGGTGGTTGCTGATCATCATAAGAAAATGGAAGCAATTTCTATTGTAGTTCAGGACGATTTTCAGAAGGAAGTTTGAAAGTGCTCAGATGACACTTGAAAGTTCGTTAGGGATGTTAAGCCCTATAGAACTGGCCCATGCTAACCAAGAGGGGGGGGGGGGGGGTGAATTGGTATTTTAAAATTTCTTTTCACAAAGAATAAAAATCACAAACCAAAATCATGCCACAAAAATAAATGCGGAAATAAAAGTGCGGAAGCAAGAAATCAAGAACATAGGAATTTATAGTGGTTCGGTCAACTCGACCTACGTCCACTCCTTGGAGGCACCCTCCAAGTATTTCACTACAAAATGTGACTCTCCTTTAGCCCCCACGGCTAGGAGGAGAAGCCCTCACAAGAACCTCCTTTTTGTCACCCCGGCAAGGCAGAGAACCTATCTCCTTTTGCTTCCTCCTGAAGCTGGCAGAGAACCACAACCAAAAGCTAACTCCATACCTCTACCAACCGTTCCACGGACGATAAACTCTAGACGAAGAACAAGCAGAGCGATCCTTGAAGCAACCCTTGTGAATCCCCTCACAAGCTCCACTCACAAGATCCTCTCTCTCTCCCTCTCTCTATTTCTCTCCTCAAGGCCTTCTCAGGTCAAGGCAGCAGCCAAAGATCTTTAAAAACGTTAAACAAGAGCTCTTAAATAGAAGAGCTTCAATGGAGCTCATTAATTACAAGTTGACGACTTTATCGTCCAGGCTGATATAGACATCGGCCTGGCCGATCAGTACAAAACTCAGAAGATCGGCCAGAGCATCGTCCTGGATACACTCCTGGATGATTGAAATTTGGCTTGATCGGCTAGGCCGATCTCACGATCGTCCTGGCTGATCAGTTCAAATCAGAGGAAAATCATCCTGAGAATAGCTCTGGATACGAGCTGGCCGATTTTTATCGTCCTGAAGTAACTTAAGGTTTTTGACTGGATCATCCTGGCCGATTCTGCGATCGTCCTGGACGATATGATCGTATCAATCATCCTTAATTACTCCCTTGATTTCCTGATTAATTAAGGCATAATTTGTGAATATCGTCCTGGCCGATACAAGATCGTCCTGGCCGATATATTTAAAAATACAGTATACCTTAATTGTCCATGGCGACAACTTCTTTCTGTTTTGAGAATATCGTCCTGGCCGATACACGTATCGTCCAGGCCGATATGTTAATGACGGCTGCCTTAATTAAGAATTTTTATTTAGACTTTCTGTTTTAAGCCTGATCGTCCAGGCCGATAAAAAAATTGTCCTGGCTGATATGAGTAAAAACAGAAATTCTAAGTCTCTTAAGTGTGTGTGTAAAGGGTTACTTAGCATCAGTCTTTTTGACCATTACAAGTAAACTCAAAAAGTGATAAACAAAAGTATAGACTGACTCAACCCTAAACCTACGTAATCATGAACTGGCTTTGTCTTGTTCGTCTGATCTTCGATTCCTAAAACGTTAGAAGCAACAAACAGTCCAAGAGAAATAGTGTTTGTCAATCATCAAAACATAAACCATGAAAATAGATTTGCAACAATCTCCCCCTTTTTGATGATGACAAACACAAGTAGGAAAAAATCCAAAAAGGTCCATTAGAATTTCAAAGTTTCAACAACTTTTCCTACCACACCCTACTCCCCCTTTTGTCATCACAAAAAGAGGGTCCATATACAAAAGAAAAAACAAACAAAGGCTAAAAAAAAAGGAAACAAACAACAGAAAGCACAGACTAAAAGAACAAGGGATCCTGATCATCTGATGGAGGTGGTGGAGGTGGCTTCTGAAAGTAGCTGGTAAGTGTGGTAAACTGAGCATTGAACCAGGCGATGTCCTGGTCATGCTGCTGCTGCTGCTGTGAGTAGCAGATCGTCTGGGCCGATTAGGTGTATCGTCTAGGACGATGCACAATAATTGATCATACCGGCCGAAGTTAAAACATTTTAAATCACTGCCACGTGTATCGTCCAGGACGAACAGTAGATCGGCCCGGCCGATTGTACAATAATGGATCGTCCGGGGCCGAATTTAAAGATTTAAACGTGCTGACATGTGGATCGTCCAAGACGATCCAGTGTATTGGCCAGGACGATGCACATAAATTGCATCGGCCAGACAAAATATTCTATCGGCCAGGACTATCATCAAGATTGCAACAGAGTTCGATCATATCGTCCAGGACGATATAGGATCATCCAGGACGATGAGTTACAACAAGCACAGAAAAGTTAAGCAGATGGATTTTGAAGAGAATTTGCCCTATCGTCCAGGACGATAATGGTATCGGGCAGGATGATATGACTAGAATTTGAAACCAAGGAAAAGATGGTGATGATCAAGGCCCTAAAAATAAAATGAAAGAAAAACAGTCAAAAACATAGTAAAAGAAAAGCAAAAAACACAAGGAAAATCAAAAAATGAATATTTTTGGATTCTCTTCTTCTCCTTCTTAAACTTAGATTTTTCCTCAATCTTTTCCTTCTTTGTGTTATCTTGAAGTGTTGGGCAATCGGCTCTCACATGTTCAGGTTTCCTACATTCAAAACAAACAACATCAGAGGATCCTTTAACATGTTTATGTTCCTTACCTTTTCTCTAACTTTGATGATGCTTTTGTTTATTTCTTAGAAAGCTTTTAAATTGCCTTGTGATGAAGGCAACTTCATCGCTTTCAGACCCGGAAGATTCAGAATCCGATTTGTGCGCCTTCAGTGCAATTGTTTTCTCCTTTTTCTTCTCACCTGCATCATGATTTCTTTGATTCACCCCTTGCTCGTAAGCAATGAGTGAGCCAAGTAAGTTATCAATAGAGTAAGTGTTCAAATCCTTAGATTCAGTGATTGCAGTGATTTTAGCATCGTATGACGAATGCAAGCATCTCAAGATCTTGTTAATTTTTTCATAGTTTGAAAGTTCTTTTCCTAGTGCATGCAGTGAAGTAACTATCTGAGTAAACCTAGTGTACATGTCAGAAATTGATTCATGATGTTTCATACGAAAAAGTTTGTAGTCATGCAAGAGAATGTTTAAACGGAATTATTTAACCTCATTAGTACCTTCATAGGTGATGCACAATTTATCCCAAATCTCTTTACCAGTTTTGCAAGTGGAGACACGCATGTAATCCTCAGATTTTAAAGCACAGAAAAAGCAGTTCAAACATTTTGCATTTAATTGAGCTAAATCTCGTTCATCAAAAGTCCATTCAGTAAAAGAAATTTCAGTTTTAACACCATTAATTTCACGAGGTGGAGAATAACCTTCTTGAATAAGCATCCACATGCGATAATCAGTAGATTGTAAAAACGTTGACATGCGGGTTTTCCAAAAATCAAAAGGTAGGTTATCGAAGAGGGGAGGTCGGGTAATAGAATACCCTTCTGTAGTGTTACGATTCCCAAGGTTAGCCATGGATCAAATTCAAAAAATTTTCAAACTTAAATTTTTGAATCCCACTCTGATACCACTTGAAAGTGCTCAGATGACACTTGAAAGTTCGTTAGGGATGTTAAGCCCTATAGCAATCAAACTTATTTACAAAAACCATCTCATAAATAAAAAATAAAGTACTTCTTCTCAATCATGAAATTTGAAATCAAGCCTTTGAATTCATCAAATAGTCAATGAGTTCTCTAAGTTTTAAAAGTTTCGAAAAGAGGGGATAGCTTGCTCTTAGTAGGCTCATTTTATGCCTCTTGAATCTTTGATTGGCTCTTTGAGCATCTTTTGATTTTTGATACACAATTGTGTATAATTTTCCTTTTTTTAATTTGGCGTCGTTGGCCTCTTTCCTTTTTTATTTTTGTAAGCTAAAAGCTCTTTTGCAAACTCTTAATAGAAGCTCAGTTGTGAGTATATCCTCCAAATATTAGAGAATAGGAGCTCTCTCTCTAACATAGAGAAGAATAAGTCACAAAACAAAATAAAAAACATGTGATAAAGCAATGACAAGATTTTAAATAACTCGAAAGATAAGTAAGAGCTTTGAATATTATGAATAAGATAGAATATTGTAGCAAGATAGAAAGAATCTTAGTTTCAAAAACTATTGGCTAAAATGAGTTAGACTTTTGTTTAGAGAAGAAAAATTATACCACTAAACAAGGTCAGAAGGAGGGAAACTATCCACGGTGTTTCTCCCTTTAACTAAATTTAGAAAGTTAAACACAATCTTCAAAACTCCAAAATCTAAAATCTTGAAAAGATTCAACATTTGGAAGGCCAATTGTTTAAAAACAAAGAGAAGACAAAACACACACAAAACATATTTAAAAAAAAAAAAAACAAAGCGGAAATAAAACACACTGAAACAAAAAATATTTCAAGAAATTATTGAAGCAGCATGTTTGAGCATGAATGAGCTGCGAGCCTTCATATGTCCAGTTATCCTATGCCCCCACGAGGTCTTTGGTGAGAGCACTCCTGCAAAACTCAACAACAGTTAGATTTAGGAACCCAAATAGGTTTGGGCTCCTTCTTAGAAAAAGTAGAATGCAATGCAGGTAAGGTATGTTGTGAATTATGCATCTTAGGTCTCCACACCCAATGTGTACTACGGTGAATGGTGCAAGTGTGTGAGATGTGTCCTAGCATGCCACATGAAAAACATCTAACTCCAGGAAAGGGATTTCTTAAGTGGTTTGAGTTATAATGCCTCTTCCTAGGTTTTGACAATTGATCAAAAGTAGATGTCATCCTAGTTTTCTTACATCATTCTAAATCATTTTGGATCTTCAAATTAGTACTTTTTAAAACTTCATTTTCAATCCTCAAAATTTTCACACTCTCTTTAGATTTCTTAAGATCAGATTTAAGTGAGGTGTGTGAAACTTTTAATGCATTATTTTCATCAATTATTTCCAAATATTTTTTGTTTTAGTCATCAAATTCATCAAGAAGAGCCATTTGATTTGAATAAATCGTTGCATGATCTTTGAGAAAAAGTTCATGCTCCTTTTGTAAATTCAAAAGTTCTACTTTTAAGCTAGCATGTGTCTTCTTAAGTTTTTTGTATGATGCATGGATTTTTTCACAAATTTCAAACAATTCATCATAGGTTGGTTTACATACCTCTTCCTCATCACTTTGCTCAAGATGATCTTCCCCTATTAAGCACAGGTTCGTTGTCTTTTCCTCTGGTTCAATTTCAAAGGAATCAGTACCAGATTCTGCCCAGAATGCCTTTTGGATTCTCTTCTTCTCTTTCTTAAACTTAGATTTTTCTTCAATCTTTTCCTTGTTTGTGTTATCTTGAAGTGTTGGGCAATCGGCTCTCACATGTCCAGGTTTCCTGCATTCAAAACAAACAACATCAGAGGATCTTTTAACATGTTTATGTTCCTTACCTTTCTCTAACTTTGATGATGCTTTTGTTTCTTCCTTAGAAAGCTTTTGAATTGCCTTGTGATGAAGGCAACTTCATCGCTTTCAGACCCGAAAGATTCAGAATCTAATTTGTGCGCCTTCAGTGCAATTATTTTCTCCTTTTTTTTCTCACATGCATCATGATTTCTTTAATTCACCCCTTGCTCGTAAGCAATGAGTGAGCCAAGTAAGTTATCAATAGAGTAAGTGTTCAAATCCTTAGATTCAGTGATTGCAGTGATTTTAGCATCGTATGATGAAGGCAAGCATCTCAAGATCTTGTTAACTTTTTCATAGTTTGAAAGTTCTTTTTCTAGTGCATGTAGTGAAGTAACTATCTGAGTATACCTAGTGTACATGTCAGAAATTGATTCATGAGGTTTCATAAGAAAAAGTTCGTAGTCATGCAAGATAATGTTTAAACGGGATTATTTAACCTCATTAGTACCTTCATAGGTGATGCACAATTTATCTCAAATCTCTTTACCAGTTTTGCAAGTGGAGACAAGCATGTAATCCTCAGATTTTAAAGCACAGAAAAAGCAGTTCAAACATTTTGCATTTAATTGAGCTAAATCTCGTTCATCAAAAATCCATTCAGTAAAAGAAATTTCAGTTTTAACATCATTAATTTCACAAGAAGGTGGAGAATAACCTTCTTGAATAAGCATCCACATGCGATAATCAGTAGATTGTAAAAATGTTGACATGCGAGTTTTCCAAAAATCAAAAGATAGGTTATCGAATAGGGAGGTCGGGTAATATAATACCCTTCCGTAGTGTTACAATTCCCAAGGTTAGCCATGGATCAGATTCAAAAAGTTTTCAAACTTAAATTTTTGAATCCCGCTCTGATACCACTTGAAAGTGCTCAGATGACACTTGAAAGTTCGTTAGGGATGTTAAGCCCTATAGAACTGGCCTAAGCTAACCAAGAGGGGGGGGGGGGGGGGTGAATTGGTATTTTAAAATTTCTTTTCACAAAGAATAAAAATCACAAACCAAAATCATGCCACAAAAATAAATGCGGAAATAAAAGTGCGGAAGCAAGAAATCAAGAACACTGGAATTTATAGTGGTTCGGTCAACCCGACCTACGTCCACTCCTTGGAGGCACCCTTCAAGTATTGCACTACAAAACGTGACTCTCCTTTAGCCCCCACGGCTAGGCAGAGAAGCCCTCACAAGAACCTCCTTTTTGCCACCCCGGTAAGGCAGAGAACCTATCTCCTTTTGCTTCCTTCTGAAGCTGGCAGAGAACCACAACCAAAAGCTAACTCCTTACCTCTACCGACCCTTCCATGGATGAGAAACTCTAGACGAAGAACAAGTAGAGCGATCCTTGAAGCAACCCTTGTGAATCCCCTCACAAGCTCCCCCTCACAAGATCCTCTCTCTCTCCCTCTCTCTCTTTCTCTCCTCAAGTCCTTCTCAGGTCAAGGCAGTAGCCAAAGGTCTTTAAAAATGTTGAACAAGAGCTCTTAAATAGAAGAGCTTCAAAGGAGCACATTAATTGCAAGTTGCCAACTTTATCGTCCAGGCCGATATGGACATCGGCCTGCTGATCAGTACAAAACTCAGAAGATCGGCCAGAGCATCGCCCTGGATACACTCCTGGATGATTAAAATTTGGCTTGATCGGCCAGGCCGATCTTACGATCGTCCTGGCCGATCAGTTCAAATCAGAGAAAAATCATCCTGAGAATAGCTCTGGATACGAGCTGACCGATTTTTATCGTCCTGAAGTAACTTAAGATTTTTGACTAGATCGTCCTGGCCGATCCTACGATTGTCAAGGACGATATGATCGTATCAATCATCCTTAATTACTCCCTTGATTTTCTGATCAATTAAGGTATAATTTGTGAATATCGTCTAGGATGATACAGGATCGTCCTGGCCGATATATTTAAAAATACAGTATACCTTAATTGTCTATGGCAGCAACTTCTTTCTATTTTAAGAATATCGTCCAGGCCGATATGTTAATGACGACTGCCTTAATTAAGAATCCTTATTTAGAATTTCTATTTTAAGCCTGATCGTCCAGGCCGATAAAAAATCATCCTGACCGATATGAGTAAAAATAGAAATTCTAAGTCTCTTAAGTGTGTGTGCGAATGGTTACTTAGCATCAGTCTCTTTGACCATTACAAGTAGACTCAAAAAGTAAAAAATAAAAGTACAGACTGACTCAACCCTAAACCTACGTAATCCTGAACTGGCTTTGTCTTGTTCGTCCGATCTTCGATTCCTAAAAAGTTAGAAGCAACAAGCAGTCCAAGAGAAATAGTGTTTGTCAATCATCAAAACATAAGCCATGAAAATAGATTTGCAACAAAGTTGGCTCTGTTGTTGATAACAATAATAAGGAGAAAGAGGTTAATTTTGCAGTGGAAAATAAGTTCCATATTCTTATGAATGAGGTTGAAGAGGGAGAAGTTACGAATCAGCACTTTGAAGGAAAATCTGAGGATTCAAGATCGCTAGAAGGAAATGTGAGTGATTAGAAGTCTGCTGGGGTACTCAATAGCAATTCAGTTAAGGTTAAGTTTGCTAAGGAATTAAGATCTTTGGGTCCGATTGAGCCAGAGCATAGGAATAAGAGAAGAGATGGGAAGGGAAATTTGATTGGCGGGGACGGTTCCCCTCTTGCTGATTAATGACGATTTGCTGTTTTGGAACTGTAGGGGAGTCAGAAAGAGAGAGGCTTTGCTGTATTTGAAGGAAGTTGTTAGGGAACATGAGGTGGTTTTTATTGGGATTATGGAGACTAAGCTTTGTAATATTGATAGAAGAGATGTGGACTGCCTTATTGGGAGAGATTGGGACTTTTTTTCATCACTCTGCAGTGGGCTTGTCTGGGGGTATTCTGACTATTTGGAACAGGAACAAAGTTTCTTTTATTGTTCAAGAAAGTTCTTCTCAAGCTGTTATTGGAGTTCTCTCTACTCCTTTAATGGGAGATTGGAAAGTGGAAACAGTTTATGGGAGTAGATGTTGTGTGGAGAGAAGGGATCTTTGGAGTTTACTTGAGAAGAACATGAAAGGGTCGGGTCCTTCTTTAGTGGCGGGAGACTTTAATTGTATTCTTAAGAAGGAACAGAAGAAGGGTGGGAAGAGGTTCATCTTCTCTAGGGGGCCTAGAGAGATGAAGAGTTTTATGACTAATTCTGATTTTTATGATGCAGGTTTTATTGGACCAAGTTACACTTGGTGTAATAATAAAGATTGTTCCTCAAGGATTTGGGAGAGGCTTAATAGATGCTTGGTGAATTCAGCCTCCTTGTAATTGGTTCCTGCTGGAAGAGCAAGACATCTAGCTCGGGTGGCGTCGGATCATAGTCTGATTGTATATAGGATGGAAGCTTTGCATTCTACAAAGGAGAAACACTTCAGATTTGAGGAAACTTGGAGATTCTATCCAGCTGCAAGAGGTATTGTTTACAACTCTTGGTTGAAGGACTTTGGAGATGAGGAAGAGATTCTTCATAGAAAGATTAGAAGGACTTTGAAGGCCCTATTCTTTTGGAATAGGAATAAATGCAAAGATCTTTGCAAGCTTAGAGATGAGTTGAAGAAGGACATTCTAGATTTACAAGCCAAAGAGATGTCTGATGTTGATTTCTCGGTTGATGACTTGTGTCTTCTTAGGCACAAGGTACATGAATTAAATGTTACTTTGAAGAGGCTTACAACATGGTGGAATCAAAGGGCCAAGACTAGGTGGATTGAGGAAGGAGATATGAATTCTGCATTCTTTCATAACATTGCATCTGCAAAAATGAGTGCTAACCTGATTAAGCATATTAAGAATGGGGACAATCGGATAGTTGATGAGGAAGAGCAAATTGAGCAGATTTTGCTGCATTTCTTTGAAGAGAAGTGGAAGCACAGGAATTGCCTTCTAACGGATTGGCCGGAGATTGAAGCTTCACAGAGACTTAGTGAGCTGGATAGGAAGATGTTAAACACTGAATTTGTAATGGAAGAGTGCAGGGTGGCTGTATTCCAGCAGGGTAACAACAAATCTCCAGGGTCTGATGGTGTCACTTCTTCTTTCATCAAGAGCTATTGGAACATTATTGGGAGAAACAACTTGGTTGGCAATCAAGAAGTTTTTAGGACTTGCATTATGCATAAAAATTGGAAAGACACATTGATTGTGTTAATCCCCAAGGTGAATAATCCGATTGTCCCTTCAAATTTTTGACCCATTAGCCTTTGTCAAACTACATACAAGATTGTTGCCTCTATGCTTGTGAATAGACTTAAAAACCTCATCCATAAGTTGATTTTTGAGAAGCAACTAGCTTCACTCCAGGGAGATCGATGTCTGAGCATTGCATTCTTGCTCAAGAGATTTTCCATATGTTTAAAACCTCAAGAAATAAAAAAGGATTAATGGCAGTTAAGCTTGATATAGAACATGCTTATGACAACATGGGGTGGAGTACTTTGCAGCAAATTCTTGGATGGTATGGATTTCCTTTGGCTTTTTCTAGTTTTGTTATGGAGTGTGTGTTGAATGTTAGGTTTGCCATTATCCTGAATGGGAAGAAGCTCAGATGGATTGAAGCCTGCAGTGGATTTCGTCAAGGTTGTCCATTGTCACTGTACTTGTTCATTATGTGTGCTCAACTCCTTTCTAATGCTTTGGTGAAAAGGGGTCATAGTTTGGGCATTCAGGTGGCTTCTAAGGGACCAAGAATTACTCATTATGCTGATGACGTTCTTATCTTCTCTCAAGCAACATGTGGACTGGCTAGACATATAATGAAAATCATTGAGTTTTGTAAGTGGACGGGTTTGAAGGTGAATTCTAACAAGACTCAAATCCTTTTTGGTAAAGCTGTTGGCAGAGCTTGCAAGAAGAGGCTGACCAGAATTCTTGATTTCAAGGCTGTCAATGAATGGAAGTATTTGGGTATCAAAATGTCTCTTAAAAGATTAAAGGTGGCTCATTTTCAAGACCTTTTGGCTCAGGTTATGGAGAAGTTAAATGTTTGGGGAAAGAAAACTTTATCTTTGGGAGGGAGAATTATGCTATTGAAATCCTCTTTATTAACTTTACCAAATTTTGTTATTATGCATTCGGTGGTTTCTAAAAAAGATCTGCTGGAGATTGAGAAGTTGTGCAGGAATTTTATTTGGCACAAATCAAATAGGGAAAGAGGATTACACTATGTTGCTTGGGATGAATTATGTAAGCCAAGAAGTGCTGGTGGTCTTGGTTTACAATCTTGTATCATTAAGAGTGGTACATTGAAAGCTAGACTTGCTTTGAATTACATTCAAAATTTTGAATCTCTGTTACACCATTCTCTTAATGCCAAATACTCTGACAACATTCTGGATGGAATGTGTAAACACAACTCTTCTAATGCTTGGAAGATTATGGTAGAAGGAGGTAAGTATCTCAAGGATGTTGTTAAATGGAGAGTGGGCAATGACAAGGAAATTGATGTTCTCGGTGACATCTGGATTCTTGACAAAAGCTTTAACTCTTAGCCTACTTTTATTAATTGTGTTGATTTAGAAGGTATGAAAGTGCAGCAGTTGTTAACTAATGATGGAAGGTGGGATGATATGAAATTGAGGTTGTTTTTTCATGAGGATTTGTCTTGGCTAATCAAGCAAGTTAAGGTGGACAAAGACGGCGGAAGGGAATGCTGGAACCAGTTAAGAAGTTGTCGGGTTGTTCTATTTCAGCTTTGGATTTTGAAGCTGTGATGAACAAGAGATACAATGCAGATGATGATGGTTTTTATGATTGGCTAAGGAAGCTTAAACTCAACTTTAAGGTAGAATTGTTTTGGTGGTGGCTATGTAAGTTTGCTATCCCATCTAACTCTTTCCTTAAATTCAGAAGATTGGCTACTAGTGATTCTTGTGTTAGAGGCTGCTGTGAGGCTGAAAATTATGAACATATTGTGGTTCGTTGCAAGTTTTTTACTGAAATTATTTCTAAAATAAGAGATTGGGGATTTGCTATAAACATTTTTCATTCTCTTGATGAATGTTTAGTGGAACTTAGACGGCAATCTAGCAGCAATCTAGGACTGGTTAGATTGTATTGCACCACAGTTTTTTTGAATTGGAAGAATCATAATCTTATCAAGTATTTGAATTCTTGGCACCCTCCACCGCTAGATTGGATTAAGGTTAATGTTGACTCTTCATTGCTTTCTAATTACCGGGCTGGTATTGGTGGCATCTTCAGAGATTGCTAAGGTACAGTACTCCTTGCTTTTGGAAGGAATTCTTTCCATTGGGACATTGCTCAATTGGAGTTGGAATCTATTTTTGCTCTTCGGGATTTCATTCAAGAATGGATGTTTGAGAGTGTTGGTGTCATCATTGAAAGTGACAACATCAATGTGATTAATTACATTCAACAATCTATGAAGAAGACCGATTGGCATTTGGAGGAGATCTTGAATAATAAGCTTTACTTTCTTAACGACTTTAATAAAATTGTTTTTCACCATGTAAGTAGGAATTGTAACAAAATAGCTGATTTTTGCGCTACTTTGGCATTAGATGGCAATTTTTTGTTTGATAGTTCTTCTTTTGGTAGTATACCGTCCACCTTGATGAATTTGATCAAGAAGGATGGCTACCCTTTTATCAATTGTAAGTAGTTTCCTTTAATTCTTTTCCAATGCAATTTTGCAAATTTCAAAAAAAAAAAAAAAAAAAACTCTAGAATCTAAATCCTTTGATTGCAATAAAGCAAACACTTATCTTATTTGGTCTTTTTTATTTGTAGAGTAAGTTTATTACATTTTGAAGAATGCCCACGGAGTTCTCATGTCTGTGATGTTTCTTTCTTTACCTTGAGTTAAAGTCGTTTGAGTCTGTTTGTTTTTATGCATTTCTTGTTTCTAATTTATATTTTTTCTTTCTATTATTTTTCCTCTTTTTGTGATGTCAAAAGGGGGAGTAGTATTTTGTTGTTTATTATTATTATTGTTATTATTGTTTGTATATTATTTTAAAAAAAAATTACACTCTCTTTTCTTAGAATTGATTTTCATTTAGGGGGAGTTTTGAGGAAAGCAACTTTTTGAAAATCTAAAAATAATAATATTTGTCATCATAAAAAAAGGGGGAGATTATTACAAACCTAATTCAAGCACTGTGATTTTAATAATAACAAATATTATTTTGTCTATTATTGCTTTATCTTATTTCTATAATTTTTGGTTTGGTTTTGATATGTACTAACATTTCAAAAAATCAGTCAACCATTTACTTATAATTCTAATCAGCAAAAGACTAGGTAGACGAGAGTTAAAGTTAATTTTCATTTTATTATATATTTTTTTTCAAAAGTCATATCATGTAATTGGGTTGATATATTTGTTGAGTAACCTTGCACACACTAAGGGGGAGAGAAAAAAATATTTTTTTATAGTTATTTTTTAAGTATTTCAATATACAATGTTGGCTTCATACTATATGACTTTATTCGTGTTGCACGATTTAATTCATATTGTATGGTATATTGTGCTCTGTTAAAACCCTAGCCACTAGAGATTAAGAAAGATACTAATTATATATTGATCGTACTATATAATTTGGTTCATACTGTACGCCCTAATTAAATCTTTGTTAATTAATCCCCTAATATCAGACAATCAAATCATGGATAATTATTATGATCGATTATACTGTATGATTACCCTTATACGAAATTGGTTGTCCCATGAATCATACCAAACAAAATCCATGATTGTTGTATTGATCATACCGTACGATGTCCACAGTACTGGATAATCACCCGTATATAAAGTTGACCTTCCAAAGGATAGTCCTAAACGAACAGGAGTTTCTATAGTTCGTACCGTACAATGTTTTGATCATATTATACGAAATGTTATAAAAGTTAAACATAATATCTGAAAAATTTTGCTGGATGAGTCTAAATTACACTAATCGTACAGTACGATACGTGTATCATACTATATGAAGAGCAGATGAATCTCTTGAAATTTAAGATTTTTTTAAGCCCACTACTTAAAGGTTTACTAATACTCCTATTAAAAAATCTTTAGCTGTTGAGACTTCAGGAGAGAGAGGCTTAAGGGAGATAAGAAGGAGAGCTTGGTGATATAAGAGAGGAAGATTTAGCGAGGGAGGTGTTATGACGGGATTCACAAGGATGCTCCAAGCAAGAATCTTGCCTAGTATCTAAAGCGTTAATCTGGATTCTCTATGGCTCCGAAGAGGAAGTTATTTAATAAACATCATGGTTCTCTAACCATCACCAGGAGAGTAAAAATAGAGTTGAGGTTCTTTGGCCATCACCAATAGGGTAAAAATATAGTTGAGTTCTCTAACCATGACCAGGAGGGTGAAAATAGAGTTAAGGTTCTCTAACCATCACCATGAGAGTGAAAATAGAGTTGTGGTTCTCTGACTATCACCAAGAGGGTGAAAATGGAGTTAAGATTCTCTTACCATCACCAGGAGGGTGAAAATAGAGTTATGATTCCCAGGTGCATTCTGTATTCCTTCATTCCCAGGTGCAGAATGACCTTTATAAACTCTTCCTTCCAAAAATCCTAAACTCCCTCCTGCTTCCGAACTCATCTAAGATGCCTCCATCCTTCTTCCTACATAGTAGAGATGCCATTACCATCCTTTTGCTCCTCCCATCGGCAAAGATCTTGCTCCCTTAGCCTCATCAACTAGCACAATCTTTTTCCAACAAACTTTCTTCCTAGATCTTCCTTCCAAGAGTGCCCAACACACAACCTAGAGGACGAAGGTGCCGCCGATGAGAAAAACCATTCAATCTCCCTCACACAACCCTATACTCCATAGTGAACAATCTTTCAACCTCACCTTTTCTCTCCCCAATCAGTTTGGACAAGCTCTCTTAAGTAGAAACACCTCTCCCTCTCCAAAGGACTCTCTTAAAGAAAAATGACTCTAGTTATTCACTTTCCTCTCATAGAGATCTGATTAAGAGAATAAGAGTTTACTATTTAAAATAAACTCTAATTTTTAAATATGATATACTAATCGTATAGTGCAAAGTGTGGATCGTACAACCTGATCATCTTAATATTCATTTTTTAGTTCTATTAGATCAGATTGTACGATAAGAATTATTAGAACACTAAATAATATAGCTAGTTTATTACAAGGATGTGCCAGCCAATGCCATCTGTACACGTGTACATCACTTTATGTAATCTCTATATATACACACCCTGTACAACTTATCACCATATGAAATACAAGTTCTGTTTCATCTTCCCTGTTCTTTCCTCTCTAGTCCTTACGGTTCTTGCATTTCTACAATAATTATATAGTACAATCAGTTGAATCAACTCAACATTCATCATGGATGAATAATGGTTTGTCCAGCATGAGTTCTATCATTTTTATTGACCTATCTAGATTGCATAATATGATTCATAATTAAGATTTTATTTGATTCAATTGCTTGATAAACATATTGGAATAGGCAAGTTCATTAGTTAAAATGGTATGATTAAGATCATACAGTACCATTAGTTAAAATTTCAAAATTCAAATTTAAAATTTGTCTATTTCGAAAATCTAAAATTTGTACTAGGTATTAATCAAAATAATTGATCGTCTTGTAGGATCAAAATTGTACAGCATAATTAGTTATGTTGAATTTTAATTTCATTAGTTTTATCATATATTTGATTTAATGTCTAGGATAATTGATTGTACATTATGAGATCGATTGTGTAGTACTATTTAACAGAGAAATTATGTGTTTAAATTCTTATCTCCACTCATGAGTGTTTGATAAAATATTGAAGGAAAAAAAAAAAAATTTGAGATACATTATCTGACCGAGAAATTGATCGTGATGAGTTTAAAATTGAGATACGTTATCTGTCCTACACAAATAAATACAAATTTGAAAAACCTTTTTTCCTAACTAGAAGAAAATTTTGAAAAACTTTTTTTAATAGACACAGGTAAAGTCATACTAGCTAGGAAGCTGCAACCCTACTGCAGCAATAGTAGCAGGAGTCACATTCTATACATTCTCAATTTTCTTGTGCCATGCTTGACTTCAGCATTTATCGTGATGATCATCTACCTGATTGTCCAGATAACAAATCTTTTTCGTTTTATATATCTTTCCTTTGTTTTTTCTTTCTCTGCCTCATAAAATCATTAGATATAATCAATCAACGTACTTATAACAGAACTAATCATTTTTAATCTCTTCTTGTCGGTCATTATCATTCTGAGCACTCCAGACTCTTGAACTTCCACATCTTTTTGGTTCTTTCTGTTAAAGGCATTAATTTCAGCTATGAACTACTAAAGAGAGCAGAAAGCCTTTGATGAAGTAGGAGAAATTGACAATGGAAACAGATTTTAGTTTCTGCATTCATTATCAATTGATTTTTTTACATGTTTTTTTGACTTCTTTCTCTTTAGATGTTGGCATTGAGCTATGAACTAATAAAGAGAGTTATATATATGCCTTTGGTGAAATAGGAGAAATTTACCATGGAAACAAGTTGTAGTTTCTTTGTTCAGTATAAAATGTTATTTTTTTTCCTTGTTAGACGTTGGCATTGCTCAATTACTTACTACTCCTAGGAAAATATTTCAAATTTGAAAATCAAACCTCTTCACCATGCAAAACTTCCTTTTTATAGATGACTATATAAAGGACACGTACTTTCACGTATATATATAATGATATCTAATATTTCTTATCAAATTTAAACTTAACAAAGATATGATCATGGCATTCTTCATATAGATCAACTTGCAACTATTTCTTCAGCGAGGTTCGGCGACTCCTCCCTTCTCTGGAGATGTCAAGAAGGTGAGTAATGCCTTCTGTCCAAATCTCATGCTCTCTCTCTGTCCTGCACTCAAACTCTATAATCCTACCTTCTGTGACCATCAAACCGAAGTACCGCCGTTGCTCGCCTCCTTCTAGTAAATTCCGGCCGGACCACTCCGGCACCTCCTTGCAAACCTCTATCACCACACCTACACTCCAGTTGTAACAGAGCTGTACTCATCAGGGTGTTCATAGATCAACATTAATTAGAGAATATCCAGTAATTAAGTTTGATTTCTTACTCTTTTTATTCTTTGTGATTGTTCCAACAATATGCTTGCTCTTCATTTTTAGTATCACCTGCTTGTATAATTCATCAACAAAAATATGCGCCAAAAACTTCTCCAAGAACACAGCAGTTTGAGCTTTATATTAAAAGAGAAAATTACCTGACCCCTCTTGCTTATGTAAACTGAGACAATCTTCCAGTGAAGATCACCTGAAAGAAATGCAGCCATAATGAGCTCATCTGAACCTTGGGAGCTAATCAGTATACCCCTTATTCTCCTTCACTTTAATGCCATATTTTGAAAATATATGTCAAATATGATTTATCAAAATTTAACATTTATTATATGAAACAAATTTTAAATTTTAATGCCCACAGAATTTTCTCAGGCTTCGTTACTTTCTTACTACTTCTTAAAGCAGCTTTCTAACACAAAAAATTTAATTTTTGTGCTAAAAAACTGCTTCAGGAAGCACTAAAAAAGTCATTTCAAACGAAGCCTAAATCCGCATGTGCAAGATTTACTAAATCCTAATTGTAGCCAAACATACTTAATGAGTTTATTAATGAATTCCAAAAATGATTTTTTCTGTAAATTGTATATAAAAAATCACTAACTGAACTACCTTTCCTGGTTCTTTTGAGAAGCTCAGCACCTCGACCAAGAACCTCCTGGCTGCAGATTCCTAGAAAGTTCTCTTCATAGTTCAATCCTGTATCAATACTGTCATTTCCGTCGGATGTCGCAGGGCTGTTAAGCTTGTTCTGGTGATCGAGATGTTTTTCCGGCAGAGAACTCATTCCACTCTTCTCTACAGGAATCACTGCTGCACTGTTCCATACGTCTCTTAAAGTCCTGGCCTTCAGTGTTGCTGCTGCCCTCAAAGCTGATAAACAGTAAGGTAATTATAAACAATAAGGTTTATCTTGCTATCATGAAGATTTTTTAGATGATCTATGTAAGTATCAGTCATTAAGAAAAATAAGATTAAAAAAAGTAATAAATGTTTTATTCATCTACAAAGCTGTTTTTTTTTTAATAGTACATACTTGGGCTTCATTTCCAACGGTTTTGCTACTGCTTCTTAAGTTATTTTAAATGGTTTAAAACTTTTTTTGACTAAAATTTAATCAGAATATACTAACTCACCTAATATTTTCCCTAATTTCTTGGGCGTGAGATGCATTTCTTGATAAAACGTACAGCCCAATCTTTAATTATTAAACTTACCGGTGGCTGCGGCCGCTGTCAAAGTGGCAATGTCGTCGCAGTTGCGGACACTAACAGCGGATCCAACGGCGGCGACGAGTTGTTCATGGTCGGCGCCCATGTCCTTCGCCGCCTCCACGCACTGCGCCGCTACCATCATAGCTGCCGACGCCACGGCCATATCAGTTTGTGCCGACCGCTCCTTCCGGCCAATCTCTCTCGCCGTCGCAACCGCCATAGCGGCCACCGCAGAGGAAACCCCGGCCAATGAGATTGCCGCGTGTAATTGTGCGTTATGTATTCGTGCTTCTTCTTTCTTCTTTTCCCGTCGGTCTTTTAGCCATTTCCCCACCGTTTTCCCGCCGCCTGACGGCCGCTGCTGTCCTGATACTGCTTGGATGTACTGAAAAATAAAGAAAAGACAAAATTTTAAGGAGGAAGACCCTGATGTAGGGTATGTTTGGTGCTAATGCAATTATTCATCATTCATATTCCAATCATTTTTATTATAAGTTGCTCCTTGTCACAAAAAATAATAATAATAATTAGAATTATTTCAAAAGTGCAGTGTGAAAATACTATCACAAGTGAAATTATTCTGTGCGTATACGGACGTTATCCAAGGGGTGAGTCAGAATGCACCACATAACTCTATAATCCTATGTACTACGATTATGTATCAGTTGATATGACACATTCTGATTTGCCTCCAGACGGTCCGGTGCTGCACAGAATAATTTATCCACAAATAGGTGAAAATTATTTGTGTGGATACGGACGCCATCTGGTGACAAAACAGAATGAGCCACATCACATTTTTATTGTGTACCGCGACTGTTTAGTGTTATGTACCAGATGATGTGACGTGTTCTAATTCACCTCTAGACGGTATGATGTCTGCACAAAATAGATACTAAGGCATCCCTTAACCTCTTCAACTAAGATCTCTCTCCTATTCTGTAGGGATGGTGGGGGAAGAAGATTGAAGAAGCCATTGTTATGTCTTCTATGCTTGCTTTCAAATGAATATATAAAAGTTTTACTTTAAGGTTTATCTAAAGAAGGCCTCGTCTTCATTTGTGATGTCATTCTTACAGTTTTTAAGGCAACGTTTTAATAAAAATTTTTATTTTGTTTACTAGAAAGCTGCTTTAAGATTATTTAATTTTGAAAACTAGCCTTTACTCTTATAAGATATCTTCAATTATCTAAGCTGACACAACAATAGTATATTCTGAGATGAGATAGACAACATCTAAATTAACATATATTAATTTATTAAAGATAAGATCACATTTATAAATTCAATGTACAGAAATGAATTTTGATTGTTAAATCCATCAACCCACAACCATCCAAAGATTTAAATTATATTGATTTGATCTTTGGGACTATAAAAACAGCTAAAAATAAATTTTTTATACCAGAGAAGATTTATATTACCAATTAACTTAATAAATATTTGGTGCATTCACAATTTATGACAGAAAATTAGAATATAAATTACATATAATAAATTAAAAAAAATTATTGAATTTATTTTGTAATTAATACAATACAATTTCTTATATATAATATTAATTTTAAAATAAATTCGATAACTTTTAAATTAATCCTAACATAATTTGTATCTCATTAATAGGCAATTAATATAAGACCTTCTGATTGTTGAGATCGGAAGGGGAGACTTGGGGGCTGTTGATACGATAGCTGCAGTTGAGAGGCCCGCTGCTGTGGGAGAGACGACCAGAGCTCCGAGGAGACATCTCTTGCTACAGAACAGAACGAAATAAACAGATTAAAACCGTCAAATTAGAAGATCAAATAATATTCCATTATGAAATTTAAACTAATATGAAGGAAAAAAAACTTCTTTTTAACTAAGAGAAATAAATCATTGATTGAAAAATTATGCACTGTCAGGTTTTAATATAAAAGAACAGAGAACACATCGAATTCAATGTAAAATTATTTTTCTTCGGCAAAGTTTGTATTTGAATCAATGGAAAACAGAGCTCTGAAAGGGGAAAAAATAAAAATAAAAAGATGCGACTTTTCAGGAGAATTTATGTTCTTTTTTTGTTTTTTTGCTAAAAAAATATCAACTTACAGACATCAGTCGATCAAGAACGAGTTGGGATGTAGAAGAAGATGCAAAGGAGAACGGGTTGCCGGAGACAGTCGTCAGACATGGCGACGCCGCCGACTCATGATCTCCGGCGAAGCCATGATCTGCTAGAGTTTCGTCATAGAGATGGAGAGTTGAGGAGCTCCATAAGCGAGAAAGAAATTCCATTGGGTCGAGGGGTGCCTCCAGCGGACGGAGATCGGAGTGATCGCAAGCGGCGTTCATTTTGTGGGAGGAAAAGGACGATTTTTTGTATGTTTAGAAGAAATGCTGAGCGCTTCGGACGGAGTACTCTATTTTACAAGTGTTGGGGTTGTCGCTTCTGTTTGACCTTTCTCTATCTAAATTTTGGGGCATTGAGAACCATTCACCGGTGATTTAATTACAGTTTAGCCTCATTCGGATTTCTGGCCATTTTATGAGAGAAAATTAATTGTCTCATGATGGTCAAAATGTTCTCATTATCTAGAGAGATCTAGGATTTTAAACGACTCATAATTTCATGGCATATAGATATTAGAATGCTTTGAAAAATTTATATAATTATCGAATTCATTCTTTCGAACCAATCCATTTAACAGACCAATCTCAAATTGTGATAATTCAAAATATGAAAATATATTTTAAAATAAAATTATGAATTTATATTTGAATTAGAGTGATTCGGCGCTATGCTTGTTAGAAATAACCACTGCGGCTTGATGCCTTTATTCTTTAGTAATTTTAGATTCAACATGCAACGTTAGGTACTGAATCGGAGTAATACGACATATTAGGATACTAATATTATTTTTATATATTCTACTCAAATCCTAAGCACCAACGCCGCCACCTATCCGCCATTTCTCGCTTGCTTGCCTTGGTAAGAAGAAAGGCTGAGAGAGAGAGTGTGTGTGTGTTTTGGTCGTGTAGCACTTCCGTTATAAAAAATTATTTTAATCATTGTATGAAATTCAAATCTTACTTTAGTTTTTAATGATTTTGAGTTTAACGAAATTAATTTCTCATAAATCGATAATTTTTTTTCTCGATTTACCATATTTTTATCGTGTAACTTTTCGTATACGATAGATATAAATTTTATGGATATTTTGACTGTAATATTATTGAATGTCGCTGGTTAAAAAAATGTTATGATTTTCTGATGCTATCGTATTATATAGATTTTTCTAAATTTATAAATTTCAGCATTTCATACTGCATTTAATGTATGAAAGAGATTAATACAACCGATATGAAATAAACTAATATATGCATTGAAGCAAGGAAGACTAACTTTTAATACTATAATTAATTTGAGTTTATTGTTAAAACATAATATCCTATACAGGAGGATAGGTGTTGACCCCTACACATAAAACCATTCGAAAAAAAGCAAAACTGATGATTTAGGCAATGCGTGCATTGACGAAACACAACACTTAAGGGGTCAAATGACCTCCGAATGTCAAACAGAAGGTATCGTTGCGATCAAGACACTGAATTCTGCTGGGTCGAGGCCCCTCGCAATTGAATCGAACTAGATCAGTCAAAAGGGACGACAGACACTCAAAATTAAAGCGCGGTGCTCATCAAATGATGATGCCGAATCGACAAACAGACTTCGCCATTGCGTCCGAAACATTGTCAACCTTTGAAAACTACATTTTGTTTATTCAATTTGAAGCATCCATATTGGTGGCACGGATATCGAGGCAATACCACAAAAATTGAGGAAAGTTGGCCTCGTCACTGACCAAATGATGTCCGTTCGTGAAACGGATTCCTCCATTGCGATTGGAATAATGCAAATACTAAAGAACTACATTTTCTATGTTCGATTTGGATCATCCGAGGTGGTGGCATGAATCTCGAGGCAAAACACGCATATCAGGGAAAGAGGTCTCGAGGTTGTCCAAACAAATTCCGTGAGACGGACTACGTCGTTTTGACTGGGACATCTGTAATACCCTAAATGCATTACTGATTCATCTAATTTCTATATTCGACAAAGGCGACACACAAAACAGAGCAGCTTGCATGCAAATCAAGGGATTTCATTTTGAATTCAACACACTATTGCAATCAAAAACTAATATTAATATTAATAATATATGTTAACCTCAGAATAACAAAACAAAACAAAAAAAAATCTCGCCTATAAACCTCTTACCTGTCGGATCCTCAATTCCAGCCGAAATCGTGCAGCAATCTCGCTCCGTACCTCGTATCCGTCGAAGAAATCCGCGAATCCCGCTGAAATCGGCGCTGTTGGAGTCGAATCTCCGTGTTTCCTGCGCAAATCGTGCGACTCACCTCGATCGAACGACCCCAGACGTCGTTAAATACCGACCCAGCGTTCGCTGCTGCTCTCCACAACTCCTCTCCAACGCCACAAAAATCTCTCGATCTTCCTCTTCCGCTCGAAGCCACGACCTCCTCCTCTCTGACCGAACCCCCTCTGCCCGACTCTCTCCCACTGTCGAGCTCCAGTCGCTACTCCGACAAAATCCCTCCGTATCCCGCATCTCCTTCCTCCATTCGCACTCCAGCCGAACCCCTCTGATCCCTTCAGCTAGAGAGAAGTAGAGAGGGAGAGATAGAGAGAGAGAGAGAGCACTTACTTTACCTCCAAGCTCCGGCCGAAACTCCCTGTGCCGACGCCTCTCACCCGATCTTTTGCCTGTGCCGACTCCAACCCGAGAGAGAGAGAGAGAGAGAGAGAGAGAGAGAGAGAGAGAGAGAGAGAGAGAGAGAGAGAGAGAGAGAGAGAGAGAGAGAGAGAGAGAGAGAGAGAGAGAGAGAGAGAGAGAGAGAGAGAGAGATCAGGCCACCCGAAGCCGCCTCCTCCCTTGCCGTTCGACTCCACCTTCCACGACCGTCCCTTCCTGTAGAATCGGAAGTCACGACATTTTGAATCGGAAGCAACAACAGGAGCGGCTTGTTATGAAGGTAACTCTCTCCCTTATGCACGCATCTTCGGCCGAATCCCCTAAAATCATCGAACAGAGAGAGTAGAGAGGGAGAGATTATTTTTTTTTAATTATATTAATTAATTGAAATTAATTATAATTAATCTAATAATTAATTTTTAATTATAATTAATTATTAATTATACTAATTATGATTAATTATAATTGAATATTTTTAATTACTATTAATTATGTTTAACTCTTAATTATAATTAATTGTCAATTAATTATAATTAGGCATAACTAATTATAATTAATTATAATTATAAGTTAATTATAATTAAATAGTTAAATATTATTAATTTTAATTAATTGTTTAATTATTTATTTAATTATAATTATTATAATTAAATAACATTAATTATAATTAAAAATAATTAATGGATTATTTATAACTAAATGATTAATTATTAAATGCTATCTCTCCTTGCCTCGATCCTCGAGCCTCCGCCTTTGCCACCGTCAAAGCTCGCGAAGGTACGGATCTTCTAAACTCAGATTTCTTGCGTCGTTGTTTGCAGCAGACCAGAAAAACTCCTATACACGCCTTTATTGCACGTGGTGGGATGGGACGCCGGTCCGATGCTTACGACGAAGCAAGCAATCGCCTAAACTCTACTTCGGCGTTCGTGGCGCACCGAAAAACCGCCTATACATGTCTTTATTGCACATGGTGGGAAGGGACCCCGGTGCGGCGCCTACGACGAGGCAGGGTCACTCATAAGTACCCCCGAGCGGGGGGAAAGCAAACTGCGCATTCTTAAACGAGCCACCGACAAAGCCCGCGAAGGTACGAACTCTCTAAACTCAGATTTCTCGCATCGTTTTTTGCAGCATACCGGAAAAACTCCTATACACGCCTTTATTGCGCGTGGTGGGATGGGACGCCGGTCTGATGATTACGACGAAGCGAGCAATCGCCTAAACTCTACTTCGACGTTCGTGGCGCACCGGAAAAACCGCCTATACATGTCTTTATTGCACATGGTGGGAAGGGACCCCGGTGCGGCACCTACGGCAAGGCGGGGTCACTCATAAGTACCCCCGAGCGGGGGGAAAGCAAATTGTGTCATTCATAAGTACCCCCGAGCGGGGGGAAAGCAAACTGTGCATTTAAACAGGTACCGTCAAAGACCCATACACGCCTTTATTGCGCGTGGTGGGAGGAACAAAAAATCACGGCCGCGGTGTCCTCGTCAGAGGGCACCTACCATACACGCCTTTATTGCGCGTGGTGGGAAAGGCCCAGTTTTCTCGTAGTTTTCCCCTAAAACGGGGGAGACGCCGGGAGGCTGCCGAAATTTCGGGTGAAGACGGATCGTACTTGGACTTGATTTGCACATCAAATGAAAAAAAATGGGACTCGTACATGGACTTGATTGAACTCCAAAGACACTAATAAAAGACTTAATTCAAATTCAAAATTGAAAAGAACATGAAATTGGACTGGACTCGAGCAAGAATTTGATATTGAACATTCAAACTCAAATGACTTTAATCAAATTATAAGACTTGAACTTGCAAGACGAGCAAGGATGTGAATGAACAATCAACTTGAACTTGTACTCTGGACCTGAACATTAATGACTTGAACAATTCGAACTCAAGCGAATACTTGAGTTGGACTACAACAGACATAGAAATGATCTTGTGCCATTGAGCTCATGAATTTGATTTGAACTGAACTTGGAAGAGTTCAGGCTTGAGTCCGATTTGAACATCGTTGGTCCCTCACATTCGACACCAATCAAACCACAACACTTCTTACGGATGTATTCAGCGTAGCACACAATGAAAGCAAATGCCCGTTAGCGCCAATAACCATCCTATCGAGGACAGATACACATGTTCTTTGCAACTAGAAGGTAGTTGATTCAAATGTCTACGAATGTGAAATGACCACAATAAGATGTAAATCTCCTACGACAATCCCTATAACGCCTGTTGATTGAGATGGCGATATGGGAGACCAATGATGAATGATCCGCCTTCCTACAAGCAAGTGCAATTATCAAACCACCCGAGATTGGTGAAAGGGTGGATTCGATGTAGAAGCAATGGATCTTCTACAAAATACTTCCAGGAGGTCGTCGTAGAAGGCATGTATCCCCTGCAAATAAAGAGGTCAATGAATGAATGAAGGTCATTCATTCTCAAATGGAAGTGAAATGTCGGTTCACTACAAGCAATAATATGAACTCCTATAAGTCACTACAAATGATCTGCAATACATACAATTTCTCTACGAATTAAATGTATGTATAATATCCACTCACAAGTAGATACAGAAAGACTACAGTAAATGCAGTATCCTGTAGTCAATTTCAGTCTAAGAATGAATACATCTGCTTACAACAGTCGTGGATGCTACGACACCCCAAAAATCAATCACCGTTCAATGGCTAGCAAATATGACTGCCCAATTCGCTGCAAGAAGCAAATGCTTCTACCACCTACAAGAGATTACAACTCACCAAAATGGATGTAGTAGTACCTTGCAGTTCAAATGTAAGCAAGAACTATGAATCTATTACTGCCAGATGCATTGAACTCAATGAGTAAAGAAGATCAGAGGGAATGTGAAATCCGGCAAACACAACCTCCTATGGGTTAAGGCAGGAGATTAGTTAGTGCACTATGACCCGCCTACAAAAATCAACAAGTAGTGCACGACAGTCTACCTGTACGAAGTAGCGAACAAACTCCATTTAGAAGCTGCTACGCCACGCCACCGGATCTGCAATATTCGTACAAGCAGACAGAAGGCGTTTATAAATATTCCAAAAATACCCCCTTGCACGTGCACTATAAATTGTATACACATAGGTACACTAAAGGGGGAAATATATTCTCGACCCGCATGGGCCCCGGCGAGCGTGTTATTGGTACACACGTGACGTCTAGGGATGCTGCGCGGGTTGACAAGTGAACTCAAATTCGAACCCGATCCTTCTATACGGATCAATAGGAGTCGACAGGGTTTGAACCATTAAGCAAATATATGGTCGTGGCGACCAGAATATTTGTTTTAATACATTAATATTAGGCCTTCAAAGCCTAAAATCAAATGAATTCACTAATAAAGGCTCAAAGCCTATAAAACCTGATCCTCTACCGACAGCCCGACAGAGTTGACAAGGTTAGGGCTACAAATAGAAATGACCCCCACAACACCCCGATGATGGCCGTGTTGAATTCAGATCTCAACCGGAGGGGTTCCCAAATATCAAAAAAAAAAAATCCAAAAATCCCAAATTCCAAAATATGTAAAATTTGAAATCTAACCATCTAAACTTAAAGCAAAATCCGTCCATCATCCGCAACAGTCTGTCGGGGTGGACAAATTCAAATAAACTCTAGCTCACAAAGAGCCAAATGCCTAGTCGAAAATATCACTAGGATCCATTCTCAAACAATCTTTTGCCAGTAAGGACGTGGTACGTGTCCTCTAACCGGCAGTTTCGCCGCCAAATGGCACTGCAGGTAAACGGTTATGACCCGGGGCCCTCTGAACCGAGTGGTTTTGCCGCCAAATGGCACCACAGATAGCGGTTATGGTCAGAGCCAATACGCTCCTTAATGGCGTTAAATCCTTGAGATATGAATCAATAGGATATGATCGATAGGGCACAAAGCTCTCTGTAAGCTAAGGTGGATTCAAATTTGTCCCCTTAGACAAACATCCAACCCCGGTCTACAAGGTCCCCTTGGACGAAGCAACCCATGGCTGCCGACAAGGATCCTTCTGTCAGGTTGGGTCGACTACCTCCTCTGACTAAGTAGACCAGGGACCATGATGGCCCGGGACGACGGAACCATGGGATCTTGATCGGGTCTATCATCCATTTCCCCACCATCCGCTTTAAGTGCACGATGGTGAAATTTCTATTTTAAATATCAAATCTTCCAAACTTTTCAAACCTTTCCAAATACCCAAATCCAAATCCAATTTTCATATCCATACTGCTACTATATGCCAGATACATGTATTTATATACGTATCTGATTGATGACTAGTCTTAATCGAAAGTTCTCTCTCGTGATCGAGAGGGGTAATTAACTATAGGGGCTTGCGCCTATAGGAAACCAGAACTCAGATCATAAAGTTCTCACAAAATGAGGGCGAAATCTCTGGGTAGTGTCTTATATACAAACCCATCTGCCTTCCAAAATTACCTCGGAACTTAGTTTGTTAAAACTCCCTCGCCGAAAAAAAGAAAAACGAGCGGAGGCCGGGGCCGAATTTTCGGAGCCCACAATATATTATTAATGTTAATATTAATTTAAAAGAAATAAAAGCAGAATAAAAGTAAAATGAAATGTCAAAATGATTACGAACGGGCTATTGACATGAAAATTGTTCTTCGTGAGAGCAATCTGAACCCAGAAAGAATTTATTCAGTTTTTCCTGGGACACTGAACTCCAGTATCAGGCGCAACACAGCAATAATCAAGAGGCTTAAGCAGATACATGAAGACCAGTTGGAAGGGCTAATCGAAGAGCTTAGAGCAATTGAAAGAGCGTGATGCTTTGTCAGAGAGCAACGAAAATATTCACATGGAGAATGTAGAGCAAAAGGGAAAGTACATGTGAGCGGTTCAACAGGTATTGGAGCTGGACGGTTCAACAGGTATTGGAGCTGGACGGAGGAGAGTCGCTGGATGTAGATGCACAGGATGTGTTTGATTATGAGCATGATCTGTAAGGAAAGATGATGAGGTATTCGATCGCTTGAGGTTCAGGAAATCTTTGACATCGTGCTTATGGATTTGGTGGCGAGAATTGACACTTTGTTTGAGAAGCACATTCAAACCTGGACTTGTAACCTCAAGTCATCGATTTCGCTAGTCCAGAAGATTTCCTTCCTTGCGCCCTTCCATTGTTGCAAGGTATCGAAGAGTATGTGCCAGGCTCATGATTATCACAAATTCTATTTCCAATGACAGTGAGGATAAGACATAAGAATCTCGTGGGTCTTCTGGGCTATTATGCTAAGGGCCCTAAAAGGAGGCTAGTATACAAGTATATGGATAATGGGAATCTGGAGCAGTGGTTGCAGGGAGAAGTTAGCCTTGTTAGTCCATTGACATAGGAAGTCAGAATGAAGATTTCCATTGGCACAATAAAAGGATTAATGCATTTACATGAAGGGTTGGAGCCCAAAGTTGTACACAGAGATATCAAGCCCAGTAATATTCTTCTAGACAATCAATGAAACCCCAAAGTATCAGACTTTGGATTTGTCAAGCTTCTCAGTCCTAGTTTAAGCTTCTTGACCACTTGTGTAATGGGAACTTGTGGGTATGTAGCTCCTGAGTATGCATCAAAGTGGACTGCTTAACGAGAGCAGCAATGTTTATAGAGAGCAGCGATGTTTATAGTTTTGGAGTTCTACTTCTGGAATTAATCTTCAGAAGAAACCTTGTTGACTATAGAAGGCCACCTGAGAGGTGACTTTAGTAGGATGGTTGGAACTAAAAACGTTGAAAGATGTTGTAGATCCATCAATTGAAATTCAGCCATCTCCGAGAAGTTTGAAAGAACTTTACTTGTCTGCATTCATTGTGTTGGTTTGGATACACAAAAATGATCAAAGATATATAGGACAAGTATCACACATGCTTAAAGAAGAAGAAAGTTAAAAAAAAAAAAAAAATGATTTTGTGCATTACACTCGCCATCATCGACCTCGCCACGGAAGGTATAATCTCCCCAAACTTGAGAAAACCAGTTTTGGCACTTGTAGCGCAACGAACAACCACCCATGCGCGCTTCTCTTAGCACGGTGGGAGGAAATTCATTGCGGTACTTGTGGCGATGCGAGTAATCTCCCACCCCCCAAAGGTCCTATTTTCGGCGTTTGCGACGCGCTGAGGGACCTCTTATGCACGCTTTTCTTAGTGTGGTGGGAGGGAACTCGGTGTGAAGCTTACAGCGAGGAGGGCGAGCCTTGTGTGCACTTTTTTTGCACGGCGGGGCAAAAATATAAGTTCCCGAACACGGGGAAAATTTGCTTTTTAATTTTAAACAGGTGCTTTCGGAAGACCCATGCACGACTTTCTTGGCGTGGTGGATGATGAAGTCTACGGCCGTGGTGTCCCACAAACACTGATCGTGCACGTATTTCTTGACGTGTGGCGGGCATGCTGCCTCTTAGTTTTTTTCCTAAACAAGGGAGACGTCGGGAGGCTGCAGAATTTTTGTCTAAAAAAAAGAGACAACGACCTAGAGCAAATAGAGGATTTTATTTAGATATCAAATGAACATAACTTGAACATAATTTGAGACAAAATCAAACTTAAATTAAAACTTAATCAAATGATGTTGAAAGCAATGGAGACTTGGACTAAAACTTGATTTGAGCTTTAAATGAACTTGAACCTCACTTAACTTAAATGAACCATTACATGAATGATTTGAACACAAGTAAACAATTTCAAGTTAACTATAGGGGACTCGAATGAATGGAAGAGGCTCATATTAAGCCTGAACTATACTTAAGCTCAAACTCAAACTAAACTCGGACTCAA
Organism: Dendrobium huoshanense; assembly: GCA_016618105.1. NCBI lineage: Eukaryota > Viridiplantae > Streptophyta > Magnoliopsida > Asparagales > Orchidaceae > Dendrobium > Dendrobium huoshanense. The sequence goes on from CM028350.1 coordinate 944,342, forward strand.
ATGTGCATTGAATAAATGACTTAAGTCTTAATTTGAATCAAGAGCCTGACATTTAAAATGAGATTCATGAATTATAAAAATAATGACGTCAAAGACAAATAAATAAATGATGGTTTATACATAAAGCTGGCTACAAGCTTTGATATGGAATTTGTGAGCAACAACAATCAGTTTGTGACGATCATCTCAATTGGATTAAAGCATTGATGTTATGGTGTCAAGCTCATCATACATATTGAGAATCTTTCAAGAGAAGAAACAAAGAATAGTCTTAATCCAAATTGTTAAAAGATATCTCTATCAGATGACTTGAATAGCTTGTTTTCTAAGGTTGCCCCTGATAATGCATTACCTCTTTTAGCTCCTATGACCTGACTTAGGAAGTGCTCAGAAGGTATGTTCAAGCTCTCCCTGAAAGAGTTACTGATGTTACATTCCTAGGAGGTGTTGGAAGTGTGCTATCAATCAGCTTGCATCATTATCATGAAAATATTGAAGATGCACAGAACTTGGAATTTAAAAGAATTAAAGAGGAAATTAACCATCCAATTATGGATGACTTAATTACTATAAGTGAAGAGAAACATAAATCAAATATAAGTAAACATATGTTTCCACCGGCAAGAAAAAGGCGTGGTCATGCTGCATCTAATAATCATAATAGTTCTAAGTCTGATTACTTGAAGAAATTGAGGCAGAATAGTGCAACTAAGATGGAAGCAGTCTTAGGCTTCCCATATGTTAATAAAGAATGCTGGAGGATCAAACAGCAAAAGAGGCTCTTTTAGAAACTATTGTGTCATATAAGGTGATTCATACTGGCCAATACGAATGGACATAAGATGAAAGATGTTGGATGTGGTCAACGAAGTAGTGAGGATATTGTTAAAGAAGAGGATGAGCAAAGATAAAGAAGCAACTACAAATATATTTCAAAGATGAGAGGTTCATTGTCTACAAGCGATAGAAGACATGTAGAAAACCCGCTTCATGCTCAAGATGTCATCTAAAAACAAAATACCAAATGACTACAACAAATGCACGTATCCACAGGCCACTGTAAAAGACTCGTAGTGTACCCAGTCTATTATCCACAAACAAGATACAAAGTTACTATATCAAGTGCAAGTGCTTATGAGTTATAGTGGGAAACTTATCGTACATACAACAAGCTATCTACAAGCATCTAAAAATGCAAAGTAGAAGATTCATTAGTGCACTACAATCCACCTGCAAAAAATAACAACTAGTACAAGACAGTCTACCTATACAAAGAAGCAAATAACTCAATCCACAAGTTGCATTAACACGTCACCGGATCCACAACATTCATACAAGCGGACAGATGGAGTTTCATAAATATTCTAAGAATGTCTCCGCACTTACACCGTAGTTATTATACACATAGGTACACAAGGGGTAAGTACAATTATAAACACCTGTATGGGCCCCGAAGCATGTTAAGAATATACATGTGATGTTCAGGGATGTTGCGCGGGTGACTAAATTTGAACCTGATCCTTCTAAGCAGGTAAATAAGAGTCGATAAGGTTCAACAAATAATTATAAAATGCCCCCAAATACTCGCAAGGGTCCCAATTAGCATGTTATTAGTACACACATGATATCTAAGGATGTTACATGGGTCAATAAGTGAATTCAAGTTCGAACCCGATCCTTTAAAAAAAATCAATAAGAGTCGACAGGGTTCGAACCATCAAACAAATATAGGTTGTGGTGGCCGATATATTTATCTTAATACATTCATATTAGGCCTTCAAGGCATCTAACAATTAGAATTCACTAAAAAAGATATAAAACTTATGAAACCCGATCCTCTGTCGATAGCTCAGTAGATTCAACAAGGTTCATCCAGAAAATACAAATATTTTAAAATAAAAATGACCTCAAACACCCCGATGATGATCATGTTGAATGAAGATCTAAATAAGAGGGGTTAACTCCAAATATTTTAAATGCCCCCAAACACCCACATGGTCCCCGACGAGCGTGTTGTAGAAATACACGTGACGTCTGTGGATGCTGTGCGGATTAATAAGTGAATTCAAGTTTGAACCCGAATCTTCTATGCATGTTAATATGAGTCAACAAAGTTCAAACCATCAAATAAATATATGATTATAATGACCAATATATTTATCTTAATACATTCACATTAGGTTTTCAATGCCTATAATAATGAGAATTCACTAATAAAGGCACAAAGCCTATAATAAACCAAATCTTTTATCAACAGCTTGGTAGAGTTGACAAGGTTCTATCTATAAATAAAAATGCCCCCAAACACCCCGATGATGGCTGTGTTGAATGAAGATCTCAACTAGAGGGGTCCGCAAATAATTTCAAATGCCTTCCAAACTCCATTCCAATTGCCCACAAAAATCTGAAAATCTAAAAATCTAAAAATATTTAAAACTGAAATTAACCCATCAAACACAAAGTAAAATCCATCCACCCTTCGCAATAATTTATCGAGGTGGACAGATTTGAATATAACTTCAGCTTGCATAGAGTCAAATGCCTAGTGAAAAATATCACTAGGATCTATTCTCAAACAGTCTCCTACCAGTAAAAACGTGGTATGTGTCTTGTGACTAGTGATTTTGCCGCCAAATAACACCGCAGGATAAACGGTTATCACCCGGGGCTATCTAAACTGAGTGATTTTGCCTCCAAATGGAATAAAAAAATACTGGTTATGGCCAGAGCCAATACTTTTCATAGTCGCATCAAATCCTTGAGATATAAATTAATAAGATATGATCGATAGGGCACAAAGCTCTCTGTTAGCTAAGGTGGATTCAAATTTGTCCCCTTAGATAAACATCCAACTTAGGTATACAAGGTACCCTTGGATGAAGAAACCCATTGTTGCCGACAAGGATCCTTCTGTCAGGTTGGGTCAACTACCTCCTCTGACTAAGTAGACTAGGGACCATGATAGCTCAGGATGACGGAACCATGGGATCTTGATCGGGTCTATCATCTATTCCCCTACCATCTACTTTAAGTGATAGATGGTGAAATTTCTATTTTAAATATCAGATCTTTCGACCCTTCAAACTTTTAATCCCTAAGCCCATGCTGCTACTATATGCTAGATACTATGTATTTTTTACGTATTTGATCGATGACTAGCCTTAATCAAAAGTTCTCTATCATTACTGGGAGGACTAATTACCTATAGGGGCTTGCACCTATAGGAAACTAGAACTCAGATTATAAAGTCCTCACAAAATGAGGGAGAAATCTCTGATTAGTGTCTTATCTACAAACTCATCTGCCTTCCCAAAATTTACCTCAAAACTTAATTCTGTTAAAACCCCTCGCTGAAGAAAAGCAACAGTGTGTAAAGGCTAGGGCTGAATTTTTGGAGCCCATAATAGACCAATGACCTTTCCTTTAAAGATGATTTATGGTGTTATTCTGATTATATTTTGTAATTAATGATTGATTATGCAAACATGCAGAGGGCGATGACTCTTAATAATTTAGAGAAAGTCACATGTAATGATAAAGATGTTATACTGATAATAATAATAACTAATATAGATAAAGGGATGAAAGCACCATATTAAAGTTAGATTTTTTTCCTTGCTGAATCATATACTATTACAATTCGTATATTGATATATAACATTAATAGCATTGATAACATTGATAGCATTTATAGCCTTGATAGATATATAGAAAAGTGAGCATTTTCTATTGAGAGAAATTCGAAGTGTTTTCTAGTGAGAGAAAGGAATTTCAAATTCCTTCTTCTTCTTGTTTTTTTTTTTTGCGAGAAGTCATGGATGGCGGAGGAGGATCACCTTTAACCGATGACTGCTAATCCTCCTTCTCTTCGTTACAGACTATGCACAAGGGTTCATTGAAAGATTTGGCAGCTATAAAGATCGGGCAACACTACCTGAACGAAGATCACAGATGGTACCTCTAAGGAGTTCGGCTTTACAGATTCGAGAGGGTTTTCATCCTCCAGTTCAACGATCTTTGATGGTTGAAGGTAAAGGAAAGATAATCATAGCTAATCAATTAACTCCTAAAGCTACGCAGCCTAGATAAAAAAGTCCAAATTATGGAAAGAATGATTTCGAAGCTTCTTACTTTGGTTTGAACCTAAAAGTTAATAGATTTATAACTTATAATACTTCTGATTCTTCTGTGCATGTAATCAGAAATGATTTGAAGCAATCAACTGATCCATCTAAACCTGTTGTGAATTATAGTGATCCTAATAATCTATCAATAAAGGAAAATTTGGTTGAGAATTCTATGAATTTTCAGAATTTGCCAAATTCATGGAATATTAATCCACATCTAAAAGTTAATCTGAACTTTGTTTCTACTAAAATGTTGAAAGATGGAGTTGCTGTCAAGCTCAATTCATATCAAGAGAATGCTAATTCTCTTGTGTTGAAGAATTCTTTGGTAGTAAAAGTTTTAGGAGAAATTATTCCTTTTCCTTTCTGTATTATGAAGTTGAGAAAGCAATGGATAAAATTTGGAGAATTCCCTTTAAATTCATTCGGGTTATATTAGATTTTATGTTCTTTTCATTCATCCGAAACTTTGGAGGGTGTTCTGACTGGAGGCCAATGGTTTGTGGGAGGATACAATTTTGGAATTGATAGATGGACACCTAATTTCTCTACTTTTTCATTAAAGGGATTATCTTCTCTAGTTTAAATTAGAATGCCTCATCTCCCATTGTATTGTTGGGATGAGATGAACATAACCAAGATTGCTTCTAAGGTTGGTGTCCCGTTGCTCCTTGATTGTAATATGTTCATGTGGGGAAGAAGGAAATTTGCAAGAGTTTGTGCGTGAATTAATCTAGATGTTAAACTGCCAAGAGGTATTTGGGTGGATGGCTTGTAAGGGAGATTTTTTCAGAAAATCTAGTATGAGAAAATCTCTTCTTATTGTTTTAAATGTGGAAGATTGGACATAAGGTTAACTTGTGTCCTGATAGAGATGTTGAAGTTGACAAGAATAAAATTCATAATAAAGATGCCCCAATTACTTCTTCAAATGAAGTTAATAAGGGTAGTTTGGATAGAATGCAGTATGATGAACATAAATATGGACCATGGATACATGTTAAATTTCATAATAGAAGAGGAGATTTGCTAGAAGCAAATAACTAAACATAAAGATAAGCATGATATTCCTTCTCGGGCTGATGCTGAAGGTAATGATATCTCTAATGCCATTAGAATTGAGGAAAATTTGAGCTGAATGATATGTTGGATAATTGCATGGAAAATACAAATAAATTCAATGTGCTTATGGAGCATATTAAGGATATATAAGAAGACAACCAGCAAATGAAGCAAGATGGTTTGGTTACTAGTTTACTAGGTGATCAGACCATGGAGATTAATATAAATGAAGGTGTGGAATGTAAAGCTAGTGAATCATGCAAGAGTTCAAATACAAAATCTCAGTTGGTGATGGAAAAGAAGACTGGATTTGGAATATCTACTACTCTTGAAGGAAAGGTTGATCGGCATTCAACAAGTTGTGATGCTAAAGGGAAGTTTTCTATGCAAACATATAAAAATGTATCTCTTTCAAGTGGTGTTATGGATGCAAGTTTAGTTATAAATAAACATAAGCTTGCAAAAGAAGTAAAATCTTTAGGGGCCATTGATGATATTCCAAGGAGAAGAAGAGGTGATGGTGGTGGTTCAAATGGTACTGGGGACCTTACCCCATTGCTCTTGTAATGTCTTCTTTCTTGTTTTGGAATTGTAGAAGAGCCAAAAAGAAATAGGCTTCTCTGTATCTTAGCGAGTTGGTAAGGGATAATGAGGTGTTTTTCATTGGGTTAGTAGAAACAAAGTTGTCTTGTTTGGATAGAAATGAAGTTGATAGGATTATTGGGAAGGATTAGGATTTCTTTTATCATCCTGCTAATGGTACTTCTAGGGGTATTCTTGTTCTATGGAAGAGGTCGACGGGTAGTTTTGATGTTGTTTTTTATTCTTCTCAGGTTGTGTTTGGGTGTCTCCAAAGTCCTTATATGGGGAGTTGGAATGTGGCTATAGTATATGGGAGTAAGGATGTGTGGATTAGAAGATGTTTATAGGAAAGTCTTGATAAGGTGTTGGTGGGTGATGTTCCTTCTATAGTGGGAGGTGACTTTAATTATATTTTTTCCAAGGAGGATAAAAGAGGGGGGAAAAGATTTATCTTCTCCCAAGGTCCTCAAGAAATGAAGTCTTTTTTAGCTAATAATGATTTGCATGACGCGGGTATTATTGGACCAAGGTATACTTGGTGTAGTAATAAGGATCGAAATTCGAGGATTTGGGAAAGGTTAGATATATGCTTGTTGAATTCTGCAGCCCTTCAGTAAGTTCCTTATGTTGTGGTAAGCGATCTACCAAGAGTGGCTTCTGATCACTCTCCTATTATTTTTAAACTAAATGATACTTTGAGGCTGATTCATAAATTTATCAGATATGAAAATGTGTGGAGATCTTACCCAGCAGCATGGAATGTGGTACTTAAAGCTTGGAGAAGGAAGGATTTTGGTAATGATGCTGAAATCTTGAAGAGAAAGTTGAATAGAGCTCTTAAAGCTTTGTATTATTGGAATAAGAACAAAATTAGGGATTTATCTACATTGAAGGATACTTTGAAGAAGGAGATTATGGAGATGCAACTTAAAGAAAGTTTGGATGATGGTTTTAATCAGCAAAATTTGTTATTATTAAGGAGCAAAGTGTACGAGCTTAACATTACGTTGGCCCGGTTAGCAACCTGGTGGAATCGGAGAGCCAAGACTAGATGGATTCAAGAAGGAGATACAAATTCCAAGTTTTTCCATGATTATGCATCTGCTAGAAGAAATGGGAAGCATATTAATCAAATAAAAGATGATATTGAGGGTCTTGTGGTAGGTCAAGACAAAGTTGAAGCATATTTTTTTTTAATTCTTCAATTAGATATTGAAACAAAGGGAAAGCAATCTCTCAAATTGCCATGAATTAGGGAATCAACAAAGAATTGACAATGCTGAGTGGAATATGCTTAATACTGATTTTACTCAAGATGAAATGCTGGAAGATATCAAGAGCTTGTGAAATAATAAATCACCCTGTTTGGATAGTATTACCACCTCATTCATCAAGTTCTATTGGAGTATCATTAAACAGGACTTGTGGAGAGCAGTGAATGGAATTTTCATTGATGAAAAGATGCATTTTGAATGGATGGATATGTTAATTATTTTAACCCCTAAGGTGAAGAACTCAATGGATCCTTCGCATTTCAGACCAATAAGTTTGTGTCAATCGATTTATAAGGTAGTGGCTAGAATGATAATGAACCGTGTGAGGCTTTATTTTCCCAAAATCATTACTGAAGATCAAATTGCTTTTGTATATGGTAGATCATTTTCAGACCATTACTTATTGGCTTGAGAAATCTTTAATAAGTTCAGATTTTCAAAGGGCTTATGGAAATTAACATTGATATTGAGTAAGCATATGATAATATGTGTTGGCCAACACTAGCTAAATCTTTAAATTTGTTTAGGTTTCCTCCAAGACTCATCAAGCTTATTATGGAATGTGTTCAAAAGGCAAGATTTTCTATTCTCATTAATGGTAAAAGAATGGGTTGGATTGAAGCTAAAAGTGGGTTTAGCCTAGGATGCCCACTCTCATCTTATTTGTATATACTGTGGTCCCAGCTGCTTTCTAATGTAATATATTGAAGGGGTGCTGATTTGGTGTTGGTGGAATTTTGAAAGCGGATTTTTCAAAGCTTGGTTTTCTTTGAAAATTTTGAAATTAAAGTTAAATTCTAATTCTAAAATCAAGTTGTCCCATTAGAAAAAGTATATCACATCGAAAAGTTAAAATAGAATTTCAAGACGGGATTTAGATCTAGAATTATGAACTTCATCTTGAATATTGTAACCGGATGTTAAAGAGAACTTTGTATGGCCTCGGAGGACCAAAATGAGGTTCGACTAAATATCCAGCTACGATAATTAAGAGGTGTGATCGTTAAGTTCACATCCAAAGCTTTATCAACGAAAGATATATCTCCCCAAAGAGAGAAAATATGATTCAATGATAATTCTTCAAATATGATGATAACGATCATCTTTAATCTTTCTCAAAGGAATCCAATAAAAATTTTTAAAAATTAATTTTTAAAATCAGGTGAGTGTATGGTTCTAAATCTCATACGAGCGTAAGCCCTCGTAGTTAATTACATCGTAGGAAGACAAAGTCCCCTACGAAAACTCTCGATTAAAATAGTGATAAAATTTTGTTAGATTTTATATGAGTGATATCAAAAAGAGGTGAATTTTAGAAACTTAAAAGGGAATGGATCAAAATTGAGAAGTTATTATTGAAATCGAGGGAAGAAAAGTAGAGGACACTTTGAGATTCCGAAACCATCCGGAAGTGTCCCAACCTAATCTAAGTGTTGGGCTTTACATTTTAGATTGAAAGAAGATTTAATTAGAGTTGAGCATTTTATTAGAAATTTGAGATTATATTCCCGATGTTTGGGGTCTTATAATCAAAGATCTGCCCTAGATCCTAAATCTAATTTGGACACTCGATCAAAGTCGTCAGAACCTAACAAATACAGTGCAAGGTCTGGACTTACCCCGGCCTAGATTGGGGAGCCAGCTAACCACCTAATCAATTTAAAATATATGAGTCTGATCTTTTATGAAAGAGTGGTAGGGATGTTTTAATTAAAGTTTTGGAGAGCTGGGGCTGACATCTAGAGATTTTTCTAATTGGCCCCTTTGACTTATGTTGCGTGCAAAATGCCAAGGACTAATGAAATTAAAATTTTTGACACTTTTGATTTGTTGCTAATGCAATGCATGCTAGTTAATAACCACAAATCAAGTATGCTTGAAAGTTAAAAATAGGCTTATAAAATAATTTTTTTAGAAGACTGGGCTTCCCCAGGTTTAGCACCTCGTCCTCATAGGTAAGCATATCCGGACTCTACCTGCAGGCGGGAAAGGGTCTAAAGCAAGGAAAGAAGTAGTGCAGAAATATGTATGCGACTCCAGGGTCGATCCCTGGCTAATTCTCTAAATTTTGTTATCTTTCTATATTATTTAGACTCACTAAATTTTAAACTTTAATATTATGAGTATAAAACTTTTCACACCCTTACGAGTCTCATGAATTTAGATGAAAACAAAAGTGGCACACAAACGCCAAAAAAGTAGAAAAAGCAGGTAATTCTATACGCAATAATCTCAATAAATCAAATATAAATGAATTAATTAATAAATATCCATAGGAAAAGTTGCATTGCTTATTACAAACCAGAATTTACAAAAATTAAAGTGGCCGGACACCTCTAACAACAACCTGGATTCTAAATCTAGTAGAGATGCAAGTGATTTTGAATGAGATACATTTATCTTCAATTCTTCAATCTTGTTCTCCTTCATACTCCTTTTCTTCAAGCACCTTTTCTTTGAGCTCTTTGGATTCTTCGTAGTAGGCTACCCAAATGGATAAAAGGGAACTTCCTTTGAGGGGAAGGCCATTCTTTCCTCTTTGGGTAGGAAAATAGTGATCAAAATTTGAATTTCCAAATAGAAAAGGGCTACTCCCCTAAGGGGTGTCCTTTTTTCTTTGAAATCCAAACTTTGGATCTAAGTATATCAACTCAAAACTATACTTTCACAACAGTTGACATTTGCACAAATTACATTTAATATGAAATAAAATTCTAAACTCTCTTGTAGGGTTATCCTAAGCTGTTAATAAATTAATAATATTCCCAAGCAGTTATATATGTGCAGAAAAATAAATAAACACACTGGCCACGCTCTTTTTATTATTTTTTTTAGAGAATATAGAGTTGCATTAAAATGAAAAAAATAATAACCTAATACAAACTAGGAAGTAAAAAAAACCCTAATAGATCCTTTATCTAGAGAAAAAGGATCCTTATTGGATGCAATTTTGTTAATGTTAAACCTATTATTTTGAAATGAAATTCACTGTTTCCTATTTTGAAACCGTTGAGATGCAGGGGATACCAAAGATTTAAAACAACCCGAAGGTTGATTAGTATCCCAAAGTTCCCATCCAGTTAAAGAATAGGATCTAGTAACGATCCCATAAACAATTATAACAAGTTTAAATAACAAAAATGCCAAAAGAAAAAAAACCGACTAAAAAAGAAACTCAATAGAAAATTATATAAATACCCAGACAATCTCAAAATACCTAAGTAAAATAATAATAGGTATTTTAGATGTCTTATCCAAATGCCAAATTTGTCATATCAATCAAAATAAATGGAAAATTCTTTGAAACGAATTTCCAACCTCATGAGTCTTACTGCTTTGCTGTTAGCAATGATAATTCTGATCATCATATTACTAAAGATTTTGGGAAGAACTTCTCAAATCGTTCTTCCTGTTGAGATCAGAATTCCTCCTTCTATTTTGATCTCTCACCGGACCTAGCCTTTGAAGTTCTTTGAACAACTTGTGTTTAGTTCCGGAATAGCCTTGCTCCACCGAAGACCCTTTTTAAAGAACGGTTTTTCTATACTTAAGACTGATTGAAGAAGAAGGACAGATGTTATTAGAAATGCCATCTCTTATTCCATCATAATCAGCCAATATTTTAGAATTATAAACTACCTTAGAAGGAGTATAAGCCGATCCCTGCTCCTCCTTTAACCTCTCAACCACATCCAAAGAGGATTTTGAATTTCTAATATCCCATCCATCAGATCTGCTGGAATAACAACCACCACCTTAGGAACTCCAGCTGGAATTACTGGATATAAGCACGACTTCATTTCAGGATCCAACTTATCACCAAATAATGGGTCATCCACTGGAATCTCCATGCTAACTTCCTTCAAGGGTCCAGCTGGAATAGATGAAGATAAAACCGGCTCCAGCTCCTCCATTATCTCAACTGTTTTTAAGATTTGTGGGATTTCAACATTTTAATTTTAAACTCCCAAAATTACAGCATTACAATATTGTCCTCCGGTTGAAATCACATCAACGGATGGTATCAATGCTACATCTCTATCAACTCCATCTCTACTATCAATAATCAACTCATCAAGTTTCTTGATTTCAAAATTTGTAGGAAGAGCAATAACCGGCTCAACTACTAAATTTGAATTAATGTCCACATCAACTTTATCTCTACCCTTAATTTCAGCCATAATTGTTGGAGCCAACTTCATCGGAACTGAAATTGATCTCCCATAGAATTTCCGGCGATTTGGAACAGAAGAATTCCTCTTAACATTTTTCTTCAAATTGAATTTTATGTGCATCCAAGGACCATAAGAACTATCTTCAGCTGGTAAAGGATCTTTGAGAGCCTCCTTATTAAGAAATTCTAAATTTTGAAACCCAATTGGACATACAACATCAATATGTCCAATCCTTCCACACTTGAAGCAAATAGAAGATAAGTTTTCAAATTCAAACTTTTGATAAAATCTTCCATGAATACCTTCAACCCAAGTACCACTAGGGAGTTTCGAATTCAATTTTACCCGAATACAAGCTCTTGCAAATTCCCTTCTCTCCCAAATACTCTTTTTATTATTTGGGGGCTTTAGTAGCTCAAGCACCTGTGTAAGCACTTTTATAATTAATTTTTATTGACTTAGACCACATTTTTATTGCTCTGCATGAGCGTGGCCACCTGTAGAAATCTTAATTAACATCCAGATCATTTCTATCCTAAGGGTAATCTAGCCGCTAAACACATTAATCATCCACAGAATACAGTAAAAAGTAAACAGATACAGCAAGGCAATCTCATTCACAACATGTAGTGAAATCACAAAAAATCTGCCACACAACGTAAAAATAAACACCGACCTAACCTAGATCTAGAGTTGGTTGTCTTAGCAAATCATCTAAAGTGTGTGTAAATGATTATGTGGCTGGGGTAGATCCTAAGTTAGGTGATTAGTGAGAGTTGTCTAGTATTTGAGTTTGTTAATGATTAAAGAGAGATTTAAGTTAGAGTTTAAATATTAATATATTAAGAATTTTATTTAAATATATTTTAAAATTTAATTTATTAATACCTTTGTTTTACACCGAGGCTGTGAAGTTTATTTCACCTTCCTTGGGGCTAAGCTAATAGTCTCGTAAGCCTGGGTGACCCAGTAGTAATCGAGGGTGATTAAGTTAATTTAAGTTGATTGGAATTAAAAGAGTGGACAAATATTAAAAAGATTTGATTACTGATTTTAAAAGATTAGTTGAGAATTTTATTAATCAAGTTAGAAAATTCTGGAGTTTTAAACAATTATTGGGTTTTGAGGGAAATAACTAGATATGTCAAAAATTGAATTTTAGAATTAGAGTGAGTTCTATAAGTTTTAGAATTTTGATAAATATTAGGTCTTATTATAAGTTGTTAGACTAGTGGCCCACTTAATTTGGAGTTTTCTATGAAAAGTTATGATTTATTGAAGTTTTGACCCGGATTTGACTTAGAGTTGACCAAAATGTTAACTTTTTTATTTTGACCAGATTTTGGGGATTTGATATTTTTATAAAATACTAGATTTTAATTAGAGATATTATCCACTGAGTTTGGTTGATTTGGAATTTTCTACAATTAGTTAAAAAATTTGTAATTTTGGGTATTTATTGGATTTTCTAATTACCCTAATTAGGGAGCCTATTTGGTAATTTTGAATTAAATAAATCCTAAACCTTTTGAAATCAAACCCAAAGATCATAAATGATCTAAGGGGAGGTCAGTAAGTGCTTAAATATTTTTGGGGATTTTTAATTATTATTATTTTTTAATTAATTAAAATTGATTAAACATTGATTTTGATTAAAATTTAATTAAAGTGGATTTTAAAGTCAAATTAGAGGGGTTCAAGTTTCAACAGGTTGAGGAATTACTTAGGGTCAATTAGAGGTGTTTCAAAGAATTTTAGGAATTAATAGTAATTTTTAGTAAATTAATTAGACTTTCTGCCAATTCTAGGGAGGGAATATTGTGGCTGCTATTTGGTGGACCAAATGAGCACCAAATCTGATGAAATTTGGACCATGGGATAACCTAACCTCAAGGCCTAAACACACCAAATTTGAGCCTAAATGGAATTCTCTAAGATGGCTAACCAAGCCACCCAAGGTGATCCCTAAGTCACCTTTAAAAAAAATTCCTAGGGAGCTATCCTAAGGTTGGATTGGGCAAAATCATTGGATCTAAACTCCATATTCTACACATCATCAGTACACTCAAAATCAAATCCTAAACCTTGTTGGATAGGTCATAATCCCAATTTGGATTTAAGGGTCAACCCATGACCCTTGAATCAAAATTGGCATACTAATGCCCTTAAACACTTCAAATAGAGGAGATAAAATTTGGACGTGTCTGGGACATGCCCAAATATATTCTCCCAAAATTCCAGGCCCTGGTGAATTCATTTTAAATAGTAAATTCAATAATTGAAAAAACACTAATATTGAAATTAAACGTCATACAGAATCAATCAAGACTTGGAACCATAGGGCTTTTGTAGGTCTCGTTGAGACCTTTCCAATGAGCCTAAGAACACCTAATTTGGCCAAGTGTGCAGGGAGATATTAATTTTTGAAGTCCCCTTGAGTTTTTTGTGAAATTAAATCCATTAATTTCCCAGTCAGCCGATGTGTGATTGGTGGGGAAATCATTGACAGCCGACTAGGTAATGGTTAGATTAACCGTAGCCGTTAGATGGACGATCAGACGTCCATGATTAAACGGGCTTCAGGACTTTGGGATCTAATCCACGCCATTGATTGAAATCAACAGTCGAGATTTTGTCTTCAACCTCCCGCGCGAACCCGAAACCGTAAAGGTTCTCCGACGTGATTTGAGTAATCCCACCGGTGAACTTCAAAAAAATTTCATAGAGAGGATCAGGGGAAGAGGAACCTTCAATCCAACGGTGGAGATCTGCTGGTGTGAAGGTTTCCTTCACACTTGACCGGACTACCACCCAAGTCAACCCAGAGCCTGGGATGGCTAGGGGAGGTGTGTTGGACCTAGGGCCACCTAGTAGAAGTGTTGGTCAGGTTTAATTGAGACCAGTACAGAAATTGGCTCGATCCCAAGTGGTTTTGGCCACTTTGGGTTGGCCTAACTCTTGACCCAAGGGGATTTAAAAGTTGGGCTGATCAAGGGACGTGTATTGAGTCAGGGGAGGCCTAATGGCACCTTGGTTTGGGTTCAATTTGATTAGGGTTGAGAAATGGCTCAAAGGGGATCTCTCTTTGGGCACTTGGGTCAAGCCAAAGGGCTAACCCAATATAGGCCCAAGGCTTAGGTCTCCAAGAGAGGTCTCTTGGGAGCCCAAGGAGTCACCTCATGGGTTTGAATGAGATTGAAATGATTTTGATCAAAGGGTTTGGATGAAAGGAGGGGTATATGGGTCATCTAATCAAACTTGGTTGACTTGGTCAACCAAGTTGACCTAGGACTAGGAATTAGGTCTATTGAACTCAATTTGGTCCTATGAACCTAATGAATGGGGTGTCAAGGTGTGGAGGGATCAATTGGGTCAAAGTGACCATTTTAACCATTAAGGGGCCTTAAGGTTAAAATGGGTTGACTTGGTCAAACAAATTGACCCAAGGTTGGAATTGGGTTCAAAAGGTCTCAAACATAATTTGAAAACATTTGAGGAATATTTCAAGGATTGGTGGTCAAGTCAAGTTAAGTTTAGGCCATAAGTCCAAAAATTCCCTTGAAGGGCATTTTGGTCATTTTAGCTTTAAGTCTGTTCTAGGTTCAATTAAATCTGGAAAGATGTAGACTATTGTTTAACAAGTCAATATCAAGGTGCTAGGAGTTATCAAAAGGTTTGGAGGGGGCTCCAAGGTCAAATTCCACTAGGTGAAAAGTCCAGTGGCATTGATTGTAAATATTTAAAGGTTTTGTAGCCCTTGGAATTGGATTAAGTTTATGATGTTAGAGTCCTCCAAATGAGCGCAAATTTGGAGGGTTAACACTATAAACATATCAGATCAATATGGAATTGACAGACCCTGAATCAGATGTCAATTGATTGGGTTTCAAAATGATGGAAAAATTCAGAAAGGGCTTTAGGACCTTATGAAAGTTCGTTAGGGAAGTTAAGCCCTATAGAACTGGCCCAAGCTAACCAAGGGGATGAATTGATATTTTAAAAATTCTTTTCACAAAGAAGTAAAAATCACATAAACCAAAAAACACACCATAAAAATAAGTGCGGAAATTAAAGTGTGGAAACAAGAAATAAGAACACAGAAATTTATAGTGGTTCAGTCAACTCGACCTACGTCCACTCCCAGGAGGCGTCCTCCGAGTATTGCACTACAAACGTGACTCTCCTTTAGCCCCCACAGCTAGGCGGAGAAGCCTTTACAAAGAACCTCTTTTTGCCACCCCGGCAAGGCAGAAAACCTATCTCGTTTTGCTTCCTCCTTAAGCTAGCAGAGAACCACAATCAGATGTTGAAACCTTACCTCTACCGACCCTTCCACGGATGAGAAACTCTAGAAGAAGAAAAAGCAGAGCGAACCTTGAAGCAACCCTTATGAATCCCCTCATAAGCTCCCCCTCACAAGATCCTCTCCCTCTCTCTCTCTCTATCTCTCTCTCTCTCTCTCTCTCTCTCTCTCTCTCTCTCTCTCTCTCTCTCTCTCTCTCTCTCTCTCTCTCTCTTTCTCTCCTCAAGGTCTTCTCTGGTCAAGGTAGTAGCAAAAGATTATTCAAAAATGTTGAACAAGAGCCTTTAAATAGAAAAGCTTCAAAGGAGCTCATTAATTGCAAGTTGCTGATAATATCGTCCAGGACGATATAGACATCGTCCTGGCCGATCAGTGCAAATCTCAGAAGATCGGCTAGAGCATCGCCCTGAATGCAAACTGGATAATTGAAAATTTGCTTGATCGTCCAGGACGATCTCACGGTCGTCCCGGCCGATCAGTACAAATCAGAGGGAAATCATCCAAAGCATCGCCCTGAATTCATGCTGACCGATATTTATCGTCTAGAAGTAACTAAGGTTTTTGAACAGATCGGTCTGGCTGATCCTGAGATCGTCCAGGCCGATATGATCGTATCAATCATCCTTAATTATTTTCTTGATTTGTCTGATCAATTAAGGCATAATTGTAAAATATCATCCAGGCCATTCCAAGATAGTCCTGGCCGATTACCAAAAATACAGAATACCTTAATTGTTTATGGATGCATATTCTTTCTATTTTGAGCTTATCATCCTAACCGATACACGTATCGTTTAGGCCAATTGGCTAATGACGGTTGCCTTAATTAAGAATCCCTGATTAGATTTTTTGTTTTAAACCCGATCATCCAGGACGATGTAAAATATTGTCCTAGCCGTTAAGTAAAAACAGAAATTCTAAGTCTCTCAAGTGTGTGTGTGTGTAGGGTTACTTAGCATTAGTCACACCAAAGATTACAATTGACTCAAGAGGGGAAAAAATAAAATTACAGACTGACTCAACCCTAATATACCCCATCTTGAGCTGTTTCCGTTTTTCCGTCCGATCTTTGATTCCTAAAAAGTCAGTAATAAAACATAGTCCAAGTCAAGTAATAGTGTTTGCCAATCATCAAAACATAGTTCATGGACCTGAAATTGCAACAATCTCCCCCTTTTTTATGATGGCAAAACACTAAATAGTAGTGTAAAATTGAAAGTGCAAGAATTAAAAAAAAAATCCTAAAACTACTCCCCCTTTTGACATCTCAAAACGGAGGGAACCAAGAACCACAACATTTATTTATTTATTTTATCAAGGCATGAAGTTGATGTAATATTCCATGTGATTGATTTTAAAAACTTGAGAGTTAATGAGTTAACAACATCAATAATCCAAAGAATAGTAGAATATCCGATCATGATTACCCTTTGCTCAGATATTTTCTTAGGGTAGAATTATCTTTTGAAATCAATGACCTAACTCAAAAAAATCAATTGGATATAAGGAACAAGAATCAATTCATTACTTGGTTTAAGAAAAAATATCTTTTAGAATAATGAATCAAAGTAAATTTGTCACAATCTCAAAACAATCGAAGTCATGCCTTTGATACATGAAAACTTCTAAGTTTTTAACGGATTTGAAAAGAGAGAGGAGCTTGCTTTTTAGTGGGCTCATTTTATGCCTCTTGTCAATTGATTGGTGCTTGTGCACATCTTTTGCTTTTTGATATATAATTTTTCAATTTGGCGTCATTGTGCATCTTTTGTTGGCATCTTTGGCCATTTTTTTTTGCAAGCTCCATTCTCTTTTATAATTCTTAAAAAATGCTTAGTTTTGAGTATATCTTCTAGATATTAGAGAATAGGGGCTCTCTCTCTAACATAAAGAAGAATTATCACAAACAGAATCAATAATCAAAGACAAGAGTAACGAGGGATCTTGATGTGACAAAAAGACTTTAAACATTATAAATACAAGATAGATTTGCTTAAGCAAGCTTAAGAAAAGATCTTAACTTCATACACAATTTTTAATTTGAAATAGATTTTTGATTAGAAAAGAAAACTATGCCACAAAAATAGGTTAGAGAAAGAGACACAATCATAAAATATTTTTACCATCTAAGAGATTAAGATGTGTAAAATCATTGACTACAAATTTTTAAAATCAAGGACAAGGCATATGATATCATTTCAGCGATGATTTTGAAAACTAAACTTTAAAAGCACACAAAAGAAAGCACAAAAAAAAAAAAAAACTAAGAGCAAAGCAAAAAGAAAAAGAAAAGAAAATAAAGAGCAAAAGAAAGAAAATAAGTTAAAAGAAAAAGAATAAAATCAAAAGAAAGAAAGTTAAAGACCAGGTTTTATGCATTTATGTCAATCACACCCAATATGATCCTTAAAGAGCTGAAAGTGTCGAAGGCCAGTGGTTTAGTAAAGATGTCAGCCAGTTGATTACAGTTGTCACATGGTGTAACTCAATGTCTCCCTTAGTCACATGATCTCTAATGAAGTGATGCCTAATATCAATGTGCTTAGTCCTTTAATATTGGATAGAATTCTTAGAGATGCATATGCTACTAGTGTTGTCACAAAAGATTGAGATTGTGCCTACAGGTAATCCTAAATCCAATACATATTGTTTCAACCAAAGGACTTGGGCTACACAACTTCCAAGAGCAATGTACTCAGCTTCAGCAGTGAAAAATGCAACAGAGTTTTGCTTCCTACTAGACCATGAAATCGGAGACTATCCTATGAATTAACAAGTTCCTGAAGTGTTTTTTCTATCCACCTTGCATCCTGCAAAATCAGAGTCAGAAAATCCAATAATCTCAAAAAAAGTGTTGTGTCTAGGGTACCAAATCCCTAAGCCTTGGGTCCCCAAAAGGTATCTAAAATTTCTCTTAACTGCAGTCAAGTGGGACTCCTTAGGGTCAGCTTGAAATCTAGCACAAAGGCAAACACTAAACATAATATCAGGTCGGCTCGCAGTCAAGTAAAGTAAGGATCCAATCATACCTCTATACTTCTTCTGATCAACAGACTTACCACTTGGGTCCTTATCCAATGGAGCACTAGAAGTCATGGGAGTGTTAATTGCCTTAGCTTTGTCCATCTCATACTTCTTCAAAATGTCCTTTATGTATTTTGTTTGATTTAAAAGGTTCCATCCTCCAATTGTTTTATGCTAAACCCCAAAAAGTAGGACAACTCTTCCATCAAACTCATCTCAAACTCTCTACTCATTGTTTTAGAAAACTCATCACACAATTTTTTATTAGAAGATCCAAAGAGTATATCATCAACATAAATATGAACAATGAGTAAATCATCTCCAACTCTCCTAAGAAAAAGGGTGGTGTCTACGCTCCCCTTGACAAACTCCCTCTCCAGTAAGAATGTGCTAAGCCTCTTATACCAAGCTCTTGGTGCCTACTTTAACCCATACAAAGCCTTTTTTTAATTTAAAAACATGATTTAAAATTTGGGAACTCTCAAACTTGAGGGTTGTTCTACAAATACATCCTTTTTTATTTCCCCATTTAAAAAGGCACTCTTGACATCCATATGAAAAAGCTTAAATCCTTTATAACAGGCAAAGGCTAATAGCACTCTAATGGCTTCTAATCTTGCTATGGGGCAAAAGTCTCCTCAAAGTCTATCCCTTCTATTTGGTTATACCCCTTAGCCACCAATCTTGCTTTATTCCTAACCACCACTCCTGAATCATTCACCTTGTTCTTAAAGACCCACTTTGTCCCAACTACACTTTGTCCCTTAGGTCTTTCTACAAGCTCCCAAACATCATTCCTAACAAATTGATTCAATTCTTCTTGCATTGCTAAAATCCAAAACTCATCAGTAAGGGCTTGGTTAATGGTGGTGGGTTCAGTCATTGTGATAAAGGCAGAGTGGTTCACCTCCTTCCTAAGTCCATGTCTAGTCTTAACTCCACTAGAAGGGTCTCCTAAGATCAAATCCTTGGGGTGACTTGTAGAGTATCTCCAATCTCTAGGCAAAGTGTGAGAAGGACCAACCCTTTCATCCAAATATATATTTTCTACTCCTTGGGTGACTTCTCCTACTCCTTCATTATTTTGGTGTTCTACCCCCTTCCCCAAATTTTCTACTCCACTTGTAATCTCTCCAACATCATCATCATCTTCAACTCCAGATTTCCTAAGATTAGACTCATCAAAAAATACATAGGTTGTCTCTTCCACCATCAAAGTTCTCTTGTTAAACACCCTAAAAGACTTCCCAACACTAGAATATCCCAAGAATACTCTTTCATCAGATTTAGGATCAAATTTTCTCAAGTGAGACTTACCATTGTTATGAATAAAAACCTTACAACCAAAGACATGAAGGTGGGAAAGATTGGGTGTCCTGCCTTTAAGGATCTCATAGGGTGTTTTTTCTTATTTGGCTCTAACATTCACCCTATTCAACACATAACAAGCTGTGTTAACCGCTTCAACCCAAAAGTATTTTTGAAGTGAATACTCAGTAAGCATGGCTCTAGCAGCTTCCACCAAGGTCTGGTTCTTCCTTTCAGCTACCCTATTCTGCTGAGGGGTCCTTGGAGCTGAGAAGTTGTGTCTAATCCCCTTGTCCTCACAAAAATCACCAAATATTTCATTCTCAAACTCTCCCCCATGATCACTATGGATGGTCAAAATCTCACAACCTAGCTTTTTCTGAATCCAAGTAGAAAATATTTTAAACTCCTCAAAAGACTCATTTTTATGTGTAAGAAATCTAGTCCAAGTGAACCTTAAGTAGTCATCAACAATCACAAAACCATAGACTTTCCCTCCCAAGCTGGCAGTGTTAATGGGTCCAAATAAATCCATGTGAAGAACTTCTAAAGGTCTAGAGGTGCTAATGTCCTTAATGGGGTGAAAGGTGGAGTGGACTTGCTTTCCTAGTTGACAGGCATCACAAAGGTGGTCTTTTGAAAACCTGAGTTTGGGGACACCTCTAACTAGGTCTTTTTGGGTCACTTTCCTAAGGGTTTTCATACTTGCATGACAAAGTCTCCGGTGCCACAACCATGAATCATCAATCACTATTTTTAAGCAAAATGAAGCAGCATATTCAATGCTATTTAAATCAAGTATGTAGACGTTGTTGATCCTCTTTTCCTGTAAAATAGTATTGTTACTTAAACTTACAATGCATGAATTTGTAAAGAATTGCATGATAAAGCCTTTGTCATAGAGTTGACTGATGCTGAGCAAGTTGTGCTTCAATCCATCTACAAGCAAAACATTTTCAATCATAAGATTCTTGGAATTACCAATTATACCTGCTCCTACCACCTTCTTGGTGGTGTTGTCTCCAAGAGTAACCTTGCCTCCAGTCCTGAACTCTAGTACAACAAACTGATTGACATCACTAGTCATATGTCGAGAGCATCCACTGTCCAGGTACCACATACTCTTACAAGGCCTTTTTTGAGAGCCCTCCTGCAAAATTATCAAATGTTAGATATAGGAACTCAAACAGGTTTGGGCCCCTCCTTATGAAAAGTAGAAAGCAATGCATGTGTGGTATGCTGTGGATCATGCACCTTTGGTCTCCACACCCAATGTGTACGATGGTGAACAGTGCAAGTGTGTGAGATATGTCCTAGCATGCCACATGAAAAATATCTAACTCCAGGAAAAGGATTTCTTAAATGGTTTGAGTTATAATGCCTCTTCCTAGGTCTTGGAAACTGATTAAAAGTAGGTGTCATCCTAGTTTTCTTACATGTTTCTAATTCATTTTGAATCTTCAAATTAGTGTTTTTTAAGGCCTCATTTTCAATCCTCAAATTTTTCTCCATCTCTTTAGACTTCTTAAAATCAGATTCAAGTGATGTGTGTGAAACTTTTAAAGCATCATACTTTTCAACTAATTCACAATGATTTTTATTTAACTCATCAAATTCATCAAGTAAACTCATATAATTTAAATCAATCGTTTGATGGTATTTAGTCAAAATTTTATGTTCTTTTTGTAGATTCAAGAACTCTAATTTTAAGTTAGCATGTGTTTTCTTTAATTTCCTATATAATACATGAATCTTTTTAGAAACTTCAAGGAGTTGATCATAGGAAAGTTCACATACCTCTTCTTGATCAAGATTTTCGTCCGTCTTCAAGCACAATTTTGATGTCTCATCTTCTGGTTCCATCTCCGATGAGTTCGATGCAGAATCTGCCCAAAATGCTTTTTGTACTCTCATCTTGTCCTTCCTTAACTTAGGTTTCTCCTCACCCTTTCCTTTACTTGAGTGATCTTTAAGTATAAGGCAATTAGTTCTCACGTGTCCTAGTTTCCTGCATTCATAACAAACGACATCAGAAGATCCTTTAGAATATTTATGATCCTTACCTTTTCTCCAATGAAGATTTTGCTTCTTCCTTAGAAATCTTTTGAATTATCTTGTCATAAAGCAACTTCATCGCTCTCAGACCCGGAAGAATCAGAGTCAGATTTGTGCTCCTTCAGTGTAACTGTTTTCTCCTTCTTCTTCTCACCTTCATCAAGATTTCTTTGATTCACCCCTTGCTCATAAGTAATGAGTGAGCCAAGTAAGTTATCAATAGAATAAGTGTTAAAATCCTTAGATTCAGTGATTGCAGTGATTTTAGCATCATATGACGAAGGCAAGCATCTCAAAATATTTTTTACTTTTTCATAGTTTGATAGTTCTCTTCCTAATGCATGCAGTGAAGTGACTATCTGTGTAAACATAGTATACATGTCAGAAATAGATTCAGATGGTTTCATACGAAAAAGTTCATAGTCATACAAGAGAATATTCAAACGAGATGTTTAACTTCATTAGTGCCTTCATAAGTGATACACAATTTATCCCAAATTTTTTTACCAGTTTTACAAGTAGAAACACGCATGTAATCCTCAGATTTTAAAGCACAGAAAAAATAGTTCAAATATTTTGCATTTAATTGGGCTAAATCTCTTTCATCGAAAGTCCATTCAGTAAAAGCAATTTCAGTTTTAACATCATTAATTACACGAGAAGGTGGAGAATAACCTTCTTTGATGAGTATTCACATGCGATAATCAGTTGATTGTAAAAACATTGACATGCGAGTTTTCCAGAAATCAAAAGGTAGGTTATCGAACAGGGGTGGTCGGGTAATAGAATACCCTTCCGTAGTGTTACGATTCTCAAAGTTAGTGATGGATCAAAATTCAAAAAGTTTTCAAACTAATTTTTATGAATCCCGCTCTGATACCACTTGAAAGTTCGTTTGGGATGTTAAGCCCTATAGAACTGGCCCAAGCTAACCAAGAGGGGGGGGGGGGTGAATAGGTATTTTAAAAATTCTTTTCACAAAGAAGTAAAAATCACATAAACCAAAAACACACCACAAAAATAAGTGCGGAAATTAAAGTGCGGAAGCAAGAAACAAGAACACAAAAATTTATAGTGGTTCGGTCAACTCGGCCTACGTCCACTTCCCGGAGGGTGCCCTCCGAGTATTGCACTAAAATCGTGACTCTCCTTTAGCCCCCACAGCTAGGCGGAGAAGCCTTTACAAAGAACCTCTTTTTGCCACCCCGGCAAGACAGAGAACCTATCTCATTTTGCTTCCTCCTTAAGCTGGTAGAGAACCACAATCAGATGTTGAAACCTTACCTCTACCGACCCTTCCACGGATGAGAAACTCTAGACGAAGAAGAAGCAGAGCAATCCTTGAAGCAACCCTTGTGAATCCCCTCACAAGATCCTCTCTCTCTCTCTCTCTCTCTCTCTCTCTCTCTCTCTCTTTCTCTCCTCAAGGTCTCTCAGGTCAAGGAAGCAGCAAAAGATTATTCAAAAATGTTGAACAAGAGCCCTTAAATAGAAGAGCTTCAAAGGAGCTTATTAATTGCAAGTTGCCGACAATATCGTCCAGGCCGATATGGACATCATCCATGCCGATCAGTACAAATCTCAGAAGATCGGCCAGAGCATCGCCCTGAATGCAAACTGGACGATTGAAAATTTGATTGATCATCCAGGAAGATCTCACAATCGTCCCGACCGATCAGTACAAATCAGAGGGAAATCATCCAGAGCATCGCTCTGAATTCAAGCTGGCCGATATTTATCGTCCAGAAGTAACTAAGGTTTTTGAACAGATCGGCCTGGCCGATATGATCGTATCAATCATCCTTAATTACTTCCTTGATTTTTCTGATCAATTAAGGCATAATTGTAAAATATCGTCCAGGCCGATCCAAGATCGTCCTGGCCGATTACCAAAAATATAGAATACCTTAATTGTTTATGACGGTAATTTCTTTCTATTTTGAGCTTATCGTCCTGGCCGATATACATATCGTCCAGACTGATTGGCTAATGACGGCTACCTTAATTAAGAATCCCTTATTAGATTTTTTATTTTAAGCCCGATCGTCCAGGACGATGTAAAATATCATCCTGGCCGATTTGAGTAAAAACAAAAATTATAAGTCTCTCAAGTGTGTGTGTGTGTGTAGGGTTACTTAGCATTAGTCACACCAAAGATTACAATTGACTCAAGAGGGAAAAAAAATAAAATTACAGTATGACTCAACCCTAATCTACCACATTTTGAGCTGGCTCCGTTTTTCCGTCCGATCTTTGATTCCTAAAAAGTTAGTAGTAAAAGACAGTCCAAGTCAAGTAAGAGTGTTTGCCAATCATCAAAACATAGTTCATGGACCTAAAATTGCAACACCTTAGTCCTTAGCCCAAGGATTCTGGGTTTGAATTGAGTTAAAATATGGATTGGGCTTAAGGGGGCTAGGAACTAGGAAAATCTTAAGATCTAATGTCCTAAGAAACCTAAGGTCCAAGGTTCACGAAAGGGGTCAAAAATGACCTCATACAAAAATGAGGTCAACATTTGGGTATTAAGGTATCTCCTAAATCTAAAAAAATTACACATTTACTATATGCTGATGATGTATTATTATTCTCGAATTCTTCCATGAGATCAACTCTTTGTATGAAGTTAATTTTGAAAGACTTCTGCGGCTGAACCGGCCAAAAAGTGAATGACTTGAAATCTTAAATTTTATTTGAGAATTCAATAAAGAAAATGTGCAAGAAGGAAATAGCTAAGAATTTGGGGTTCACGATAGTGAAAGAAATGCAATACTTAGGGGTGAAGATGGCATTAAGATGGCTAGTAAACTATGATTTCAATATCATCTTGAACCATGCATTGAATAGGTTAAATGCGTAGGGGAATAGATGTCTTTCGATCGCAGGAAGAGTTCTTCTAATAAAAAGTACTTTTCTTTCACTACCTATCTTTTTTATCTACACATGCTTTGGTTCCTAAAGTAATATTGTATGAGTTGGATAAAATTTGCAGAGATTTGTTATGGCACAAATCTAAAGGTAGAAAAGGCTTACACTATGTTTCATGGGAAGATCTTTGCAAACCTAAGATGCTTGGTGGTTTGGGCCTTCATTCTTCAGTTGATCAAGTGGGATCTTTGAGCTCTAAAATTACTTGGAGATTCATTCAAAATCCAAATTCTCTATGTAATCATTCCATCATCTCAAAATATGGAAGTGATGTGTTGAGTGGTATGGTTAAAAAGGGAAACTCTCCATCATGGAAAATTCTGGTGGATGGAGCAAAGTATTTAAAAAACATTGTTATATGGATGTTGGTGAATGGTAATGAAGTGAGTATCATGAATGATACATGGATCTTTGATAAACCACTTAGTAAATGGCGTACTTATGTTAACTATGAGGAACTCCATAATGAATTTTTTTTATCAAATCTATTTAATTATTTCCATATTTTGATGAAGACTTTATTAAGTTTATTAAGCAGCATTCGGCTAGATCAATCACAGCTCTTTCATTTGAAGCTTGGATGGAAGCTGATGGACATCACAGGCGATGGAATAGAGCTTAACCGAGGCATTGAAATGTATCAGGAAATTTAATCTTTTGCCTAAAGTTGAATTATTTTGGTGGAGGTTATATAAAAATTCTCTTCCTACCAACTCCTTTTGAATTATAAGAATTTATTTCAATTAAATAGATGTTCTTGTGGGTGTCATGAGGTGGAGAACCAAGAGTATGTGGCAGTGTGTTGTAGTTAGTTGCAGATTTTGTATAAGCTTCATGAATGGGGCTTTCAAGTTCATATCTTTGATTTCTTTTCAAAATGTTTAGATGAATTGAAAAGATTGTTTATAGTTAATTTGAATATAATCAAATTATACTGTATAACAGTTTATATTTTCTGGAAAAGAAGAAACCAAATAAAGCTTAGATTGGCTACATCATCTAAACACTTTAGTGTCTTTCTTTTAACCCTATTAACAAGGCATATAATCCCTCATAAGAATTACTTCCACCCTCAATAAGGATGAGAATTGAAATCCCTTTCATCCTCGTAGTGAGGTAGAGAAGTTCAAACCCATTTCACCCTCTTGGTGATGTGGAGCCTGAATCGCTTTCTCTTTCTTTAGTGTGGCAGAGTAGTCAAATCCCTTTCACCTTCCCTAGTGTGACAGAATACTTGGGACCTATGACACCAAAGGGAACTTCTTCCCAAAGCTTTCCTCAAGATAGATCTTGACTTAGGGAGAAACTCATGTGCATGTTGTTCATAGCAACTGTGTAAAACACCTTCTTACACTTCTTTGAATCTACAAGGTTCTTCTACCACTCTCACAAACTTCACTATTTTTGTCCTTAGCTCGAAGCACTCTCTTCAATGCTTTCTCACAGAAGACACAACCCAATGACTGTCAAAAGATTCTCTCAAATGAATTCAAGAGATGTTTAAATAGTAGGCTTAAAAAAATTCTAATTTTTAATTTAGTCATCACTGCTCGTACTATATGATCAATGAATCATACAACATGGCTAAATGAAATATTCCACTGTAGAATTGTCTGATGGATAATGCACATGATGATTAGTTCAATTCCTTAACTGATCATATTATCCAAAGGAATAGTATTATAGTACAATTTATGCAAATTAATGATCAAATCATATAAGATGAACAAATGTCATTGAGAGAGCCCACAATGGAGTCGTACAATACGATCTTATGATCGTACTGTGAGAATTAAACTTCATCCAGAGACTCATTGTATGACTCATATAGTATGATGTATTATCATATATTAAGATTTGTAATAAATCAGATCTGATTTGATTGCTTATGTAACTAACCTAATTAGGCAATGATTTAAAAGATTGTATAATACAAAAGTTTTTATACAGTATGAATAGTTAAAATTTTAAAATTTAAATTTTCTTATTTTAGGTAAGTTAGATTCGGTGGCTAAGTTTAGCTATAGTTGATCATTTAGTATGATGTGGTGGTTATATTGTATAATTAGTTATAATTTAAATTTATTTTTTTAATTAATTTTAGTATTTAATTTATATTTATTTCAAGTGACCGTATAGTATAATTGAGATTATATAGTAGGATTTAACATAAAATTAAAATTTTTAGTTTTCACTCTCCTTGTGTGTGTGCATGACTACTAAGCTTACATACGTCATTTTTACATATATTGACTCAAGAAAAAAAGGATAGACTCTCTAATACATTGTCTAACTTAATCACTCACAGTGCATAGTCTTGAGCTTGAATCTTTAGTCTTTCTTCATGTGTTGTTACTTGAAAGTCTAGTAATGTAAAAAATAAATATCCAAAATAATATGCATGAGTAAGTAGCAATCATATAATAATATTTATAATCATCAAAATATAAGTTCAATATCTTAAATTGTAATTGTCTTCCCCTTTTCAAAGATGACAAATATTGTTGGTTAAAATTTTAAGTTAGTTAAGTTCCTACTAAGCTCTCCCCCTTACTTGTGATCTCTTTAAAAAATAAGGAGAACCAATAATTTTTTCAATATTTATTTTTTTATTTAATGACATGAAATAAAAACATTGCAAACACATAAAAGTTAGAAATAAAACGAACTACACTAAAGGGAAAAGTAAAACATCCAACAATATCCTACTCCTTTTAACATCATGAAAAAGAAGATATACGAACTGACATCAATATAAAGCAATTCCACAAAGCAAAGTACAAAAAATAATAAGTTGTAAAGAACAAACTATAAAGCACATAATACAGCTACTCGTAGGAGGGTCCCTAATAAGGTAGTGGCTGGAAGTAATAGTGGATTGAAGTAAACTACTCGCCAAACCATACACAATCGACCTCGTGCTATTGTTATTGAGTTGTAAACTCCTAGATGTGAGTCTTGAGGTGTGTGTCCAATTGGTCAAAGCACTCTATAAGGGTGTCATAAGTCTTTGACTAGTAGGTGGGTGACGGTGCTGGTGCTAGAAGGTCTCCCCCTTTCTCATCAAAACCCTTCTCCTCCTCTGCATGCTATGTCCCACAAAGTATATCACTAAAAAGGATATATAGAAAACTATGTATGAAGAAAAAGGGAAATGGTCAGTCTATGTTGGGTACATGAGGTTTTTCTTGGTATCTAAGATGTAGGCAATGATATGTCCTAGTTAAAGGTTTTACCCATGTCAGGCTCTCATATTACTAATGGCATTCAAGTTTTTTACGTATCTAATGATTATGTTTGTTACATTAAATTTAATGTTAGTCATATAGAAATATGTAACAACATTTAATAATTGGGAGATGTTTACTTTATTTCTAGCCTTAGAAATGATATTATAAGCACATGATGGATGACACAGGAATTTTGAACTAAGGAGCTCATTAATGAGAAATGATGATTAATCAAGGTGTTCCTAATTGTAAGGATTATAATTATTCAATCATAGTTTTATTTTTTACACACATCATGAGGTTTAATACATGTTATAAAAAGGAGTAAAAATTCATGTAAGTCTTGGTAGGAGATTTTTATTGGGCCTTTGGGCCTTCTATTGACATCGGAAGGAGATTTTAAAAATAGTCAATAATCATGTGGGATTCATCAAACTCAGTGCCAGACATTATTAAATAGGTGATAAGAGATAGTAGTGGGGTAATATTTTCTCTATATCTAGACTTTGGTAAAATAGAAGTTCGAAGAACATGCTGGATGACACATGAATTTTGATTGAGCGAGTAGACAAGTGGATGGTGTTGGTTTAAGGGTTAGATTTATAATAATCTAGTCATAATCTCCCCTAGAGGATAGGCTATGTGGCTTAACCCCTGCTATAAAAATATGTCAATAGTCAGCAAGATCTTGGTGGGTAATTTCTATGAGATGCCTACAGACACATGATTGAGTAGAATATTTGACATTGACTCGTAGGATTGCAAAAATTACATGTAGAAGTTCAGAATTAAAGGGGAAGGCGAGGGTCAAAAAAAACTAAAGTGTGGTGGATGCAAATAGTTATAAAACCTGATGTTTAAGAATGGTTTGGTCTAGAATGTAAGATGACATGATGTGGGCTTCCTTGTAATGGTGATAGCTTGATCCATCTTCAAGTTATTAGAAATTGTCATCCATAGGACGGCGAGAGGAACTTCATGTTAACCAACATCCTCATATATCTCATTCCATTTGGGAATGCTAAGGATTTAGAATAGAAGAGAGAAATGCAGTTCGAGTGATTCAAAAGCGTTTGCCCTTCCCTTCCTCTTAAAGTTTTTAGCCGATCATATAGTACAATTGGGGACCACACTAGATGATCAGAAGAAGTTTAATCATCCTAGACGATTTTCCATAAAAAGCACTCAAATCATATATTATAATTAGTATTATACTGAATGATCTTCATAAAAAGCGTTCAACCCAAGGAGTCTTCTAGTACAACCTTTGACCAAAAGGCTCGTATAGTATGAAAAGGTGTTCATATAATATAAAGGTGCAATTAAATTCATAACATCCAATTTAATTCTTCAAACAACTGTTAACATGTGTATTGTACCATACATGAGGTTATCATGTAGTATGATTACATATAATGGAGCAAATATGGGCCATTAATTTAATGAATGGTGAGGATGCTCAGTGTGGTGCTAATCATACAGTATGATGTGGATCATATAATACGATGTGAATTTCTTTAATATATATATATATATATATATATATATATATATATATATATATATATATATATATATATATATATATATATATATATATATATATATATATATATATATATATATATATATATATATATATATATATATATATATATATTTCAAAAGGTTATTTGAATGTGATGATCAGGATAAGCTTCGACTGACATGCAATTCCAAAAAAAAAATCACTATAAAAAAATAAACAAATACGCATACTTTTAATCATACTTCTACCTCAATTTGTATAAGCATGAATGTCAATGGCAGCTAGTTTAGTGCTAATGTACCAAAGGTGGCATAATTTAGGGGTTTTGTCAGGTTGTCTTCAAATTAATTTTTACTTTCTACATGATGGAGTTCTATGTCTCCCCAACTATAGATCTTGAGGCTCTTCTCTATCTTCTAGTTGAATAGACTCCTTGGGTAATCTCTACCTCCTTATCTTCTTCTAACCTAGGCTCATCATATTTAACATATTCATTAAACAAAATATGGGTGGACTCTTATACAACTATGGCCCTCTTATTAAAGATCATATAGGCTTTATCTATGGAGGAATGGCCTAAGAAAACTCTTTCATCATACTTAGGATAAAACTTTTCTAGAAGAGATTTTTCATTGATAAGGGTAAAATATTTACACCCAAAGGTATGAAGATGTGAGAGATTGGGTGTTCTACCCTTAAACAACTCATAAGGTGTCTTATTTAATTTTGACACAATATTCACTCTATTCAAAGCATAATAGACATTATTTACTAATTATGTCCAAAAGTATAAGGAAGGGAATATTAAGCTAAAATAGTATTTAATTTTCTTTCAGAATTCAATAGCTCTCTACCTAAAGCATGCATGGATGTCATTATGTTAATAAATCTTATGAACATTTCAAGGATAATCTCATTTGGTTTCATGTGAAATAGTTCATAATCATGCAATAGTAAGTTTAAACGTAATTGTTTGACCGCATTTGTATCCCTATAAGTAATGCATAGTCTATCCCAAATTTCTTTTCCAGATATATAGGATGAGATACTTATATAGTCTCCTAATTTAAGTGCACTAAAAAGTAGTTTAAATATTTTTCATTAAGTTGTACATATTCTCCATCCTTATTGCTACATTTTTTAAATTTTATTTAAATTTTGACATCATTCACAATTCTAGAGGGCATAGAATATCCATGTTGTATCATATGCCACATATGATATTCATTCCATTGTAGGAATGTAGACATATGAATTTTCAAAAAATCAAAGGGAATATTATCAAATAATAGTGGATGGGTTATTGAATATACCCTTCATAATATTTCTATTTCATAGGTATGCTATGGATCTTTTACTCAAGGTTTTTTAAATCACATTTTTTGAGACCCACTCTGATACCAATTGAAAGTTTAAATGTGGGTTATTAGACTTACTTAAACTATAAGTGAACACAAAGAGGGGGTGAATTAGTATTTAAAAATTTTGCTTCAAAAATTATTCTTTTTTTTAATTATTATGATTTAGTGGAAAAATAATATGACAACATCGATCACAAAAAACTTTGTTTTTATTTTATATATAAACAAAATATGCAAATAACAATTATTTTTGTTTTTTTTTCTTTTCTACTTGAGCAAAATAAAAAATATACATTTAATACAAAGTGAAGCTCACATATCATAAATTTTGCAATATGTAAAATTCTAGAAATAAAGTGTGTAAACGTAAAAGCTAAAACTAAGAACAACACACTAGATATTTATCGTGGTTCGGTCAACCTTGACCTACATCCATTCCCAGGAGTCCTCCACTCTGCGAATTTCACTAGCAACTTAGTGATTCTCCTTTCATCCCCATAGCAAAGTGGAGAAGCCCTTATAAATCTCTTCCACCTCCTCAGTGCAGCGGAGAAGTTAAATCCCTTTCTCCTCCTCATTGCAGTAGAGTAGCCAAAACTCTTTCACCTCCTTAGTGATGACCTCACCTCTCTCTCTCTATCTCTCTTTCTCTATCTCTATCTCTTTCTCTCTCTCTCTCTCTCTCTCTCTCTCTCTCTCTCTCTCTCTCTCTCTCTCTCTCTCTCTCTCTCTCTCTCTCTCTCTCTCTCTCTCTCTCTCTCTCTCTCTCTCTCTCCCCCCCCCCCCCAAGGTAATGGCCCTCTTCAAACCATTCTCATAGAAGCTTCCCTCAAAAATAAATGGCAAAAGATTCCCTAAGAAGAATTAAGGATGATATTTAAATAAAGGCTCAAAATAATACTACAATTCAAGTTAGATGACGTTGTTCAAATTGTATGATCTATGATACTATATTATGACTAGTTCAAAAATCTATGATCATTCTGTATAAAGAACAAACTCGAGCACTATCAAGATTCCTGAATAAATCATATAATATGAATTATGGTATAGTATGAGTTATAGATCTTATAGTACAATTAGTCCATATTACTTAAGTTTGTCCAAGATGATATTTAGGATAATAAAAAATCATCTCTACTTACCATCACATATAATTTGTATTATATTGTACGATTAATTCTATAAATCAAGATTCATTCATATCCCTATAAAGATAAAAAATCATCTTTATCGATCGTTTAGTATGATCATGATCGTAAAGTATGATCACCATTCATTAATTAATCAAGATTTGATTGACTAATCATAAGGATTAGTTTAGATAAGATTTTATATATAGTACCACATTAACTCATTCATATCTTATGATTAGTTAACTAATCAAAATTCGAATACTTGCCTAAATCTGGTAGTTGCAAAATGCTAAGTCCCCCTTTAAATTAAAAGAGCATGGTCAAGCGTGGCTATGATTGATATTTGAATATTTTGATATATGATTGAATTTAATTATAATTGCTTAAGATAATCTTGCATGTTTTATTTGAGTATAGTTTTTCTTTTAAGTTTCAATAAAATCTAATTGCAATTGAGTTGTAATGTAAATGTGGTATTTGAGATGGGATACCAGTTATCCAACATGAAATCCAAAGAGAAGGGTAACATCACTTATAGGAAAGTTCCTCTTCATTTAGAGGTTTAGGTTAGGATACTAAAAGAATCCAAAGAGAAAAGAAAACACCTCTTCGAAGAGGAGTTTCTTCTCATTTTGATATTCAGACTTGACGAATCCAATGAGCTCACAAAAGGATGAAGGAGTGAAGATAGAGAGGAATCCCACTGTTAAAATAATCTGTGTTAGTTTTAGGAGTAGATTTATGGTAGTTGTCAATGGTACTCGACCACTCTTAAATTCTACATACAATTGGTTGTAATTAAGTGGCTTTTGACACATGGACTTTACATTTAATTTGATGATTTAATTATTATTTATAATGATTTCTTAGTAAAAATTGCTTATTTTTATACTTTTTTTTTATTGTATGTCGCTTTAGCTTTAGCTTGGATTCGATCATAGACACGTGAAGGCACGTTAAAATTATTTTTTTGCAAAATTAATTAAAATTATTAATCTCACCTAAAAACTCTAACGACTTAAGAAATAACCTTGGGATTTCCAAGAGTTCTCATGCATGCATTTTAATACTTTTTCTTTCTTGTTAGGCACCTCCCTTCCCATAGGTTCTAGCAGACCACTTGACCTATTATATTATGGTTTTGTCAAGGAGGTGTTATGCAATCTATAGGGGAAAAAATATTTTTTAGCATAATTTTAAAACTATTTCATATTGAATTTATGTATTTATCAAGTCAATTAGCATGCATTGTATTAGAAAAAAAAATTAAAAAGAGTCAATTTTCTAATTGTGTTTTATTAAAGCATCAAATCACCCTACATGTATTAAGGGGCTAATTAGGATTTGCTCTACATGTCGGCTCTTATTCTTCATACTTAATTAAATAACAATCCTACCACTCTTTCAAAAAAGTACTGTACTCATGGATTTTAAGCTCCTAGATGGTTAGCTGGCTCCCCAATCCAAGCCATAATAAGTCTAGATTTGCACTACATTTGCTAGGTTTGGGCCATTATTGTCTAGTGCCCAAATTTAGATCTAAGTTATTAGGTGAATTTTAAATCTTAAGTCCTCCCCTTCAGGAATCTAATCCTACCATTCTAATAAATTAATCAATTCAAATTAAAATCTCTCAAAATCAAAACTTAAAGCCTAACACATAGGATAGGCTAGGGTGTTTCTAAAGTGTTTCAAAATCCCAAAACGCATTATACCTTTATCCTTTGACCTCCTAAATAAGTGCTCAAATTCGATCTTATACCATTTGAAATTCAAACATCACTCCTTTGATATTACTCTTTAAAATATCTTAAAATAAAATTTATGCCAATATTTTAATTGAGAGCTTTTGTTGGAAACTTAAGTTTCATATGATGTAAATAATTATGAGGGCTTTTACACATAGGAGATTTAAAGAACCCAGATAAATTTTAAAAATTATTTTTTTTTTCAAAAACTTAATTAACTTTCTTTTGAAAAATCAAAATTAATGAAGATCATTATCATCATATTCAAATGATTGATAGTGAACGATATCTTCTTTCTTCAAGAAGATATATCATTTTATTATCATGACTTTGATTATCAAATTAATGATCCTTTATTAATTTTATCACAGTTAAATACTATATCAAAAATCTTTTTTCCCTTGTAGGGTCATATATGATTCTTCTCTGAATTTGGTTATAATAATCAAGATGAATCCATAGTTTTATAATCTAACCCATTAGAGAATATTTTTTTATCTCATGAGGTGAAATATCATTCATAATGATGTATTCAATTTCAAAATAGAAATTCAAGAAATTAGATTATCCTAAGAAAATTAATTTTCAAAACTTCTTTTCCAAACTCAAACACACTAGCCCATGTGTGTGTAGACGGTCGCTAAGCTAGCATATACATTTACAAAATATTTAACTCAAGAAATAAATAAAAAATAAAAAAAATTACATACTCTTATAAATAACATCCTATTATAGACAATCTTGAGTTGATCCTTTATTGCACTATGTATAATGTACCTGAAATATTAGTGTATATAAAATAAATATTCAAAAATGATACTACGAGAAATAAAGTAAAATTCATTAATATTTTTTATCATCAAAATCATTAGCTCTAGTTCCCAAATTGTAACAAGCCCCTCCATTTCACAAACTCAAAGTCTTTGACCTTTCTACCACCTTGAATCAAATAAAGTTTCTCATAAATTATGCAATTGCCACTATTTTTTGAGCAATAGTCTACATTTGAAATCTCAAGTCTATTCATCACTTTTAAGTTCTTATTTATTAGAAATGAAAACTGGAGCACAACACTTATTCTTCCTTATAACCATCAATGTTTCCTCTTTATCTTTTTTTAGTTGGCAACCATCTTGAGTCTACCCACTCTAGTTTCTTCCTCCTTCATAGTTGTCTATGGAAATTCTCATCCTTCTTTTTTTTCCCTCAATAGTAAGCCCACCTCTCCATCTTATTCTCTTCTTCTTCCTCTCCCTTGTTGATCTCTCTTCAAATTTATTTTTGATTTTAGTCCTCTCAAGGCTGTTATTTGATCTAGATTTATCTGGTGGATGATACCATAATTTACTAGTAGATTTACTTAGTAAGCAAAGGTGAACCTTGTTGTAAAAAATGGGTGAGAAGAAATAGAGGGATTGAATATAGAAGAATAAGCTAGTAAGATCTTAGATTATGTTAAACAAGACTATAGATTAATGACTCCAGAAGAAAATTGTAGATGTAGATCTCTTCACTACTCACATCACCTTGCATCGTCCGTGAGGCGAGGCGTAAGCCTCGAGGCGGTGTGAGGCGTAAGCCTCACTGACGAAGAATTGCATAAATGAGAATTTAAAGGTTTTAGCAAGTAAAAAATAGTAATATTCTATCATACAATAAAAACATCTAAATGACAATTAAAATTATGAGAAAAAAAGAAAATAGATGTAATAAAATCATGTCCCAAAGTACAAAACTACAAAATATTAGTCTATCAAAACTCCCAAAGTACAATTAAGAAAGAACATATATTAGACTAACACTAACAACTATTACTAAAGATGATGAATAGAACAATATGTCGGACTGCCGAGGGTCCAAGGGGGCACTGCCGCCTGGCGGGGTTCGACCTGAGTGGTACCGAGCATGTTCCTTAGCAGTACCGAGCATGTACCTAGCGGTACTGAGCGGTACCGAGCATGTACCTAGCACTACCGAACATATACTGAGCGGTACCGAGCATATACTAAGCGGTACCGAGCATGTATTTAGTAGTACCGAGCAAATACCTAGCTATACCGAGCATATACTAAGCGATACCAACCATGTACTGAAGAGGGATTGAGGGCATGATATAATTTTTATTTTATATATATATATAATAGTTTAGCCAAAATTTGGGGATTTGACCAAATTCAATGATTTGATCAAGTCAAATCAAGTGTGATTTGACTCATGATGGGTTTGGAGAGATTCAAGGTGTGCAATTGAATCGTATTTAAGGTTTAGAAAGCTTGATTGGATTGGATAATATTGTATATGGTGAAACTACCCTATATTGACTAGATTTAACCAGACATGGGTCTGGTTGACCAAGTTAAGAGTTGCTTAGATCAGGGGACCAATCAAGTCCAAATCACTAAGAAAAATGGTCAGGGGGTTTGATGAGGTTCAGAATAGATTAGAATCTTAATTTAATATAAAAAGGGCTTAATGATTGATATGGTCAACCATATCAGAGTAGGGGTTAGGTTTGGATTTAACAAGTTTAATTTGATTATTAAAAACCAATTGATGTGGTCTCATAGGCTGGAAGGGCCATTTGGGTCAAAATGACCATTTAGACCTTTAAGGGGCCATTTGGTCAACTTAGGTTGACTTGGTCAACTAGGTTAAACATGGGTTGGGGTTTAGGTCCAACATATTCAAAGTGACATTTAGAGTTCAATAGAGGTGGTCATATGCAAAGGTGAGGCCATTTGGATTGAAATGACCATTTAAACTCTTTAAAGTAATTTTGGTCAAAGAAGGCTGACTTGATCAACTGGAATTGACAAAGATCGAGGTTTAAGCCCAATGCACTCTTAATGATGACTAGAATGAATTAGAGTATTGCAACTCGGGCTTCTAAGTTTATGATTGTGATGATGGAAAATAATATTGATTAACTTTTTATTTTTCCTTGTATTTGTAGTGCATATTTGTTTGTGTGTTAACTAATATTTTAAGTACACCATGCACCGTTCTTTGAAGATTCAAGGCTCAAGATTAGGAAGAGTATGTTATGTTAAATGAGTTCGTAATTTTTATTTATTTAATTTTTAATTTCTTGAGTCAAGTCCTATAATGATGTATGTTAGCTTGGAGACCATGCACACACATACAAGGGGAGAAAAAATGATTTTAAATATTTTAATTTGTCTGTACATCATATTGTATGATATGGACCATACTGTACAGTCTGGTGTTATAGAAATTAATTAAAATATTTTAGTTTTTGTTTGAAAAATATTTTAAAAATATAACTAATTGTACAGTACAATCATCGCATCGTATTGAATGATCTATTATAATTAGAAAGCCCATTTGAATTTGAAAAGTTATTCTTATCAT
The DNA here is from genome assembly GCA_016618105.1 of Dendrobium huoshanense. Taxonomy (NCBI): domain Eukaryota; kingdom Viridiplantae; phylum Streptophyta; class Magnoliopsida; order Asparagales; family Orchidaceae; genus Dendrobium; species Dendrobium huoshanense. Next base: position 981,555 of record CM028350.1, read on the forward strand.
ACTATATGATTATGATCGTATTATATGATTTTTAAAACTTTACCTTATTTAAATATGTGATTGTTCAATCGAATATGCTTAAATTTGATATTTTAATAATACTGTATGAACTGGATCATACTGTACGATCAACATAGATGATTTTGCTCGTTAGATGTTTTATCCTAGACGAATTGCATCTAAATTAAGTTGTTCGTATAATACTAACTTTTGATCGTATAATATGAATAGGTAAATTGAAATGCTAGTACAATACTAACATGCGATCGTACAGTACTAACAGGACAAATTTTGGGCATTATACTGGATGATCTTGAGATCGTACTATACGATCTTTGATGGCTAAATTAACTTTTTAGGGTTTTTAAGCCCTCTATTTAAGCTTTATCATAAGACTTTATAAGAGTCTTTGATAGCTATTGTGTCTTCATTCTTCTATAGAAACTTGATGAAAGAACTTGAAAGGGAGAGAGAAAAGGGTGGAGTTTGAGAGGTAGAAGATCCTTGGAAGGGGTTTCAAGGGAGTGTGGAGGGGGTTTTACATGGTTTCTCTAGCAAACTTGCACCTTAGTACCATTGGATTCAAGGTTTGTCTTGAGGAAAGTTTTTGGAAGAAGAAGATATTTTTGGTGTCAAAGGACCTGGCTCTTCCACCACACTAGGGAAGGTGGAAATCATTTTGTAAGGGCTTCTCCGCCTAACTGTGGGGGCTAAAGGATAGTAACTTAAAGTTTAGTACAATACATAGAGGGTGCTTTCGAGGAGTGGATCTAGGTCAAGGTTTAACTTAACCACTATAAATCTAGTGTGTTATTTCATTTATTATTTTCGCATTTATTTTTATTGTGATTACAAGTGTGGGTGAAATTGATAATTTATCTTTTTATTATAAATGTAATTCGCTTTTGTATCAAGTTATAAAAAGATTTTTCTTTTCATTAAAGAAGCTTTTAAATATCCAATTCATCACCCTTCTTGGCACATAAAGTACTTTCATAGAGGAGGTTTTAGGATTTGGTTTGACTGGGCCATGTTGAAGTTTAAAGAAAACTTCAATTTTTCCCTTGAGGTACATTTTAGTCATTTTGACCCCTTATCAATTGGAGGTCAAATTGGGTCCACCAAAATGCAGTTTAATACTTAACATTTCATAACAAAGGCTATGGATATAATCAAAGGTCTTCGAGAAGGTCCCAAGGTCAAATTCCACAAAGTGGCAAGTCTGTTGGTATAGACTGTAAATATTTGAAGGTTTTGCAGCTTTTAAAAATCAAATTAGTTTTTGGTGCTAAAAGTCTCAGATTGGGCTCAAATTCAGAGGGTTGATTTAGAGGTCATTTGATTAGGTTTTGAATTAATTAAAAAAATTGCGCAAAAAGAATTTCAGGATATACACCTTTAACCTAAGATTTATGTATGGAATTTTAGATCTGAGCTAGATTTTGGATTTGATTGATTTAATTTGATTATTCCAAATTAATGATAATTAGTTGAATGATAGTTATTGATTAGATATGATTAAAGGTTAACTAGAGATTGGATTGAAGGTTGATTAATAGTAAATTTGGATTGTGATTGAATTTTAGATTGAAGCCATTATTAAAACTTGGAATGATTTAAGTTTGAAATTATTAAAGTTTGAATTGATTAAAGGTTGAATTGATTGAAGTCTGGATTGATTACAGGTTGAAATGATTGAAGTATGGATTGATTGAAAGTTGAATTGATTGAAGTCTGGATTATTTAAGGTCTGGATTGAATCTGGATTTATTTGAAGCTAGAATTGATTGAAGTCTGGATTGATTGAGGTGTGGATTGATTAAAGTTTAGATTGAAGTCTGGATTGACTGAGGGTTGAATTAATTGAAGTCTGGATTAGACTTTAGATTGAAATCTACATTAATTAAAGAATCTGGTTTGAAGCCTAGATTGAAATTTGGATTGATGTTTGGATTAAAGTTTGGCTTGAAGTCTGGATTGATTGAGTTTGAATTATCCACATAAATGAAAATCAATTAGATGGTTGAGATTGATTTGAGATTAATCTGAGATTGATTGAAGTGTGATTCAAGTCTAAAAGATTGATAACTAGATGATTATCAATCATCAGATCAGTACGCAGAAGTCTGGATGGATCCTGATGATCTCATACAAAAATGAGGTCAATATTCACTTAGTGAAAATCAATAATATTACATTAAAAATGCTCATACAATATCTATCATACACAAAAAGTTATACGATGAAAGTGCATTTAGTTAGAATAAAATAAATTTTTATCAATTTGAGGAAGATCAAATTCATCAAACTCAAAATCATTGAAAATCAGAGTAGAATTTGGTTTATCTATCATGAGTAGAAAAAATTTTAGAATAGAACATGCAAACGAAAATGCTTTTAACCCCTTTTCTCTCTCTTATCTATCTCCTCGAACTCCCATCTTCATTTTCCTCTCCTTCTTTGTTACCCAGTAAGCCTAATCAAATGAAGATAGGTGAAAGCTTAGTGCTAAATATGTTATAAGATATATAAAAATTTCATTTAGTTCCTAGCACCATGGCCCTCCAATAACCTAGCATCGCAGTGCTGCATGTAAAACAACAATGCGCCGTAGCGCCACCTTAGTACCATTGTGCCAAATTATTTTCATAAATTCTAAAAAGCTCAACGCCATAACGGTACTTTCCCGACACCTCCAAGCACCGCAATGCCTGTGTTCAGAATTTCCAAAATTTTCATATTTTTTTTAAATTATTTCAACACTAACCACTATTACTCCATTACAGTTCTTTAAACTTCATTCTTCGTCATGGCATCACTATATTTCTCTGACCAATATTGCCTAACTAAGGCCCTTTGACTTCTATTGCCCAACTTCGACCCTTTAACTACTGTTGTCCAACTACTTTCGTCATCCTGTTGATCACCTTCGCCTAACTATGACCCTTTGAATATGATCATTAGACTACTTTTTTTCTTACCTCAATCACCTAACTATGGTCCTTCGACCATCATTACCTGAGAATGATCATATAACCTCCCTTGCTCAACTAAGATCCAACGACCTCTATCACCAAACTATGGCCCACTGACCATTATCAACTAGTTAAACTAAAGCCCGATGACTTCAACATGTACCATTAGAAATAATGTCAATGTTGACACGTCATCAAAAATTAACTTGATCGGCATGAATCTCGATGCAAAATCAAGTTGGAAACTTCAGAAATTAAAATTGGGATAATCCAAACTTGGATTTCAGCAAACTTATAGTCAAAATGAACGTCTAAAGAATACGAACCCAATGATACCAAATCTAACCCAATCCGAGCCCAAATAGGTCCCAATTAAGGGTTAGAAGCACTATTGGAAGGTTTGAATCTCAATTTGGATTACCAAATGATTTCCAAACATAATGTGCTTATAATTTAATCACGAGGCTCAATGAGGAAAATACAACGAAACTAAGATCACCAAATTCCAACATCACTAAGACATTCAAATATCCATCAAACAGTTCATGATCAAGGGATTCAACATCAGCCGTCATCCAACCACTCCCTATTTGCTTTTGATATCCCACCTATTTACGGGCCATGCCACTCCAAAATTTTTTAAATAGAGCCCTCTTTTCTCTTAAAAAGGAACCCTAAGATTAAGGATTCAAGAGAGAGATCAGAGATTGATCTTGCCTTCTTACTCCTCCTCGACCGTTGCCAGAGTTCTGTCGGACCACAACACAACATCGTTGCTCTGCCAAACCACCACTTGAGGCCCTGAGCTGTGTCGGACCACCACTTGAGGCCCTCTCCTCTACCATACCACCACTTGAGGCTCTGAGCTCCGCCGGACCACCACTTGAGGCCATCACCTCTACTGGACCACCACTTGAGGCCCTGAGCTCTACTTGACCACCACTTGAGACCTCACCTCTACCAGACCACCACCTGAGGCCCTGAGCTCCATCAAACCACCACTTGAGGTCCTCACCTTTGCAAACCACCACTTAAGGCCTGAGCTTCGTCGGACCACCACCTGAGGCCCAAACTTCTACCTGTACACCACTTGAGGCCTTCACTTCCATTGGACCAGCACTTGAGACCCTGAGCTCCATCGGACCACCACCTGAGGCCTAGACTTATGCTTGACCACCACCTGAGGCCTGAAGTTCTGCCATACTACCACATAAGGCTCGAAGTTCTACCGGATCACCACTTGAGGCCTAGAGTTCTACTAGACCACCACGTGACACCCAGAGTTAATATAGAGTTTTACCAGACAATCACTTAATGCCCAAATTTTTGTTGGACCACCATTGGACTTCTGCCAGACCACCACCCGACATTGAAGTTCTTCCAATTTAATGTTAGGCTACAAAATAACTCTTGAATTTGCAAGTAGCATTGGACTTCTAGCTGTCCCCCAAGTGACTATGTAATTTCATCACCATTTTTCACTGGATTTCAACCAAATGGTTAAAATTTGTAATATGATCATCCTCGGGGATGAGTCAGCCCATTGTAATATACCCACATAATAATGAAATCATTTCAGACTGGGCCAGGCCCATGGCTTTTCTCATTTCTAGAATTTTCCACATAAAAACATCTTATGTTCTCTATGTGTGAGATGAATATTCGTACAATGCTAAGATGTATAATTTTAACTCTATCGTCATGTATATTCTAGATCGCAACACTTTGATGATGTATGTGGGAAACTCAATCTTACTATCCTAAGCACCACTTTGATGGCTAACAGGCATAGCAATCGCATCTTGGGAGACACCCGCTCCAACTCACACCAATCCAAGAATCCTTCCATGAACCATGGATGTCATGCATCCGCCACTTTTTAATCTAGGGGCCATAATGTCCTGGAGAAGGAACTTCAGGGCCTTCCCTGTAAGACCGTATTAGAAAGATGGAGGAATCTCATAATGAGATTCTACAACTTCTACGATAGACTCGATGATCAGTACTAGCACCTCAAGAGAGATTTACCAATGCTAGAAGATGTTTAACCCGAACATTTTTATGGTGAGATTCCCCTTCCTCGACCAAGGATGCATCCTCAAGCACATCAAGATAATGAGCTTGCTGACATAGTAAGCTCTACCCATCCTTCGCATGCAGGCCGCCAACCTTGCATTCCTTCGAATATTCCTGAGGAATTAACCCGATAACACATTGTTGAACTCCCCCGTAATGCCCTACGGCATGAATTACGAAGACTAGTTTGAGAGGAGTTTCCTGCAAAAGATATAAGACAATCTCTTCATCAACGAGACTTCCAGAAGTTATCACCCTTGACTGAAGCCATCCTTCAACACCCCATTCTGGCAAGATTAAAACTGCCAAGCAACGATTCATATGATGGGACATTTGACCCATATAAACATATTGATCACTATAGAACCATAATGCACATCCAGCGAGTCTAAGATGTGCTCATATGCCAAGTTTTCCTTGCTACCCTAAAAGGACAAGCCCGAATGTAATTCTATTCACTTCCAGCTAGAACAATCCCACTTTTGTCAAATTGGCTAAAGTATTCGTTAATCAATTTGTCGCCAATTAAAGAATTGCTTAAGTTTCTTCCCACCTTTTTGGGATTGGCCAGAATAAAGGAGAATCACTAAAGGAATATTTTTAGCAATTTTCCACTGAGGCTCGACAAATTCTAGGAGTAGATCCTAAATTTCTAAAAAAACGTTTTCCTTGGAGGCCTTCATCCGAGTCCATTTTACTCGCCACTTATGCGAGATACGGTTCCTTCATATGCTGACATGATCCATCGAGTGGAGGCATAAATATCAGCAGATAAAGCTATCAACACCCACTGGAAGCAATTTGAGCAACCTTCTAAAAAGCACAAAAATGCTCCTATGATGGATAACTCATTCTTGCAGCAAAAGAAACAATGGAAGAGTAGCCTGCCTCCTAGACCTCCTTTGTCATAGAAAGGATTTTGACAAAAGGAAGAGTATACACCTCTCAATGCATCTCGAACCAACGTAATGATGTCCATTTGAGATCAAGAAAATATTAAGTGGCCTAATACTTTAAAACCAAATATAGGAAATTAGGAGCAATGCTGTCATTTCCACCACAATCGTGGACACACTACTGAAGCTTGTACACAGCTTAAGGATTAGATTGAGAAGCTGATCCAACAAGAATATCTCCAGCAATTCATCCAAAACCCACCTTGTAAGTTAAACATTGTGTTATCCCTGTGTGTATATCTTACGTGTTGATTATAATGTAACATGTATATCCTTAAGTAATACTAGGGACTTATTGTATTATCTTACATAATATAATAATATGTTGTTCAGTTTGTTCTAATATTATCCCATTCTTTAAAAAAATATAAAGAAATGACAATAAAAACTACTTATAAATATAATCTCATTATCCTTGATTTGAGAATTACACAATCTTTATTATGTCTCAATCACTATATGATCGATCCCAGGGGGATTCGATCCGACCACTTCCATACAGGTCAACATCATCGAGCAGGGCTCTGACATACAACCTTAGATAGATCATACATCCTTGGTGAATTCTCTTAACCTCTTCCATACAGGTTAATTTCATTGAGTAGGACTCTAATATACAACCTCGGATAGGTCATACATTATTGGTGGATTCTCTCGATCTCTTCCAAACACGTTAACTTCATCAAGCATGACTCTGACATATAACCTCGGGTAGGTCATACATCCTTGATGGATTCTCTCAACCTCTTCCACACAGGTTAACATCATCGAGCCGGGCTCTAACATAGAATCTCGGATAGGTCATACATCCTTGGTGGATTCTATTGAGTCCAGTAATTAGGTTGTTAAGCCTAAGTAAATGTCCCACGGCTACCAAGAGGGGGGGTGAATTGGTAGTTTTAAAAATTTTAAACCCTCTTAATGATAAAGTTGAACCGAAATAAAATTTTCTTTTAAAGTTTGTAGAAAAATGTTTTTCAACCATAGAGTTGTTAAAACTGAAATTTAAAGTGCGGAAACGTAAAAACAATAAAGTAAATGACACCAGATTTATAGTGGTTCGGTCTATAACCAGACCTACATCCACTCCTCAGAGGCACCCTCTGAGTATTGCACTAATACCACAAAGTGACTCTCCTTTAGCACCCACAGCAAGGCGGAGAAGCCTGTACAAAACACTCTTTTCACCACTACCCGGTGCGGCAGAGAACCGTCATCCTTTTACACAATCCACAGTGCTGGCAGAGAACCGTCGTCCTTTTACACTCTCCTAGTGTGGGCAGAGAACCCTACGGCTGTTCACACTCTCCAAGTGTAGGCAGAGAACCTTCGTCCTTTTACACTCTCCTAGTGTGGGCAGAGAACCCTTTGTCCTTTTACACTCTCCAAGTGTCGGCAGAGAACCGGATCTCCTTGACTGATCTTCTCACAAGAATCTAGAAGGAAGAAAGAAAAGAGTGAAGAAATCCAATTTCACAAGTAAAGACTCTTACCTTAGTAATCCAAGTGAAGCCTTCTCGCTCCAATGGTAGGAATCCTCCTTTGAATGCTCTCTTCCACTCTCTCCTTGGCTATTCTCTCAAGAGGCACGAAGATCAAATGACAAAAAGATTGGGTGGCAGTCTAATTTGGACTATTTATACAAAAGACATGAAAAACCGCCCAAAAACTGCAAGTTTCCAATTCTGTACGAAGTGGATCGTCCTGTACGATCCTGGATCGTCCTGGACGATTTTACTTAAACGATCTGAAACGACCCAATTTGTATATGTGTACGAAATGACTTCGTACAGCTGATCGTCCTGTACGAACTAGGTTCGTCCAGTACGAACGGTTATTACAAGGTCGGTTCTAGAAACTGCTGAAAACTGTTCTAAGTCGGTTAATCGTTTGGACGAAAATATATTCGTCTGGACGAAAATTTTCCAGAGAGTCGATCATCCTGGATAATTATTTAGTTCGTCTGGACGAAAATTTTCCAGAGGACCAATCGCCGCGGACAATAATTCATTTTCGTCTGGACGAAAATTTTTCAGAGAGCTGATCGTCCGGTACGATATTTATTTTCGTCGGGACGAAAATTTTCCAGAGGACTGGTCGCCTCGTACGATGATAAAATTCGTCTGGACAAAAATTTTACAGAGAACCCATCGTCCGGGACGATAATAAAATTCGTCCTTGACGAATAGGAATTAGAAAAATTTTTCCAAGCAAGTTCCTATTCGTTCCAAGTGCTCTATAGGAGATAACTGACAGATCGTCCAGTACGATAAATATCATCCTGTACGATCAGTATAGAATTTCAAGATCTCCTTATTTGTGTGTGTGAGATTTTATTCACTCAATTACAATCACTCCCTTTCAAAATTAATTTAAAGAAAAGACAAACTTCAAATAAACAAAATATCTCATGTTGAATTTGATTTGAAGTTTTCGTAGTCTGGAGTCTGATTTTCCTGAAATGTTAGTACACACAAGAGCAAATGCAAATCTTCTAAAATTGTTAGGAGATAACTATACATCTGAACAATAATGTTTGGAATCATCAAAACTACATAAGTTGCACAAATATAAATCATTCAAATAGCAACTATTAAAACAATCTCCCCCTTTTTGATGATGGCAAAACAATTATTATTTGTATGGTTTCAAGTTAAAACAAATCTCTTATCTCCTAAACTCCCCCTGAATTTATGAGTACATTAAAATAAGGAGGCATTAATGAACAATATTTTTGTTTTTCAAATTTTTTAACACAAAAAAAACTTGCAAACAGAACAATCAAAAATAGAAAACACAAACCACAAAAAATACAAAATACAAACATAATAATTTCTCCCCCTTTTTGACAGCAACAAAAAGTTAAGAAGAAAAAGACAAGAAATGTAAATAATTATATGAAATTCATTTTTAAAATTTAATCTAAATTGTGATTTGACATAGGGTATGCAATTTTAAACTAAGGATATTAGATCAATCATAGAAATTCATAAAATTTAAGAAGTGATATAACATTCTAAGTAAGAAGAATTTATCAAAGACATGATTCAATTTAGACATTTGTCTATTGAAAATTATTACAAGAGAGATGTAAAAAAAATTCTATTTTTTAAAATTCAATAGAATATAAATGAACATAAGATCAATTTGAATTAAGAGATTGAACGAATTTGGAAAGAAGAGAATTACCTCATGTGGCGCTTTGCGCATCCTTTCAAAGTTTTGGAGCACATTTTTGTGCATTTTTCCTTGGTTGGGCTTATTTTGTGCCTCTTTTTCACTTTGCAAATTTTTGCGAATTCCTTTTGATTTTTTGTACATTTGTACAATGTTCAAGAGTAATTTGACCAATTCTTTCCAAAATCTATAATCTAAAATTTCAAATATTTCTAGGTGCATAAATATCATTTGAGCATAGAAATACAAAATAAGAAAACATCAAAATTGTAATAATAATATTAACTTTTATGTAGTCTAAATGAATATACATGAATTTAAAAGTTCTAATTACAACAAGTTATAAACAAATTATAAATTTAGAAAGTCTAGATTTTCTAATATAGATAATCTCAAATTACAATCGAATTTAAGCACTATGTAGATTAAATAATACTAATGAAATTCACAAATATTAACCACATTTCAAAACAAATCTAATAGAAACAAACTTTCATTGATATTAAAGAAACAGATTACAAAAAAAATACATTGAACTTAAAAACATAAAAACAAACACATTACACTAAAACAGATAAGATAAAAACAAAACAAAAAAAAAAACAAAAAAAAATACAACAGACATAGACATAAAAACAATTTCATTGTTCTGGAGGAGGAGGAGGAATGCCGCCAAAGAGGTTGAAGTAGGAGGCCATCAACATTACATTGGTATTTATTTCATGAACTTCATCTTTAATATTACCAATGTCATATTGCTGCTGCGTAAGTTGAGCTTCAAATTGATCAAACCTTTGATCAATGTGAGTCTCTAGTCTATCAAATCTCTCAATCAGATTTTGGTAATCTGATTGAGAAGCAGAAGCTTGCACTCCTTCTTCTTCTTCTTCTTCTGAAGCACTGGCATGTGCTTTTTCTTTTTCTTTTTCCTTCTTGAAGAGCAATCTGAATGATGCATCGTTATAGTAAACTGGCTCTTCATATTCTTCATCAGGATGCACTATATTGTACTTCTTTTCCAAAATATAAGTAATTAAGTGCCATAAAGAAATGTTCTTCTTCCTCTTCTGATCAGCATGTCCTATTTCTGAAAGCCCATAGATATGATCTATGATGAGTTGGGCTTCATCAATAGGATGTCTTTGCATGATTAAAAAAGTTAGACAAGAAGGGAGAGGAGTAATGTTAATCCTATCACCAGCTTTAGGAATAATTGAGGATCTAAGGATATGCTGGATGATTCGGGCATCTTGGGTCATACCGGAGACTCTAGCAACATGATTGTCAATCGAATTTTCTCTAATTACCCTATTGATTTGAAACCATTTGAAGGAGGTTTCTGACATTAGGGTGTGGGCTCTATATCCTTCAGTTCTTAAGTTTAAAAATGCATCAAGGTCGTGTTTGGTGATCTCAACTTTTTTCTTAAAAACAAAAGAACTAATGGTGGAATGGTCAGAATTGAAACTCATGTTGGCTAGAAAGTAGTGGAAGGTTTGTTTATTATAGAAGTGGACGAGAGAAAGAATGAATTGAAATTGGGTTGAGACGAAGAGGTGCAATACCCAAAATTTCAACTCAGTTTGAATGAGAATGCGAGACGGAGTGATTTTTGCGGAGTCAAAACGAGGAAAAGATTCCTCATTTGCCTTGGAAAGAAAGTTGTCTGGCGCATTCCTATTTGGTTTCTTCACCAAAACCTTTTGTCTTTTGCTAGAGGAGGCCATTGTTGATTTTATGTAAAAAGGGATTGAAAAAGAAGTTTGAAAGTGTGATTGTCAAGTTTGAAAGCCTTCATATTTAAAGAAAAATGATACGTTCGTCCTGGACGAAAATATTCGTCCTGGACGAAAAATTATCGTTCGTCTGGACGAAGTAATTTCGTACAGACGATCCAATTCGTCCAAAATGTAACGGCTTTTCGTATTCAACACAACTTACGATGCGTCCCTTCGTACAGGCTTTTTGATTTGACCGATCGTACAGACGAAAAAATTTTGTACAGACGATCAAAAAGTGAATCGTTTTAATGACTCTTGAAAACCGTCCCCTACAATGAACCGACACATGTTCGTACAGACGAAAAAATTTCGTACAGACAAAGTTCGTATTAAAAACTGTCTTATCCACTCAACCGCTGCATTCAATCGTCCCGACATTTGAGAGAGAAAAAAATCGTCTTGGACGATCACATATCGTACAGACGATCTAATTAAAAACTGCTCTCAAAATGGTTTAAATTCGCGCAAACTGTTCCTTCACACATCGTCCCGTATGAAAACAATTTCGTCCTGGACGATTTCCTCCAAAAAAAATTTTAATTTTGATTTTTAAATTAAGAAAATCAACAAAAAAACATTCAAAAACACATAAAACATAAAACAAAATCATAAATCCAAAAACAATTCATTCAAGAACACACAAAATTCACAAAATCACAAAAACAAAACACAACAAGTATCAATGTTGCAAAGACATTTTGGTTAAGCATTCAAATCAATAACACCAAGCCTTGTTCTTAAAGTACTGAAGGTATCAAAGGTTAAAGGTTTTGTAAAAAATGTCTGCAAGTTGATTTTCAGTTGAAACATGTATGAGTTCAATTTCTCCTTTGGATACATGATCCCTTATGAAATGATGCCTTATATCAATGTGTTTGGTTCTAGAATGTTGAATAGGATTTTTGGAAATGCAAATAGCACTAGTATTGTCACAATAAATTGGAATAGTGCCTATAGTTAATCCTAAATCAATCAACTGTTGTTTTAACCAAAGTACTTGTGCCACACAACTTCCTAATGCAATGTATTCTGCTTCTGCAGTAGATAGTGCCACTGAATTTTGTTTTCTACTAGACCATGAAACTAATGAATTTCCAATGAATTGACATGTTCCAGAAGTGCTTTTCCTATCCACTCTACAGCCTGCAAAGTCAGAATCTGAGTAACCAATAATTTCAAATGAAGAGCTAAACTTAGGATACCAAATTCCTAAGTTTTGAGTTCCTAGTAGATATCTTAAAATCCTTTTCACTGCTGTCAAATGTGATTCTTTTGGATCTGATTGAAATCTAGCACATAAGCAAACACTAAACATAATATCTGGTCGGCTAGCAGTCAAGTAAAGTAAAGATCCAATTATCCCTCTAAATTTCTTTTGATCAACAGATTTTCCCTTAAGGTCTTTATCCAACTGAACTGAAGAACTCATTGGTGTACTAACAGGTTTAGCATTGTCCATTTCATATTTTTTGAGGATGTCCTTAATATATTTGGTTTGACTAAGAAAAGTACCTTCCTCAAGTTGCTTAATGCTAAATCCTAGAAAGTAATTTAAATCTCCCATTAGACTCATTTCAAATTCACTACTCATTGTTTTAGAAAAATCATCACAAAGATGTTTATTTGAAGATCCAAAGATGATGTCATCCACATAAATTTGAACAATAAGTATATCCTTTCCAATTTTCTTTAAAAAGAGAGTTGTATCCACACTTCCTTTTTCAAAAGATCTTTCAAGTATGAAGGTGCTTAACCTCTCATACCAAGCCCTAGGTGCCTGTTTCAATCCATATAATGCCTTTTTTAATTTGAAAACATGATTTGGAAATTTAGAATTTTCAAAACCTGGAGGTTGTTCTACAAAAACATCTTCTTCAATTACCCTATTTAAAAAGGCACTTTTGACATCCATTTGAAACAATTTAAAACCTTTAAAACAGGCAAAGGCTAGTAAAACCCTAATTGCTTCAAGTCTAGCTACAGGGGCAAAAGTTTCCTCAAAATCAATTCCTTCAATTTGATTATACCCCTTAGCTACTAATCTAGCCTTATTTCTAATGACTACTCCTGAGTCATTCATTTTATTTTTGAACACCCACTTGGTTCCAACAACACTTTGATCTTTTGGCCTTGTAGTTAGTTCCCAAACTTTATTTCTTACAAATTGATTTAACTCTTCTTGCATGGCCAATATCCAAAATTCATCTGAAAGTGCTTGATCAATGTTAGTGGGTTCAATAGTTGAAATAAAGGCTGAATGATTGACTTCCTTGTTTAATCCACGCCTAGTTCTAACACCCTCACTTGGTTCACCTATAATCAATTCCTTTGGATGGTTTTTAGAAAATCTCAAATCTCTAGGCAAAGGGTCTTCTCTTTCTAAATTTTCTTCCACATTTTCTTCCAAATTTAATCTATCAATCTTTTGGGAGTTTTCTTCAATTTCTTCTTCAACAACTTTTGGCTCTTCCATGTTTCCATTTTCATCAAAAACAACATGTGTGGTTTCTTCAATGACTAAAGTTCTTTTGTTGAATACTCTATAAGATTTTCCAACACTTGAATATCCAACAAAAATTCCTTCATCTGATTTTGGATCAAATTTTCCTAAGGCAGATTTTCCATTATTATGTATGAACACCTTGCAACCAAATACATGCAAATGAGACAAATTTGGTGTTCTACCTTTTAGCAACTCATAGGGTGTTTTATTCAAATTTGATCTCACATTCACCCTATTCAGAACATAGCATGCAGTGCTAACCGCCTCAGCCCAAAAATATCTAGGAAGCGAGTATTCTGCTAACATTGCTCGGGCGGCTTCTATTAATGTTCTGTTCTTTCTTTCAACTACTCCATTTTGTTGAGGAGTTCTAGGTGCAGAAAAATTGTGATCAATCCCCTTTTCTTTACAGAAATCTTCAAATCTTTCATTTTCAAATTCTCCTCCATGATCACTTTGTATAGAAATTATTTCATATCCTAGTTTTCTTTGTATCCAAGTTGAAAAATTTCTGAATTCCTCAAATGATTCACTCTTATGAAAAAGAAATTTAACCCAGGTGAATCTTGAAAAATCATCTACTATAACAAATCCATATACCTTTCCTCCTAGACTTACCGTGCTTACAGATCCAAAAAGATCCATGTGAAGAATTTCTAATGGTTTACTGGTCCTAAGATCTTTATTGGACTTAAAAGAGGACTTCACTTGTTTTCCTAGTTGACATGCATCACACAGATGGTCCTTAGTAAAGTCTAGTTTAGGTATTCCTCTCACCAAATTCTTTTGGGTAATTTTTCTAAGATTTTTCATACTAGAATGACAAAGTCTCCTATGCTAAAGCCATGATTCATCAGAAACAGTTTTCAAACAAAAAGCAGTAGGAGATTGAATACAATTTAAATCTAGCATGTAGACATTGTTCACCCTTTTTCCATTTAAAACAATTTTCCCATTTAGGCTAATTATGCAGCTAGTAGGTAAAAATTTTACATTATAGCCCTTATCACATAGCTGACTTATGCTAAGCAAATTATGTTTTAAGCCTTCAACTAATAAAACATTATCTATGAAAAAGTTTTTCAAATTTCCAATCATACCTGATCCAACCACTTTCTTTGTGGTATTATCTCCAAGTGTAACCTTGCCTCCACTCCTGGCTTCCAGCGTTATGAATTGAGCAGTATCTCTAGTCATGTGCTTAGAACATCCACTGTCCAGGTACCATATACTCTCACGAGGTCTTGTGTGAGAGTATTCCTGCAAAATTCTCAAATGTTAGACCTGGGAACCCAAACTAGTTTGGGTTCACCTTTATGAAATTTATAATCAGATGCATGTGTGATATGTCTAGGTTTATGCATCTTAGTTCTCCACACCAAATTAGGTTTCATCTTTAAAGTGCAGGTGTGAGATATATGTCCCAAAAATCCACAATTGTTACATTTAACATTAGGAAAAATATTCCTATGTTTTCTTTCATATGATTCTCTTCTAAGGGATTTCATGAATTTAGGATAATATTTAGGATTTGTAAAATCTTCAAGTTTAGGGGGGTTCCTATTATCCTCGAGAGCTCTTATAGTAAGTTTGTAAAATGAATTCATATCCTCCAAGATTTGATTTGTATAATTGATTCTATATGTCTTGCTCTCAGATTCATCCTTAAATTTCTTAAATTCTTTTTCAAGTTCAGCATAGGATGATTTTAAATTCTCAAAATTTTTATTCAAGTCATCATATTCATCAAGTAGTTTCATGTGGTTGCTATCAATTAAAGCATGATCTTTCCTAAGGATTTCGTGTTCTTTATTAAGCTCTTCCAATTCTAAAACTAAACTAGCATGCATCTTTTTTGTTTTCCTATATGCATCATGCATGTGTTCAGAAACTTCAAATAATTCATTATAAGTTAAATTACATACCTCTTCTTGATCTGATTGTTCAGATTTATCTGCCATCAAGCAAAGGTTGGTGACTTCTTCTTCTTTTTCAGTCTCAGATGAGTCTGAAGCTGAGTCCGCCCAAAAAGCCTTTTGAAACTTCTTCTTGCCCTTATTTACTATTGGTTTCTCCTCTACCTTCTCCTTGCTAGGAGTGGCTTGGAGTTTTGGACAATCAGTCTTTATATGACCTGGTTTCCTGCATTCATAACAAATCACTTCATTAGAAACCTTGCCATTTCTGTTATACTTACCTTTATTCCATTGCTGGCGTCTCTTCTGCTTCCTCTTTAAAAAGCTTATGAATTGTCTAGTCATCAGTGCAATATCGTCTTCATCCTCAGGTTGTGAGTCTTTCTGACTCTTCCACATTTAGTGCAATATTCTTGTCCTTTCTTGGTTCACCTGCATCAATCTTTCTTTGACTTACTCCTTGCTCGTAAGCAATGAGTGAACCAAGAAGATTGTCAATTGAATAAATGTTCAGATCTTTAGACTCTGTAATTGCAGTAATTTTAGCATCATATGCAGTAGGTAAACAACGAAGAATCTTATTAACTATTTCAACATTTGTTAATTCCCTACCAAGTGCATGCAAAGAGGTGACAATTTGAGTGAATCTTGTGTACATGTCAGATATAGATTCATTAGGTTTCATGCGAAATAATTCGTAGTCATGTAACAAGATATTGAGTCTTGATTGCTTAACCTCATTTGTCTCTTCATAAGTAATACAAAGTCTATCTCATATGTCTTTTCCGCTTTTACAAGTGGAAACTCCCATGTAGTCTTCAGATTTTAAAGCACAAAAGAAACTATTTAAACATTTCGCATTTAATTGTGCTAAGTCACGTTCTTCTATAGTCCAATCTGCATAAGGTGTTTCTACCCTAATTCCATCAACTAATCTAGTTGGTTTTGTGTAACCTTCCTGGACTAGTATCCACATGCGATAATCAAGTGACTGTAAGAAAGTAGACATGCGTGTTTTCTAAAAATCAAAAGGAATATTGTCAAACAGTGGAGGTCTAGTGATAGAGTAACCCTCAGGTGTGTTTCGGTTTCCAAATGTAGCCATCTACGTTAATCAAAAAGTAGTTCAAACTTATGATTTTGAAACAAAGCTCTGATACCACTTGTTGAGTCCAGTAATTAGGTTGTTAAGCCTAAGTAAATGTCTCACGGCTACCAAGAGGGGGGTGAATTGGTAGTTTTAAAAATTGTAAACCCTCTTAATGATAAAGTTGAACCGAAATAAAATTTTCTTTTAAAGTTTGAAGAAAAATATTTTTCAACCACAGAGTTGTTAAAACTGAAATTTAAAGTGCGGAAACGTAAAAGCAATAAAGTAAATGACACCAGATTTATAGTGGTTCGGTCTATAACCAGACCTACATCCACTCCTCAGAGGCACCCTCTGAGTATTGCACTAATACCACAAAGTGACTCTCCTTTAGCACCCACAGCAAGGCGGAGAAGCCTGTACAAAACACTCTTTTCACCACTACCCGGTGCGGCTGAGAACTGTCGTCCTTTTACACAATCCACAGTGCTGGCAAAGAACCGTCGTCCTTTTACACTCTCCTAGTGTGGGCAGAGAACCCTACGGCTGTTCACACTCTCCAAGTGTAGGCAGAGAACCTTCGTCCTTTTACACTCTCATAGTGTGGGCAGAGAACCCTTCGTCTGTTCACACTTTCCAAGTGTCGGCAGAGAACCGGATCTCCTTGACTGATCTTCTCATAAGAATCTAGAAGGAAGAAAGAAAAGAGTGAAGAAATCCAATTTCACAAGTAGAGACTCTTACCTTAGTAATCCAAGTGAAGCCTTCTCGCTCCAGTGGTAGGAATCCTCCTTTGAATGCTCTCTTCCACTCTCTCCTTGGCTATTCTCTCAAGAGGCACGAAGATCAAATGACAAAAAGATTGGGTGGCAGTCTAATTTGGACTATTTATATAAAAGACAAGAGAAACCGCCCAAAAACTGCAAATTTTCAATTCTGTACGCAGTGGATCGTCCTGTACGATCCTGGATCGTCCTGGACGATTTTACTTAAACGATCTGAAACGACCCAATTTGTATATGTGTACGAAATGACTTCGTACAGCTGATCGTCCTGTACGAACTAGGTTCGTCCAGTACGAACGGTTATTACAAGGTCGGTTCTAGAAACTGCTGAAAACTGTTCTAAGTCGGTTTATTGTTTGGACGAAAATATGTTCGTCTGGATGAAAATTTTCCAGAGAGCCGATCGTCCTGGACGATTATTTATTTCGTCTGGACGAAAATTTTCCAGAGCACCAATCGCCGCGGACGATAATTTGTTTTCGTCTTGACGAAAATTTTCCAGAGAGCTGATCGTCCGGTACGATATTTATTTTCGTCTGGACGAAAATTTTCCAGAGGACTGGTCGCCTCGTACGATGATAAAATTAGTCTGGACGAAAATTTTACAGAGAACCCATCGTCCGGGACGATAATAAAATTCGTCCTGGACGAATAGGACTTAGAAAAATTTTTCAAGCAAGTTCCTATTCGTTCCAAGTGCTCTATAGGAGATAACTGACAGATCGTCCAGTACGATAAATATCGTCCTGTACGATCAGTATAGAATTTTAAGATCTCCTTATTTATGTGTGTGAGATTTTATTCACTCAATTACAATCACTCCCTTTCAAAATTAATTCAAAGAAAAGGCAAACTTCAAATAAACAAAATATCTCATGTTGAATTTGATTTGAAGTTTTCGTAGTCTGGAGTCTGATTTTCCTGAAATGTTAGTACACACAAGAGCAAATGCAAATCTTCTAAAATTGTTAGGAGATAACTATACATCTGAACAATAATGTTTGGAATCATCAAAACTACATAAGTTGCACAAATATAAATCATTCAAATAGCAACTATTCAAACAAATTCTCTTGACCACTTCCACATATGTTAACATCATCGAGCAGGGCTCTAATATATAACCTTGGATAGGTCATAATCCTTGGTGGATTCTCTTGACCTCTTCCATACAGGTTAACGTCATCAAGCAGGGCTCTGATATACAACCTCAGATAGGTCATACATCCTTAGTGGATTCTCTCAACCTCTTCCATAAATGTTAATATCACTAAACAGGGCTCTGACATACAACCTCGGATAAGTCATACATCCTTGGTTAATTCTCTCAACCTCTTCTAGATAGGTAAATGTCATCAAATAAGGCTCTAACATACAAACTCGAATGGGTCATATATCTTTGGTGAGTTCTACACTCTAATGCCCATCAATGGACTTTCATTGAACTTCTATCCAACGTTGAATTTATGTTTGTCGACGGACTTACATTGGGCATTTACCCGACATTGAATTTTTACCCGTCGTCAGACTTTTTGTCAGACTTCTACTAGACTCTAGATTTCTACCCGGCGCCAGACTTTTGCCTATCAATGGACTTTTGCCCATCATCAAACTTCTACTAAACGTCGAATTTATATACGTCGTCAAACTTCTACTCATCGTCAGACATCTTCATGATATCAGACTTCTACCCGACGCTAAGTTTCTGCCCATCGTCAAACTTTCATTTGGCTTTTACCCGACTTTGAATTTTGCCCGTCGTCGGACTACTACCCATTGCCGGACTTTCATTAGGCTTCTACCTGACATTGAATTTTTATACTTCGTCGGACTATCACCTATTGACAGACATTTATCGGGCTTCTCCCCAACGCCAAATTTCCACTTGTCACTGAAGTTCTTCCCGATGTTGGACTTTTGTCTATTGTGAGACTTCCACTGACTAACATCAGACCTCCACTGGATCTCTCAAAGAATGAGGGGGAAATTCCTACTCAATTAGGGGCCCTAGACTCTGACAAGAGATACCACCTAAATAAGATTAGGGGAATGCCTCAGCATGAGGGAGAGATGAAAAAGGGGGAGAGGACTTCTACTCAGTGAGGGGCCTTGATGTTGGATTGGGTTACCACCCCCACATGGCCAAGGGAAGGCCTCAGCTTGAGAAGAAGTATAGGGAGAAATCCACTTCTTGTAGAGAGGGGACCATAGATTTAGACAGGGGATACAACCTGAATAGGACTAGGGAAATGCCTCAGCATGTGGGAGAGATGAAAAAGGAGGAGAGGACTCCTAATTAGTGAGGGTCCCTGGGCTTAGACATGGGATACCACTCGTACATGGTCAGGGTAAGGCCTCAGCTTGAGAAGCAGGGAGAGAAATCCACTTCTTACAAAGAGGGGCCCTAAGCCAAGATAGGGGATGCAGCTTGTATAGGGTCAGGGAAAGCCTCAATTGAAAGAAGGAAGAATGAAGAGAATGTGTGATTTGAATACCCAGGGAGGGGGTATTTATAGGTTGAATTGAGGCAATTTTGTAATTTAAAAAAAAACAAAAAAGGAAAAATAATAAATTATATATATATATATATATATATATATATATATATATATATATATATATATATATATATATTGAAAAAAAATCATCAAATCTAAAAACAAAATCATTAGCGGTTGGCCCGCCGGCTAATCACAGCAGCCTGGTGTGGCACGCAGCCCCACGCACATGTGGACTAGTTTAGCCATGGAGGACGCGCGAGCAAGTTGGCCGGGTGCGTTGCCCAGGTGCGCCAGCCAAGCAAGCCAAGTGTGCCAGCCAGGCGAGTTGGGTGCGCGGGCCATGGACGGGTTAGGTGGGCCAGGTACGCCAGCCAGGTAAGCCAGGTGCCACAAGGTGGTGCGGCAACGGCGGTGATGGAGGCTTATCAGTCCCGACACATTTTTGGGCCTGAAAAGGTCAAATCGGACGTTGTTTGGGTCCCCGAAACCATTTTTAAACGTTCCAAACTAAATTTTGATACTTAAAGTGATTCAGGACCTCTACACCCACGATTGAAGTACATTCGAATTTCAAACTAGCCAAAAACATTTCCACAGACTGAGACACATATTTTGACACTTAAATTGATATGTCATAATACAATTATCTTTATCAGGCACAAATCTCGATGCAAAATCAAGTTTGAAACTTCCAAAATTAAAATTTAGGACCATTCAAAGTCTAATTTCAAAAATCTTATAGTCAAATTGAACGTCTTGAGAATACGAACCTAACGACACAAATTCCAACCCAATTCGAGCCCAAGTGGGTTAAAAATCAAGGGTTAGAATCATTTTTGGAAGGTTCGAACCACAATTTGGATTAATAAATAATTTCCAACCATAATGTGCTCATTGTTGAATTGAGTTGCTTGATGTGACGAATCCAACGAGCCCAAGATCACCAAATTCCAACATCATTAAGACATTCAAATATCCATCAAATGGTCCATGATCAAGGGATTCAACTTCGGCCATCCATCCAACCACTACCCATTTTCCCTTGATCTCCCACCTATTTACGGACCATGCCACTCCAAAAATTTATAAATGGAGCCCCCTTTTCTCTTGAAAAGGGACCCCGAGTTAAAGGATTCAAGAGAGATATTGGAGATCGCTCTTGCCTCCTTGCTCCTCCTCACCTCAGCCAGACCACTACATGAGACCGCCAAACCACCACTTAAGGCCTTGAGCTCCATTGGACCACCAATTGACCGAGCTAAAGGATTCAAGAGAGATATCGGAGATCACTCTTGCCTCCTTGCTCCTCCTCACCTCTGCCGGACAACTACATGAGACCCTTACCTCCGCCAAACCACCACTTAAGGCCCTGAGCTCCATCACACCACCAATGGAGGCCCTGAGCTTCGCCAGACCACCACTTGAGGCCCTGACCTCCACCAGACCACCACTTGAGGCCCTCATCTCCGCCGAACCACCACTTGAGGCTCTGACCTTCGCCGGACCACCACTTGAGGCCCTCACCTCCATCGAACCACTACTTGAGGCCGTCATCTCCACCAGACCACCACTTAAAGCCCTCATCTTCACCGGACCATCACTTGGGGCCCTCATCTCCGCCGGACCATTATTTGAGGCCTTGAGCTCTAATGGACCACCACTTGGGTCCTCATTTCCACTGTACCACTACTTGAGGCCCTGAGCTCCACCAGACCACCAGTTGAAGTCCTCACCTCCATAAGATCACCACTTGAGGCCTTAAGCTCCGCTGGACAACCACTTAAGGTCCTAAGCTCCACTGGACCACCACTTAAGGCCCTCATCTTCTCCGGACCACTACATGAGGCCCTGAGCTCCGTTGGACCACCACCTGAGGCACAGACTTTCTCCTGACCACCACTTGAGGCCCTCACCTTTGTTGAACCACCGCTTGAGGCCCTGAGCTCCGCCACACCACCAGTTGAGGCCTAGACTTTTGCCTGACCACCACCTGAGGCCCAGAGTTCCGCCAGACCATAACCTAAGCCCCGAAGTTCTACCGGACCACCATCTGAGACTCAAAGTTCTACTTGACCTCCACTTGACACCCAGAGTAAACTAAGAGTTCTGCCATACCATCACTTGACCCTCGGAGTTCCGCTAGACCACCAATTGACGCTGGACTTCCGCTGGACCAATGCCTGACGTTGAAGTTATGCCAAACCAACGCTAGGTTACCAACTAACGTCTGAATTTTCAAGTAGCACCTGACTTCTACCAGTCCACCAAGTGAAGCTATAATTTCATCCCCGTTTGTCACTAGATTTCAACCAAACGGTTGACATTTGTATTCTGATCGCCCTCAGGGATGAGTTAGCCAATTGTATTCTACCCAAACACTAGTGGAATCATTTCAAATTGGGCCAAACCCTGTGCTTTTTCCCCTTTCTAGGGTTTTCCATGTAAAAACATCTTGTGTTCTCTTTGGGTGAGTTGGATATTCGTACAACGCTAAGACGCATTTTAACTCTATCATCGCGTATATTCTAGCTCGCAACAAATGTATATCATCATTTTTATGGGTAATTCTTGCCATCAATATTCACTTTGACTCCCAATGTGAGTATAGGGATTTATGCTAGTCTTTTTAGTATATGGTATCTAGTATCTCTCTTTAAAGGGGTGCCATCAAAGAAACAAGCAAATGACTATGGAACTTCAAACTTTCACAGCATAATATATTACATATATTGTATGTTTACTACAAGTAAGTGTATCATTTATAGTCAATGATAAATACTAAAAAAATCATTTAATTTGGATCAAATCCTCATCATTTTTCTCATTCCTCAATTCATAAAATTATTGTAAAAAAAAAAAAAAAAATAAATAAAAGCTGTGCCAAACCAAATCATAATTTGTTTAAATCTTATAATATATGAATATAGAAACCTGTCATTCAACGCGCATATGAGTGGCTTTGTTAATTACGTGTCGTCAGAATATCATATTTAATTTTTTTCCTGACAGTAATTCCTTCCTTTAAAATAAATCAAATAGACAAATACATCATTTTCAACTGAAAAAAAAGAAAAAGAATTTCCCTGAATATATATATATATATATATATATATATATATATATATATATATATATATATATATATATATATATATATAAGAATCAATCTTTTTCATTCCCTCTCAATGAAATAGTCGAATTACCTTTTTTATTTTATTTTTTCTATATGGATCCAAATGTGATAGTAATTATATGATGGCCGTTAAACTATATTAGTTAGACATAAATATTATATATATAAGATTTTTGTAATAATACAAAAGAACAGTTCAATAAATATCGGATGACTCATTTAAAGTTGAAAAACTGACATCTTCTACTTTACAGCTGTGAAATCTTAAATAAAAAATTAAAAAAATAAATAAATTTTAATTTATTTATATGCCTACCATATAAATTTTTATGTTTACTAATATAACATAAAATAATTTTAAATTATATTAAATATATCATTATAAGTAACTTAATACAGTAGAACAAACATTGTACACACATACTTTGATTAGATTTAGATATTAAAATATTATATGATTATATATAAACATATTGATGCAAGATTTATAAATATATATATATATAGGTTTATAAATCGTCCAAAAAATATGTTCATATATGAAAAACTATCATAAAAAAGATGAGTCAATTTGTGCTCATATCATATCTAAAATGAAAACTAAAGATCAGTAGGCCAACCTAAAATTTTATTCCAATAAAAATCATTTCAGAATATTTTGCTCACTCTTTCTCTCCTTATTACTCAGTTTTTAAGGGTGTCAATTTCGGGTTACGGGACGGATTCGGGTCGAATCCGGAACTGATCCGGGTTCAAACGGGTCAACCCTAACCCGACCCGGGTAAGTAAACGGGTCGGAAATACGGACCTGGACCAAACTCATCGGGTTGCCAGGTTGACTTGACCCTACACGGGATGGCAAAACGCTCGGACGCGGGTAGGAACGCACAGGCATGAGTGCGGGGCGCGGGCAGCCTCTAACGCAGGGCGCGTGAGCAGGCGCGGGCGCTGGCAGACGAGGGAGGGTGCGATGGCATGCGCGGGCCGCAGGCTGGTAGGCACTGTCGCACGGACAGCTGGGCGGGCAGCTGAGGCAGGTTCGCGGGTTGACCCGGCAACCCGTCGGGTCAACCCAAACCCGACCCATTTTTCAAACGGGTCGAATTCTGGAACTCAAACCCAACCCGTTTTGAAACCGAGTCGGGTCAAACCCAAAATTTCCGGGTCGGGTTCGAGTCAGGTTTTCGTGTCATGTCAAATATTAACACCCCAACTTGTTCTCTCTAAGTTATATTTTATAAAATCTATATGTAGTAAGAGGCAGGATTATAAATTAAGTTGAGATTGTGCAAAGCGGCAAACATTAAATTTTAGGCTTCATTTGGGGTGGCTTTTTTACTACTTTCTAAAGTAGTTTTTAGAATAAAATTTTTTAGTTTAAGAAAATTTTATACTAAAAAGATGCTTTAGAAATCAATAAAAAAATATTCCAAATAAAATTTTAGTGGTATGAAAAAAAACTTCTACAATATTCATAGTTATAGCATAATTTAAATGTGAAACGTTTATATTATGCACAATTGCTTGTTTTTGTCCAAACTAAAGGTAAAAGCTTACTTGAGCTCCTCCTTAATTCCACTATTATATGTAGTTATTTCTAAAATGAAAAGTTTCTCTTAGGGATGAAAAAATAACAGCTCAATGAAAATAAGGTTTTGCTTTTTTTTTTTTGTTAAAACACACCCACAGGTCTACACGTTAATATTCAAAAAATGGTACAAAGTCCTTACAGAGACCTCCATATCCCTACTGCTCAAAAGAGATACAAAAAAGTTCAAAAAATCCTTTGAGCCGGTCGTCGCTACTAAGAAAAATTATAATGAAAAACCAAAATCCTAGACTAGGGCGGCCAGTGGCTCACACCCCAAAATTGAGATACACTGAATAAACAAACTTAAAAAAAAAAAGGTTCAGCAAATATTTGCATAAAAGAGCTGCACCAGAAAACGTAGTAGCCATAGCGAACAGTACCGGTAGAAAAACCATCCAGAATATAAAACACAACGATTTGACAACTAAAATCAGTGATATGCAAATAGAATAACTGCAAGGGATAAAAAACAAGAAGCATGCCATACAACATAGACATCAGCATATGCATAAGATGAGAGTTGAAAATATAGAAAATAAAGGATAAACTAAATAAATGATAACCATAACCCACGTAAACAAGTAGGTAATGAGAAATGTGGGAAATCAGCAACAAGAGCCACATAGCACAAGCGACCCCACCCCAAACTCCTGAAACTAGGAAGAAATTGCAAGTCACCAAACAGATAGCCACCAAATCCAAAAACCACAAAAGCAAACGAAAAAAGCAAAATCACATTAATGTGATCTAATATAAGGTAAACTAGTCTGATCCAAGACCACCAAACCTTTAACATTTTTCGGGATATGATCCTCTTGAAATTCAATTAACTGGAGAAGAGTGCAACCAATTTTAGTTAAAGCATCAGCACACATATTACCCTCACACAAGATGTGAGAAATCTTGAAATTAAGGCAAGATAATCCTTGTTTAATATGTCTGATCAGATAGAAATTTTTAACATTAAATAAATGGGAGATATTGATGTAGTGCATAATAAGCATAGCATCAACCTCAATCCAAATATTGTTAATATCTAACTTAATACACATATTGATACCATAATTTAGAGCATAAAGCTCAGACATAAAGGCAGCGGAAATAGAAACAGGGCCAGCAAAACCTTTAATCACCTTACAAAGATGATCCCTCATAATACCCCCATAGCCATGTTGAGCTTTAATTGCGACTATGATTATGTTTACTACAAAATTAGATTGGAAATAATAAAAATTTAAAACATTATTGATATTTACAACATTCTTTTTTATTAAATATTTTTATCATTCATTTTTATTTAATATTTATTAAAAATGAATGTCATAAATATTAATCTTTTTTAAATATAAATCATATATATTTTATATTTTTATTAATTATTTGTTTTAATATATAATATATATTATTTTAATTTAAAACAATGAATTAAAAAATTAAATTATTTCTTTATATATCATACAAAAAATTTTCTTGATCAGGCATGAATCTCAAGGCAAAATCAAATTGGAAACTTTCAAAATTAAATTTGGGATCATTTGAACTCTGATTTCAGCAAACTTATAGTTAAACTGAACTTCTACAAACCCAACGACACCAAATTCTACTCAATCTGAGCCCAAATGGGTCCAAATCAATGGCCCGAAGCGCTATTGGAAGGTTCAAACCACAATTTTATTTACCAAATGGTTTCCAAATGTGAGATTCTTAAAGTCGAATCGAGTAGTTGACGAGAAAAATATAACGAGCTCATGATCACTAAATTCTGATATCATTAAGACATTTAAATGCCCAATAAACAATCCACGATCAAGGAATTCAATATCAATCATCCATACAAACCACTTCCTAAATACCCTTGATCTTCCTCCTATTTATGGTAATGACACTCTAGAAAATCTATAAATAGAACTCTCATTTCTCATAAGAGGTGACCCCAAGCCAAAGGAAGAGAACTAAGAGAGAGATCGGAGATCGCTCTTGCCTCCTCACTCCTCCTCGACCACCATCCGGAGTTCCGCCGGACCACCACCTAATTAATGCTAAAGCTCTGACGGACCATCGCCTGATGCTGGAGTTCCTCCAAACCACCGCCTTACGCCCGGAGTTCCGCATAATCACCGCTCAACTCCGAAATTTTACCAAACCTCCGCCCGACACAGGAGTTTCACCGGACCGCTGCCTTACACCCAAAGCTTTGCTAGACCACCGCCCGACATCGGAGTTCAACCGAACCACACCTCACGCCGGAGTTCCACTGGACCATCACCTAACACCGGAGTTCCGCCGAATCACCACCCGACACTAGAGTTCTATTAATCCACCACCTATCATCAGAGTTCTGCTAGACCACCACATGTAGTCCAGAGTTTTGCCGGACCACCACGTAACGCTGGAATTCTGTCAGACCACCACCTAATGCCAAAGTTCAGTGAGAACACCAAATGTCGCCCGGACTTCCGCCAAACCAATGCCGAATGCTAGCTGAACTTCCACCGAACCACCGCCAATAGTGGTCGGAGGGACCATAGTCGGCGGACGACGACGATCAAAGGGACTATAGTCGACGGACGATGGTGGTTTGATGGGCCATAATTGATGGGTGTTGGAGGTCTAAGGGACCGTAGTCAGTGGGATATAAAGCTTATAGGGACCTTACTAGGCAGGCAACGGAGGTTAAAAGGACTGTAGTCGGTGGGTGAAAGAGGTCAAAGGAACCGTAGTGGTGGGCAACAATGGTCCAAAGGATCGTACTTGGGCAATGGTGATGAGAGGTAGCCCAACGGTGGTGGTCGGATGGAGGTCTGATGACAATAATTTGGATGAGGTTCATCAACGGTGGACAGATAATGATGGTTCGCTGATAGTGTTGTCGGTGTGGAGCCCTGTGATTTTTCATACCTTATGACTCTCTTGATCTCTAGCCCAAGGTCCAATCTTCCAATGGATCCAACGCCATTTCATATGAGAGAGAGAGAAAGAGAGGGGGGGGGGGTCTATTTATAAATTTTGAGAGTGGCATATCCCGTAAATATGGAGAATATCATATCCAGGAAAAATTCAGAGTGTTCCATTATACGACCCATACTAAATCCCTCGATCATAGAGTATTTGTCAAGTATTTAAATGCCTTAATGTTGTCAGAATTAAGTGATCTCGGGCTCATTGGATTTGTCTTGTCAGGCTACCTTATTTGACTAAAAGCATTCCATATTCAAAGATCATTTGGATATCCAATTAATGATTTGAACCTTCCAAATATACTCTGGTCCATTGATTTGGATTTGGGCTAGGATTGGACCAATTTTGGTATTGTTGGGTTCATCTCATTGAGATGTTCAATTTTATTATAAGTTTTCTGAAATTTGAGTTCTGATGGTCTTGAATTTAATTTTGAAAGTTTTGAATTTAGATATGCATCAAGACTTTGCTTGATAAAAGCCAAAAATATATCCAATTATATTTCAATTTTAAGTAAAAATAAAAAATGCATAACAAAATACGCCTTAGATTATTTTTTTGGGACATTTAAGCTATTTAAGGTGAACTCACACACACAATGCATACACAAAGACTTGAATGTCGTACCTCTTAGTTGGAAGCCTAAGCTCTCAACCAATAGACCAATGTGAGTCGTGTAACCTTAGATTATATTTATCTAAGCTTTTTACTAGTTTGACAGTTTGTTGATTTTTGGAAAAATAATAAATAACTGAAGTCTGCTGTCACAAACAATGTCGGCATGAAAAAATGTATCGAAATGTGTCGGTGTAAATAAATTTATATAAATTTTTAGTAACACGCAAATTTTATTTCATTTTCAAACATTTAATACTAAATTTATACAAATCCTATTCGATAAAAGGTGAACATACGCTATTCAATTTAAAAAGGAGGAATTATTTAATTAGAATTTGACAAGTTGCATATGTACACAGCTATATACAATTACCTGCAAGTTGTTGGTTGGCTGGAGCGTCTTCCATATATTTGTCATCCACACATAATAATTTTTATTGAGGAAGGTGCGCCTAATTAATTAAGAGTGGATCTGTGGCATTATATTATTGAATTCAAAATTATCTATGGATGATGTCTGATTTTACTGCCTGATCAATTTAGTGAGCTAAGAATCTATTAATGATGATGGAGAGTAGAGATAGTAGGAAGAATAGAGTAGACTGGTAGAATCTTTACTATCTCAATAAAAAATAGAGGAAAAAGGTATGAGAGAAGGTCACTGAGTTATTCCTCATTCCCATTTATTTATATGATTTTGAGGGGTATAGAAAAGGCTACACATAATATCCATACGTTGCTATATGATAATCTTGAAAATGTGTCGCCACGTGATTGGCTGTAGAAGGGTATAGTCGTCAGTTGGACGAGCTATCTATCATTAGGTGAGATCGAGAGGAGTACGTAATTGTAGGGCGTGTATCTTGAGGGTCTGAGGAGAAATGAACCTGCAGTTGGCAAATCGACCTGCTAAGTCAATCCCCTAGTCAAGAAATGCAAGCAGAAGTACTGTTTGAGGTGATTACAAGTGTCTATGTCTGATAGAAGTTGTTGAATGGAATGTAAGGTCTCATGGTAGGCACTTTCTTGCATCTAAGTATGGTGAGCTCAAGGGGAGGATTTGGTTGTGATGAGGTTCAATCAATTTGCTGGATGAGGAACTTCATAGTCTCCTAGTGCAAGGCGAGCTCCTTATCAAATGTGGATGAGTGATGCCCATCAGTGTCCTCTCGTGAGTTCCTCTTTGATTTAGGGCGATTCCTTTTGAAGGATTTGCTTCTGAGAGTGATGAACCTCGTCATAAGCCATTTATTATCTGTCAAAACACCTAAGCAGAAAGTCATAGGCATACATATATATAACTACATAGTATATGACTATAGTTAGAAGAGTAATCACTATGAATTTTATGATTATTGCTATTCACAATGATAATGCTAGTAGTGCTAACTTATCCTTGAAAGATAATAATTCCTTGTTTGATTATTATATGGACTAAAGTTGTAAGGTATTTTCTATGTGATTAAGCATTCAATTGAATGGCTGATGGATTATGCAAGAGTAAAGTATATTGATCATGCTTATTTAGCCTGACCACCTGACAATCAACAATAATTCTCTTGAATCTTCATGCTTAAGAGATTGATCTTATTACAAAGATTAGAATTTTATTGAAAGCTCATGGTAGTGAAGAATCATTTATGCCATATGATCAACCAATTATGATAAAAGGATCAAGTTAATGCCATTGTGTGATGTATTTATATTTGATCTATTATACAACAAAGTATGGATATAATGATGATATAGCTCATATGGGGATGGTAAATGGTCACAAACTTAATAGTTGATATTTCAATATATTGGACTGGTTGATTTATTTATTTCCCTGGAATTAACAATAATTTTTTTTTTCATATTTCTTTATTTTTTTTGTGTGGAGGAAACTCATGTAAATCACATTGATATTAGTATAAATGAGAAGCAGGGAGTTATTAGAATCTTATAAAGTAGCATCCCAAAACCCTAACAATGTAGGTTGAGGTTCAACTTTGATTTATCATTATAGCATTCCCCCACATTGATCGATATAAGGATCATTTTGAAATTTTAGGCCAAGATTTGATAATTTTTTACACTTATAGTTGAACCATGGATATCAAATTCCAATAACATAGGAGATTATAACCCTCTTTTCATTTATTAAGTATGCATCCTTTTAGTAGTTCTTGTTAAGTACCATCTAAAGTGTAAGAACTATTCTTAAGAAAACTTTTTTAATAGCTTATATCCATATATTATCTTTTCGATCTATCCATCCTCCTTCATGATTTTGTTTGATGTGTGTTATTTTTTTCTTTTAATTATACATCTTTAGTTTACCATTTCTAGTTTGTCATACTACCATCTTAACAATCTTAATCATCCAACATTAAATGTAGAGCTTATATTTTCATTCCATTTTTTTTATGATAGGAGCATATGGTGCTTAATATATCATACATATGTACCACTTTGTTTCTAAATAATATTGATCGACAATTCTCAATATCACTCCAACTAAAATTGATCATCATTTGTTTTATTAATTTAAAGCTTTCTAATTTGTAATTATCTTCTCCATTGCTATAATATTTTAGTTATTTTAGTTGATGACTCATAATTACAACTATATCATATGCAAAACAACGTTTCACCAAAAATCACACTTAGAATATATTTTGTAAGTATCTTTATAACTAACCAAAACAAGATATAAACTCAATGTTGATCATTAATTTAAATCAACTTTAATTGATAGCTCCTAAGTCACTTTACAAATCATTGAATCCACAAATCTTTAGGGGTATAATCAAGTTGATTTTGTCACAACACAACCCAAAATAACCCACATACAAGACTGGTTATATAATGTTGAATGGTTAGAAACCAATCCCAAGATCAAAATTTTTGGGACTATTTAGATTTTTTCAATTTAAAACAAACCTCAGAGTTTTTAATTAACTTCCATTAAGCATAAAAATTAACTCATCCACAAATTTCTATTCTTTTTATTCATCATCTAAATACATATACAATAATATATATACTATAGTACATGACTGTAGGTCAAAACAAAGTTAATAAAGAAATAGTCATGACTATATAAAATTAGAAAATATCCATACATATTCAAACAAATTAAAACCTAGAATGACTACTACTCAACTAACTCTTTTCCATTTTCCTTGACCTGAAATGGAATGCAGATTAAGTGTCAGCGAACATAGCTCGTCACACTTATCGATCTAAAATTTTAATAAAAATTCACCATGCAGTTAATTGGATTTTAAAAGGAGTTATAAATTATTCACAATGCTGAATAGAGTAATGCTTGCAAGTATAGAAATTCAAATAGCTGTGTAGTGAAAGTAAATAACACAAGACTTTATAAGTCAAAACAAAATATAATAATAATTTCTCAAGCCCTTAAACCTCCCACCAAAAATAAATATCAGAATTTAAGTCTTTATGACTTAATTTTTTAACATATAAGAATATAGGCTCTTATGACTCTCATTGCTTAGCACATATAAGATATTAAGAAATAAAGACTCTTATGACTCCCTATGCATCACGCACAATAGAACTCATCACATGAAAATGCAAATTACATGCGTAATTTCCAGTGGAAATTTTTTTATAGGAAATTCCAGTTCATTTTTTGTCAGATTCCCGGAGTAATATTTCTAATGGATTTCTAGAGAAATTAGCTGGCGGGTTATGAGTCTACTGGAAGGTTGTGGTCTTCTGGCGGGTTGCAGGTTAGTGCAAGTCGGCAGGCTGGCGGGTTGCCAGTTAATGCATTCAAAGGGCGAGTGGTCAGGCTGGTTTGCGGGCAACGTACGGGTTAATGGAGGAGATTAGGAAATGTGGAAAAGAAGGTTGAGAGAATTAAAGCAAATAAAAGAAGTTCTTTTTTTCAATAATGACTTCCTCCAACATTGGATCTCCACAAAATTAAATATTTAATCAGATAAGTATAAATATATTATTGTAGTGAAGTAAATAAATAAACCAAATTTTGAAATACACATAATGCTTTACAGCAGGAAACATATTTAGTTATTGAATAAAATTTTATAGTTTTGTAGTCTCATCAGATTGTTAGGGATTGTTCAGAATACTAATTTAAAATTTTAATTGTACTTTTAATTGCATTATTTTTTGAGATGAGAATTAATATTTAATAAAATAAAAAAACGCATTATTAATTCATGCAATAATTTTTTTTAGAAAAATACATAAATATGTAGAGTAATCGTGTTTATAACATACACAAATTTACACAGTGAAAATTTTGTGACTGAGAAATTTTTCTCTTTTTTTGTTATAAAATTACAAATTAAATAAAACAATCACAAAATTTCCATAAATTTGAAAACTCATATGAAAGGAATGTAATCTTTCTCGATCCAGATAACTTCTAGAATTTGGCCGATAATAGAAAATGAACTAGTTACTAAAATCCAGCCTTCCCTATCTAAATTCTTTCTCTATCTCTCTCTACTCGACTACCTTAGGGGGAGAAATGATTTTGAAAAAAAGAAAATTGTATGGAAGATTCAAGCCTGCATTGTAACCCTCGACTCTATATCGCAGTGGCACTCTCCACCGAGAGTACAGTTCCATAGTGCAGCTCATAGCACCACAACTTTTGTTAAGTGAATATTATGTTATTATTTTGTACATATATCCCTGTGAAAATCCTTCTTTATATAATTTGAGTTTTGTAAATAAGTAAAGACCCGATGCTCCAGTTCGGAAACCCCCAGCACTAGGAGTGCCATAGTGCGCATTCTAGTTCAATATTACAGCTCCATAGTGGTTCCATGGTGCCAATTCACCTTCAATATTACGGCCTAGGAGTTAGAGTAGTTATCTATGGAAGCGTCATGTTGATTTATCCCAATGTCGCAGTAGAGCCAAGTACTGAGCACCAAGGTGCTAGTTCAGTATTATAATATCACATTGCCCTTGATGCCCATCTTAATTTTTGTACTTATATATATATATATATATATTCATTTTGTTGAGTGCTGGTCATTTGTGTATTGTTCATGATAGTAAAAGGACTAGGAGTTTAGAGTGTATAGTGAACATGCTTAAGGGAAATCAATTTGAGGAGTATATAATGTTTAGAATTGATTGTAAACACTTATCCTGGTGATATTTAGTCCATCTATCTTTTCAATTATTTATTGTATTATTAAGGAAATCTATTTTGTGTAAAATAACTTCTATGACTGGCTAAAAATCTTTATTTTGGGCTAATGATTGAATTAAGCGTATTGTTCCAAATTTAGCTCTTGCAAATGAAACTATTTATGGTTGTTCTTAATTTCTCTCAGACTGCATTTAATTCATGCAATGGCTATGTCTAAAATTAAAACCTTGTGTGATTTATTGCTTTAATGGAGGAATATTGAAATAAATAGGTGAATTGAGATAGAACACTTGCATTCCTAGATATATGATGAATAACATTCTAGGGCCTATGGAGATAGAATCACTACAGTGAGGAGAGAGCCTTACTTTTCACCCTTATAAGCTTGATGGAAATCTTATGGTGCATATGTTATGATTTATAACAAACTTAGATTAGTCTACTTAGACAAATATTACAATATTTTTTATCATGTGTCTAAGACATTTTTTATTATATTTCTATCATTTTTTAGTAGTTTGGAGAACCTCACCATCAAATAGACTCAGTACTATAATCATGCTACTTGAGTACATAGTACTAGGGGGATTCTTACATATATACTTTCAACGTGGGGCTAACAATCCTCTCATTTATTTTATTACCTGATTGATGTATGCACTTACATAATTAAATCCGCTATGTGCCACACACATGCCACATGATACCATCAACCTTAAATTATTTGGTAAAAAGATAAATATCTCAATGTTGCATCACAACCTTTCCGGGGGTCACGATACTCTAAGAGAAAATATTTCAAATTTTTCATTCATGCACACAAACCCTGAAGAACCATCTCAGAATAATTCAGACATTCATGAACATAAATAACACTTACGAACTTATACAAAAGTTGCAAATGTCGAATATTCAATGGGTTACCCTTATTAGACCAAATAAAAATAGGTATAACTGTGTATTCCTTCATTAGGTATTACAATTCTCCCTTCCTAAAAAAATTGGCATCCTCAATATTTTAAAACTCATATCAAAGAAATTAATCATGTTATAATCATCTCATCTCATAATTCTTCTCCCAAGTGCCTTCTCTTTCTATCGTGTGCTTCAACTATACCTTGACCATTGGGATCTATTTATTCTTAATCTACTAACATCAAATGCCAAATTTCTTTCTAGTTCTTCTTAGTAGCTCAAATTTGATCATACCTTAATATTATATATATATATATATATATATATATATATATATATATATATATATATATATATATATATATATATATATATATATATACCTAGAATTCCACAACACAATGCTTTGCATCATAATACTATTTTTCCTATCTTGCACTACTTTTAAACTATCTTTGATTAGACAAATCTTTTAATAGCATCATCAATTCAGGCTAGCCCAATCAGACTCCTTTTTCTTATCTCTATCCAAGATAGTGGGATTTTACACTTCCTAACATACAAAGCTTTATAACAATCCATATGTATGCTTGACTAAAAACTATTATTCTAGGAAAATTCAATTAGAAGAATGTAATCATCCTAGCTATCGCAGAACTCTAGAATACTTAATTTCAAAAGATTTTTTTAATACTTCAATAGTCCTCTCAGACTATTTGTCAATTTATGAATGATTAGCCATAATAAAATATAGTTTAGTCCTCAAACCTTGCTAGATACCTCTCACAGCCTAGAGGTAAATATGTCATCTCTATCAGAGATTATCACTTTTGGTATTCCATATAGTTGAACAATTCCATATATATGAACATGTATCAATCTACTCACTGAATCAACCTATCAAATAAAAATAAAATGTGCAAACTTCATAAGATGATCTACCACAACCAAGATAGCATCATGTCACTACCTTAATCTAGGGAATCCCATAACAAAATCTTCATCACTTCTTTCCATTTCCACTTTGGAAATGGTAATGGTTATAAAAGATCTCTTAATCATTGAAGCTCGGCTATCACTAACTAATAGGCTTCATGCTTTGAAATAAAATCTATCACATATTTCTTTAATCCAGGCCACTGGAATATACCTTTTATATCACTGTTTATTTTTATACAATATTATATCCTGAATAATATGCTTCATGCATAATCTTGTATCTCAAATATCCAGAACTAAGAACAAATAACATGTTATTACAGAAGATGACTCTGATATTAAAAAATCATAGTTCAAATTTCTTATTAGACTTCATTGGATCAATCAACTTCTAATACTTTGTATATAACTTTTGAGCTTCTTGAATCCTAGCTTGTATAGATGGTTGGGTAATCATCTAAGCCTAAGTACTAAAATCTCAATCAATAGGGGTAATTACATCCAAATTTAAATTTTCTCTATCCTAAATCAAAAGATCATCAAAAGTATGTATAAGGCTTGATACCATAGAAAACTTTCTACTCAAAGCATCTGCCACTACATTTTCCTTACCAGTCTTTAATCAACTTAAGCCACCTCCTTTACCTCAAATATAAATCCTTATGAGTAAATATATACTTCAAACTCTAGTGATATATGAAAATCTCACATCTTACTCCGCACAAGTTGTGCCTCTAGAGCTTTATGCCAATACAATAGTAATAAGCTCTAAATTATGGGTCAGATAATTCTTCTTGGGGACTTTAACTACTTAGAAACATTCATTATAACCTTGTCATGCTACATCAAAAAACATCCTATTCCTCTTAGTGAAGCTTAACGGAATACCTAAAATCCCTCTATACCTAATGGAATAATCAAAACTAAAGCAGATTTCAAACAATCCTTCAACTTCTAAAAACTTGCCTTAAAATTACATGTCTAGCCAAAGGCTACTTATTTCATAGTCAGTATTATTATAGGAGAAAAAATATAAGAAAATTATTTCATAACTTCCTATAATAGCTAGCCATGCTTAAGAAACTACTTATCTCAAATAATATAGTCAACCTCGATCAATCAATAAAAGCTTGCACCATTTGGGGATTTACAAAAATACTTTGTTGCTTACCAAGTGCCCTAAAAATGAGGTACACTTAAAAAATTTTACATGCAACTGATGCTACTTTTACCATAACCTAACCTAATTCAACCCACAGATCAATAGGTCTTTCCATGTTAAATTGGGATAGGCTAAGCCAAAGTTCTAACTTTTGGAGAACTTTTTAATTTTTTTTTCTATTTAAAATTTTAAATTGAAACTGGTTTTAATTAATTTCGAAAGATAGAATAAAAAACTCATCCACAATTTTTTTATTACACCAAAATGTATATATAGTATTTACCTTATATTATATAGTTGTAGACTACAAAAGAACTAATAAAATAGACCTATTCATGACTATACAAAAATCATAAAAATTACCTCCATGGACTGAAATAAATCAGATTTTAAATACTCAGCTATTTAATAAGTTCTTTCCCTTTCATCTGACCTAAAATAGAAGGCAAAATATGTGTGAGCCAATACAGCTCAACAAGTCAAATCCACCGATCTAAATTTTCAATAGTTCACTTGTATTTAACTAATGTAAAAGTTATTCATAGGAAACATATTATATTGAGCATGATACTAATTATAGAAAGTTGAAATAAAGTAGATTGTTCACTGAAAGTAAACAAATAAGCACACCTTATATCAGAGTAGAAATAAATAGAATTCTCTCAGGCCCTTATACCTCCCATCTGAACAAGATATTAGAATTCGTGCCCTTGTAACTCCTTATGCTGACCATCAAAAAATAGGCCCTTATGACTCCTAATGCCTAGCCCATACAAGATATTTAGAAATTCAAGCCCTTTATGGCTTCCTGTGCATTTAGCACTATAGTAAAACTTCTCCCACACATAAGAACTCCTAAAAATCACATAATTCAAGCATATAAATAAATAAAATAAAATAATTAAAAAAAATAATTCTAGCATATAAGCAAATTTATCATTGTAATTCAATATAAGAAAATTAAATAAAATAACTTACAAAAATTACATTGTGCTCTATCAACAACCTATAATTTCAACAACTAAGTAGATATTCAATATTTAAAAAATTCAAAAGATTACCGGGGATCATTCAAAATAAGATTTTGAAGTTTTAATTATATTACAATATTATTTTCTATGATCATAATTATTCTATAACAAAATAAAATAGTGTTCTTTTTTTAACTACCGCACAAATATATATATATATATATATATATATATATATATATATATATATATATATATATATATATATATATATATATATATATATATATATATATATATATATATATATATATATATATATATATATATATATATATATATATATATATATATATATATATCTAAATATCCATAATTAGCTTATCTACAACATACAAAAAGTTACATGCAGTGCATGTTTTGCGAGTATCAAGTTATCCCTTTTTTTCTCAATAAAATTATAAATAAAAAAAAAATCCAAAATTCTCATATTTTGGAAAATGGAGTGGTGAAACATATCTACCTCTAGCCGATCAACTTTTAGAGCTGGGCCGATAGCGAAAAATGAACTGAAGTTTCTTAAACCCAACTTTCTCTTGTTAGACATCTTTCTCTCTCATGCTGAATACCTTAAAATGATAAAAAATATATTTACAAATAGTGGAAAAGGACATTTTATTATTAAAATGATAGGCTTTGCTTTTATCTCTTATAAAAATCTTTACTTAAGGGCATGTTAGATGCCACACTATTTATTAAAAGAATTGGAGATGATATACTCATTATATAGATATTTATTTGGATGACATTTTTTAGGATCCATCGATGATAATTTACACAAAGAATTTCCCTTCGCTTTGAGTAGAGAATTTGAAATGAGTATGATGGGTGAGTTGACTTATTTTCTTTGATTTAATGTAAAGAAAAGATAAGATTGAACCTTCCTAAATCAAACAAAATACATAAAAAGATATCTAAAAAAATATTGACATGGAAGGTTGTAAAATCATGACCACATTATGGCCCAACACTCAATTAGATAGGGATGAGGATAGAAAATAAGTTGATCAAAAAAAATTTTGAGGGATAATAGGTTTCATACTTTATTTGGCTATTAGTAAGTTTGACATTATATTTAGCTTGTGCTATTGACAAGGTTTCAGGTTGACTATAAGGAATCATTTATGATTGTTATCAAAAGAATCCTAAGATATCTTATAGGCATTCAGAATTTAGGTATTTAGTATCCTAGGAATAGCTAGCCATTTGAATTAGTTGGATACTCAAATTTGGATTTTGCAGTATGTAAGGTGGATAGAAAGTGTACTTCGAAAACTTATCAATTTATAGGATAATCCTTAGTTTCCTAGTCTAGTAAAAGGAAAATATTAATATCCCTATCCACTGCACAAGGTGAGTGCATAGTTGAAGGAAGTTTTATTGCCCAGGTCCTTTAGCTAAAAGAATAGCTTCTTGATTTTGAATTATTAGTGGACACTATCCTTTCCATATGTGATAATATGAGTGTGATATGTATAACCAAAAGTCTAATTCAACACTATTGTGCTAAGCACATTGATGTGAGACACAATTTCATTAGAGACCATGTGGTGCCGGGAGATGTGAGCATATAATTTGTAGACATAAAGAACAAATTAGCTTGTATTTTTACAAAATTACTAAGCTATGAAAGATTCAATACATGTAGGACTAGATTGGAGATTTTTGATATATGTGCTAGGTAACATGGGTAGATTAATGTATGTAATGCATTGTTAAGTGCCTATGTGTTCATGATTTATTTGTCTAAGTTATGATTATCTTTAGTATATGTGTTTATGAGCTTTATGGTTATTTCCTTTTGTTAGGTTCATTTTTAGTTTATGTGTTTATGTTTGTCTCTAATTTTTTATGGTTTTTCTCCCAAAAATATATATTATGTGTTGTGTAATTGCCTTTGTGGAAATTCTCCTGATCATATCATAAACCTTATAAAATTCTTCACTTTATATTATATGATACACACATCATGCTATTAGGATAGAATAGTTAAGGATCAATAATTATCATTTTAATTGTTTGTTAGAATTATTAATATCAATCGTATTGTATGAATTACTCATTCTACTGTATGATTCATTTGGTCAAATAGATGTACAGATAACTCCTCAAGATGAACAAAAGGACAAAGATTATATTGTATGATCCCTAATCATACTAAATGATTTGATTGGTCTATATATGTTCATGATGGGATGGTTTGGACACTTAAGATGATCCTTTGATCATGTTGTATAAAGGAACTAAGGCAATAAGTATAGGCTTTCATTCTCATCCATTCCACACCTTCAAACACTTTAGTCATCTACTCCCTAATTGTGACATTTCCCTTTTACTTCATTGGCTCACAAGTGAGCTTGATTGGGCTCCTTTTAATGCAATTGCTGATGCATTTCTTCAAAAAAACAAAGTACATAATGCCTCTATGATTGATTCTATATTTGTGGAGCATGAAAACCTCTCCTACCATGTATTAGATCTATATGTTTCTACTTCTCCCCGATTTCTTATTTTTCTTTCCTATCCCTGGCACATTGAAGTGCTCCTATAACTTTTTGCAAACCTTAGGTTTACTACTGATCAAACTACCATATAATCTTTTGTTTAACAGAATCAGATATCCATTATCGATGAAGACTTTCACAAACACCTGCACCTCTCTAACACAAGTGAAGCTCCTCATGATATTGCATAAGCCTTAAACATTGATTGGAGTGTTGAACACAACTCTTAGGAATTTCTCTTTAAACTAACACAACCTCTCGTTAACAAGATGGTGTTGAATGTATGTCTTATCTAACATATACAATGACACAATATTATTCTTAAGACAGATGACTGCATAAGCATTACCCATTTACTATCTATTTTCATCTATTTATATATAATTGGCATATAATTTAATGCTACAAAAATGATCATTAAGCATATTAATAAGTTAACCTCCATTAGAAACCCTCACATCCACCATAAGGTAAATTTGGCCCTAGGACACTTTGTAACCCACATTTTAGAAGCGGTATAACTTCACCAAACATGCACCACTTGATCACTAACCCTCTTTCCTCACAAACCACTCCTTCCACTTCTTTTATAGTGACTGTCATAGGGCAGTACCTATAGAGGGCATCCCAAATTTAAAAAAGGAAGCAAAAGTAGGGGGATCCCTAGATCATCCCCCTCCTTATTCTTATCAATATCCATAAGATGGCTAGACAAAACATTTTATTTATTTGGAACTCAAATTGGACACTCACATTAAGCAAACTACTCATCAGTGGCAGGAAGATCAAGCATGGTTTTAGGATCAGTTTTATGCCCTTCAATGCTACTTCCAACATCCACCATCACCACCTGATTAGGGAACCAATTATTTTTTTGTATTTTC
The DNA here is from genome assembly GCA_016618105.1 of Dendrobium huoshanense. Lineage (NCBI taxonomy): Eukaryota > Viridiplantae > Streptophyta > Magnoliopsida > Asparagales > Orchidaceae > Dendrobium > Dendrobium huoshanense. The sequence goes on from CM028350.1 coordinate 1,022,196, forward strand.
CTTTTATTTTTATTCTTGTTTCCTTTGTTTATTGTATTTCCTTTCTATTTGCTCTTCCTTTTTGTGATGTCAAAAGAAGCACTAATAAGTGTTGGTTGTTGTAGGATGTGTTATATTGTAATTATTTAAATGTTTATAATTCAAAGTTAGTTTTCATATGTATATATTAAAGTTTTAAAATAAAAAGAAAAATATCAAATAAAAAATTAATTAAAAATATCAATATAAAAATTAGAATTAATGGAAAATTTTAAAATGTGTTCACAAAAAAATTAAAAAGGGCATATAGGGAGGGGAAGAACTAAGTAGGAAATAAAAATACTAATTTGAAATCTAAAGTCCAACAAATAATAGTTTTCATCATCATAAAAGGAAAGATACATAAAATTTGTGAGCCCAACCTAAAATTTATATGATTCTAAATATTATAGGTTAGATCACTTATTATCATCAGCATTATATATATATAGTTTTATTTATTTGCTACTAATATTTTCGGTACAGCATACAATGAGCCTTAATTATATATATATATATATAGTTTTATTTATTTGCTACTAATATTTTCGGTCAAAGAAGAGAACTCAAGAAAATTGTTGTATTAAGTCTAGACAATTTTATAATAAGAGTTGGTTTTATCTTTTTCTTGAGTCGTTTTGTATTTAGGTGTATATGGCAAGACAATTGAGCGCACACTCATGTGTGCAGATGAAAATGAAATACTTGAATTATGGATTAATAAAATTGTACGCTCTTAATTATACAACATAATAAGCTATTTTAAAAGTATAATCAAGTGATTAGTTAAATAAGCAAAATTAAAATCTAGCATAACTAATCATACTATATGACCCTTATCATACATGAAGATAAATTATATTGATAAAACCCCTCAAAATTTAATATTTTTAAAAATAAATGTTAATCTAATCATACTATACAATCTTGATTATATAGCATGAGTACTAAAGAACTTGTCTATTTTGGAACATTGTTCAAGCAATAAAATCATGATCAAATCTTGATTAAAGAATATAATGTATAATCCAAGTCATCCAGGACAATATAACATAATATTTGGTGGAGAATATTGATTCGTTGTGGACAATCCTTTATATGATTCAATTGATCGTATTGTACAATTCATATCATATAGTTTGATATTAAAAAAAACTCAAAATTTTGTATTAATCTAATTAGATGGCATGATCCACAATACATACATTATTAATAGTTTTTTAAAAATTAAAAATTAGGATTTAATTTAAATAGCCTAATCTAATTTTGTTTATAATAAGTGTGTGAAGCAAGTGAGTTGGCAGAATTTTTTTTTTTTTTTTTTTTTTTGTGTTTTAAGGAGGGAGAGGTGTCCCCTTGCTTGTGAGAGTTATCTAATCCACTTGGAGTGAGAAGGTGAGGTTAAGAGAGTAAAACAATTATCCTCATTCATATGTCATCAACAAATTATCTTGATCGGGCAAGAATCTCGATGCAAAATCAAGTTGGAAACTTTCAAAATTAAAATTGGGACCATCTAAACTCCAATTTTAGCAAACTTATAGTCAAACTGAGCTTCTTGAGAATACAAACCCAACAACACCAAATCCAACCCAATCCAAGCCCAAATGGGTCCAAATCAAGGGTTAGAAGCGTTGTTGGAAGGTTTGAACTACAATTTGGATTACCAAATAATTTCCAAATATAACATGCTTCTATTCGAATCGAGAGGCTCGATGAGACAAATCCAACGAGCCCAAGATCACCAAAATCTGACATCACTAAGGCATTCAAATGTCCATCAAACATTCCATGATCAAGGGATTCAACATCAGCCATCCATTTAACCACTCCCCATTTACCCTTTATCTCTCACCTATTTATGGTTCATGCCACTCTAGAAATATTTAAATAGACCCCTCATTTCTCTTTAAAAAGAATCCAATCAAGAAGAGAAGAAGAGTAGAGAAAGAAGAAGAGAAGGAAGAAGCTCCTCCTCGACCACCGCCTAAGTTATGTCAGACCACTGCCTGATGTCGTTGCTCTGTCGGACCACCACTTGAGGCCCTCGCCTTTTCCATACCACCACTTGAGGCCCTCTCCTTTGCTATACCACCATTTGAGGCCCTCACCTTCGCCAGACCACCACTTGAGTCCCTCGCCTTCACCATACCATCACCTGAGGCCCTTGCCTTTGCCAGACCACCACCTGAGGCCCTCACCTTTGCCGGACCACCACTTGAGGCCCTCACCTTTACCAGACCAACACCTGAGGCCCTCACCTTCATTGGACCACCACTTTAGGCCCTCTCCTTCGTCAAACTATCACCTGAGGCCTTTGCCTTCGCTAGACCACCACATGAGGCCCTCACCTTTGCCAAATTACCACTTGAGGTCCTCGCCTCCGCTGGACCTCCACTTGAGGTCATAGACTTTACTGGACCACCACCTGAGGCCCTCGCCTTCACCAGCGACCACCACCTAAGGGCCTGAACTCTTCAAGACCACTACTTGGGGCCCTAAACTCTGCCAGACCATTAATTGATGCAAGAGTTCTGCTAAGTCACTATCAGATTACTAACATATGCCCTAACTTCCAAGTGAAGCCAGATTTAACACTATACTTCAACCTTCCGTTTGACATTTGTAATATGATCACCCTCAAGGACGAGGCATTCTCCTTTGCTTTTCAATATTTTATTTCATACAAAATTTAGTTACTTGAGATTTGTGAATTAAATTGTTGTGATTTCATTCAAATAAAGAATTTTAAAACAAACTTTTCGTAAGCTTGATATTAATCAAAATCCATGTTTTTTGGTGTCTCATAAAAATTGTTACTAGTGATTCTCTATGTTTATTAATCAAAACTATTGTGATTGCATTCAATATTGCATAGCCTTCAGCATCCTTGTCCCCAGTGAACCTTTTATCTCTTTGTTATTGAGAGTCACTAGTCAAATTCATCTTTTGTTTGCCATCAAATAAGAAAAATTGTTTCACACTAAGAGTTGGAAAAGAAGTGAAGAGAAGGTGTGAAATGATTTGAAGAAATTTTACCTTACTTATAGTCTCTATCAAATAATATAGTCAAATCATGAATCATATATTATGATCAAAAGAATCCAAATTATCACATCAATCATCTTATAATTAACTAGGACAAATTAACTAGTACAATCAGGATCGTACAGTCTGATCTTTTCCTTTTATTATCCCAATGCTTATCGATAATAGTATTTAACCAGTCAAATTGTCCAGTATGAATCTGTATTGTACAATATGAAGACTTTTATTATTTTATCCAAGAATTAATTGAACTTTTATACTAGATGTTAATTGAACAATTATGATCTAGGGTTGTACAATCTTACATATATATATAATAACATAACAAATTGTTTAAAAAGATTTATGAAAGAACACACTCTTCATATTTGGATTGCTATATAAATATAGGGTTGTAAAATCTTACATGTAATATATAATAATAACATCGCGATGTGAAAAAGGCACAAAATTAGCTCAAATAGAAAAAGATGCATAAAATTTGCCATAAATATTTGAAAATATACACAATGTCGCCAATTAAAGTTTTATGTATTATATTCTTTCCACTATCCTTTAATTTTTAATTCAAATCAATCTAATATTCAATTATATTTTATATTGAAAATTGAAATTAACTCATATTCATTTTGTCATTCTTGCAATAATCATCCTTATTTAATTGTA